>JAJKFI010000001.1:31717132-31742089 GCA_029204185.1 Lerista edwardsae | reverse complement strand
ATTGATTGATTGATTGATTGATTGATTGATTGATTGATTGATTGATTATCAAGGGAAACATCAGAAAAAACATGCCCACTGCCACAGTGCTTTTGATCACCTTGGGACCACAGCAAAAAATGATTGCTGTGTGTTAAAGAAAATGGTGGTTACGTATAAGATTTACACTATATTGCAGAAGCCGTTTTACAGGAGTACGTTGAACACATGGTGATAGTGGGCTGGCAAGAAAGCCGCAGAAATGGCCGTGGCAGCTAATCAAGGGGTGGCCATCCTTATTATCTAGATAGGGCAGCGAGTGAATCAGGGGGCGGGGTTAGCGGTGACGTAAATATACTCAAAACAATTCTGATTCCAATTATTTCCAATGGGTTTTCGCATGATGTTTAGGGCTTATTTGTGTACTCCAGAAGTAAAAACTTACCAAGATAACAACGTGTGATTGTGGAGAAACATCATTGGTAACCTAATTATGAGTTAATATGCAATTCCAAGGTTTAATTCCGTGTAATTATATTACTGAACATACCGGACGAAATGCCCCTTGCTGCCTATGTAAACTCGGATTGCACTGCTTTGACAGGCTTATTTTTTGAAATCTACACAAGCAGAAATAAAGTGTGAACGGGAAGGAAAGAAAAAAAGGGGAGGGTGGGCAAAAATTAGATAAATATGTAGGAAAATTACATTAAAATCTCTCAATGTATAACACAAGCAGTTGTCAATAGGAGAGTAGTTCTTTTTCACTTCTAGGCTATTAAGAGTATTTTTTTAAACTTCTACACTCACCCCCCCCCCCAAAAAAAAACAAACCCTATTAATGTTCGGAATTTCGAAAATATTACAGTAGAAAATGGAAGGCGGGAAAAAAGTGTAAACGGGAAGGGGGGGAAAGGGGCGGGGTTATACCCGGAAGCTTCAAGTATGTGACGTCATGCCCTCTCTATGTATAATAACTCTATGCAGCTAATATGGGGGCACCTGGCAGCCTGGAGCAATGGCAGTTCCAGAATGGAAAGCCTGCCTTGGTACCAAGTTTGAACCCACAGCTTCAAAATGGCCAACCTCAAGCAGCTTCACTTGGTCCGTCTTAAAGTACAGCTGCAGCCTCATCTTTTCAAGCCCGCTTTTAATGAAATCCAGAGCAGAGTTTACTGATAATCTGCACTGTAAAAATCATTCACACAGCCCCTTCCCACACCAGCAATCCATGAAGCAAAGCACGCAGTGTTGACTCATGCAGACAGACGTTTTTGAAAACCAGAATAATGTTGGTGGATCGAAACAGCTTACAGCTCGGCCTGCCAAGAGAATTTTTGGACCCTGAGGACATTCGTAAGTCCCAAACTCCATCCTTTCTACTCTGCGCAGTCATGACTAATATTTCTAATTGTTTGGAACTGCCAAGGTTTGGTTGCCAAAGAGAATATATAATTTATACAGAAAACCTGTTCATATTTATATGCTGGCAAAAATAAAGTCATTGTCCAAAAAGGAGGAATCAAAATGCCAGAAAAGCAGAATCTAGCAAACAAAGGGTTCTGTCTTTGATATGAGTAACAGCCTGACAGACCATATGTGAGGAGGAAACACAAATCTGAACAATAATTATCTCAGAGATGATAATCCATATGTTATCTCTGAAATAATAGAGAATCATTATTATACACTATCCCAAGATGTTCTCTGGTAGAAGCTCTATTGAAATGAAATGAATATGTTCAAAGCACATATTATATTTTATGTTGTAATGTTCTTGCTCCTTCTTCCAAGCATTGTTAAAGCAGTGATCTGAAGAACACTACTTGCCAGAGATTTCAGTATGGTCACGATCCATCTTGAAACACGTTAATAGGAAAGCTCAGTTGTTTTCAACCACGAATAGTCCGTAGGTGTGCCGCAGAGGTTTGGGGGAGGGTCATTTGTTAGTAGGGCCTTTGGGGTGTGTGAGCCCCTTATTGGCAGCCTGGTACACCTTGCCAATTGTCAAAAAATTGATGGTGTGACTTGCCCATTTTAGGACCTCATCAATGTGCCGTGAGATGAAAAGGTTGACTACCACAGGGGTAGCTGCTATGGGTATTAGTCCTTTTATTGGTGCCCCCAAACCAGTACAATAAAAAAATCTTTAACCATTTAAGAGCTTTATAAACCAGCCCAATTTGGGGAGGGGGATGATGTGGGATTTTAGGTGCCCTTCACTCTGCAAGTGCCTCCCTCCAGCCCAGACACAAGCCTTATTGATCCACATCCATATTATGCTCCATCTCAGAGATGCCACAAACCTGGAAGTGCAGGACTTGCAGTCTTTGCAAGTGCAGGAGAGCCTTTGTTTGCACTGTTAAGTCAATCAATCAACAGGTACTTATATACCGCTTATCAACATGAAGTTCACAAAGCGGTTTACAGGCAAATAGTAATAATAATAAAATTACATGGCTCCCTGTCCCAAAGGGGCTCACAATCTAAAAAAATGCAGAACACCACCAGCAACAGCCACTAGAAAAGACACTGCGCAGGGGAGAATGGGGCCAATTGCTCTCCCCCTGCTAAATATAAGAGAACACCACTTGAAAAAGTGCCTCTTGCCCAGTTAGCAGGGGTAGTCCTGTTAAGTATAGCCTGAAATCCTGCACTTCTAGTTCGTGAAAACTGTGTGACGGAGGCTTTAATTTCAGCATGCAGAGGTCATTGGGCAGTGTCCCCTGTCACACTGTGCATCTTGTGGTGTCTATGCATTGGTTGAGAGCTTACCATTGTTCTTGATCCTTACGTTGTTGTCAGTAGCATCCATTCTCTCATCCATGTGTGAGAGCAGATTCACAGAGGCCTCACTGCAGCCCTTTTTCCATCCTTCGACTTTTCCTGCCAGAACTCATCAGATGCTGCGTATTGAAACACATTGGCCGTAATCTGATGCAGGAAGTTTATACGCACCACCTATAAATGCATCCAACTGGCGTGCTCATCTCCAAGACTGCACTTGCAGATTCCAAATTCAGGATTTTTTTTCACATAATAAAGGATAGGCGCTCCAGATAAACGTAGGAATCTCTTAAGATTGTGTTTATGCCTTGCCAAGTAGGAAAAAGCACTTCTTGGTTCCCTGTGGTAGTGGAACATATAAAGCTGCCTTCTCTTGAGCCAGACACTTGGCTGTCTAAGTACTGTATTAACTACTCTGAGCAGCAGTAGGTCTCCAGGCTTTCAGGCAGGGCTCTTTGAGACGCTATATGTAGCAAGACTAATGCTACAGTCTTGAATCTGTATTTTCCCTGATCTTTTACGCTCAAGGGCGCATGCTGCAATAGACAGATTTATGGAAGGTGGGTGCCAGATTGTACCAGGTCTTTGCACACTTAAGTCCCCATGTCTTCCCCTGCCCACCTGCCCACCTGCTCATTTACCTGGGTTGTTGACATTGTCATTACCATGGTGCAAGTGGGCAGCCGGACACCGCGGGCAGAGAATCCAGGGAGCAAAAGCCGGGGGAAGGGGATCAAGAACTGTCCCTGCAAGTCTTGCATGAGCAGTGCCAGTCCCGTTGCTGTAGCACCAACGCAGGGGTGCCACTCAGTGCCCCAGCGTTCGCGCTACCAATATTGCGTCAACACTACGATGTAGCATCGGCACAACGGGCGAGCTTGGATGTGTGCTGGGAGGCAAAAATTGGAATTATCAGGGACTGCATGCAACTTTGCATCCTGCTTCCCTACACACACAAAATACAATTAAGAGTGCAATCCTATACTGTGCTGGATTTGCGAGGCCGGCGGACCTGTGCCAAATCCAGCCCAGTATTACATTTGTGCCCTTACCAAAGGGGAGGCTCCAGCCTCCCCATTGCGCTGCTTGGATCTGCGCCTGCAGATCCGAGGAGAACACGTGGCCCGAACAGGGGCTGCGCAGCCTCCTGGGCGGGCTTAGGATTCGACCTTATGGCCGAATCCTGGGCCTGCCTCCCTCCCAGGCTCGTGCCGGCCTGCCCACATCCCGCCCAGGACCACCCTCCCCTGTCCACTCCCTTCCCCGTCCCAACATGGCACTGCCCTTGCATTTGCCAACTTCGGTCGCTGCAAGGGAGGTGTAGCGCGGACACAATGGGACCAGCACTACCTGTAGCGCTGGTCCCATTGCTGTAGCGCCAACATGGGGGTGCCGCTAAGTTGCATCATGCATCAATGATTGCATCGATGCTGTGCACTCCTTAGGATTGTGCTGTAAATTGGGTACTCCATTGAGCAGCACTTCGTGAGATGCTGAAACTGCTGGCTGCAGTTGCAGATGGCCTGTTCTCTGCCTTCTTTGGTGGACCATGGGGAAGCATCTCACTGAGCAAGCACTCCCCTGTCGACTTCCAAAGAGGGTGGATGATGATGATGATGATGATGATGATGATGATAAATGTATTTATATACCGCCTTTCTTAAGATCACTAGATTTCTCTAATGACTGTAACTCAAGGCGGTTTACATAGGCAGACGTTTATTCACAAACCCGAAGTTTTTTACAATTTACAGAAATGTTCTATCTTTCAAGAACAACAATCAATCAATCAATCAACAGGTACTTATATACCGCTTTTCAACACGAAGTTCACAAAGCGGTTTACAGGCAAATAGTAATAATAAAGTTAAATGGCTCCCTGTCCCAACACTCATACAGATCTTTCTTTCTGGATTTAGCCTTCTTTCTTTAGCCGCCCGTCTGTCTTCTGCTGGCTGATAAGAGGCTTCCCTGCTCCCACCAGAGACGCAGCTGACTTCAGCACACTCCTCCTCCCACGAGGCAGCTGGAACTCAGCTTTTAATCAGCTGCAGTTTCCAAGGTGTGCCGCTCACAGAGACTTCCGGTAGTCTCGAGCTCACGACCTTCAGATCTTCAGCTTCAGATGGCCCACCCACAGCTGCAGCCAACACTTCAGTGCCAACTCTACCTGAGGATGGTCTGTTTTTCGCCTCCTCTGGTGGTTCATGGGGGAGGACCTAATCAGAGAGACGTTGCCGATGGCCAAACTCAACCGGCACTGCAGTTGTTTACTGACACTCCACATCATTGTTCCTGGGCCAGCACTGCTGCCTATGTCTGACCAGTGCCTCTATCTGCAGTGCAGACGTGCCTTACAGCACATTTGCAACCACGCTGTGCCGACGCAAGCAACATGTGTCAGGGCAAGAGCGCTATTAGATTGCACCTTAATGCAGTTAATGCAGTTAATTCAGGCAAACAATGTTCATCTAAAACAATGAAGCAAAATGCCTTGATGCCTTGAATGCCAAAATGCAATGAGAAATCATTGTATGAGTTTCCCCAGGAAAAACCAGTAGAGGGAGCTGTTGCCATGCACTGAAAAAACAATTGTGCTTTCCCAGCTGAGTACTGACATGGCAACACATGTGTTTTGCAGTGACAAATTCTGCTTGCAAATGCTTTAAACATAACACAGAAATGTTTGACAATGGCAATGTTTTCTATTTCTGTACGCATATCTACTTCATCGGTGATTTCAAATTCAGACTTGCTGTTCCCTATGAGAAGCAATCTAGAAAAGGGAAAATATAACAGATTGAAACAAACATTCTGTTTCGATTCTGTCTTTCTTCTTTTAAGCTTTATTACCTACTTTGAACCTTGAACCCCGATGGAACTGTTATTGTGATGTGTTGTTGTTATTTATATGTGCCATTAAAGGTTTGAAACTGAAACTGAAACATAACAGATCTTTAATTTTTTTTAAGGGAAAAAATGAGTGCCGTGCTATTCCCCGATACAACTTTCTACATGCTGAGTGAGCACACAAAATACAGAACTTCTGAATAAACTCACATGGGATTGTACTGTAAGTCTGGTATTTTATTTTTTTAACCAACCGAAGTGAATGGGCAGCCCAATCCTATTCAGTGCTGGTGTGTGCAGCAGGGCCGCACTACCCACACCATATTCAGCGCTAACATTGGGCAAGCTAACACAGGTCTCCTCAGAGTCAAGTCCCAGCCTGCCCAAAGGGGTCACTTGGCTCTGCACCAGCAAAATGGCTGGTGCAAATCTAAGAGAGCCATCCCAACTAACTTTCCAGCACTGATATAGCTGTGCCAGTGGGGCATGTTCTGCATCCTGCAGTGGTGGGGGAGGCAGTCACAGAGGCCTCCTCAAGGTAAGGGACTGTTTGTTCCCTTACCTCAGAGCTGCTTTGCCCTTACCCTGATGTGGAAAGCTGGTTAGGATTGCGCCCTGAACAGCCCCTTGTAGAACTTTCAGGTCTGAGATGGAGTTTAGGAAAAGGCAGAGGCTTCCTCCGCCATCCCTGAGCCTCTCCTGGGTCTGAACTGGCCCTCCATGCCCTCCCTCCTCAAAACATCCCTTCCCCTCTCCATCTGCCCTCCCACGACTGTCCCCCTGCCCAGCGGTGTCATGCAGCCGGAACGCTGGGCGGGAGGAACGGGTGAGCGGCAGCCCACCCGTTGCGTACCGCTCCGTTTCGCCATCTTCGCCAGACGGTGAAACGGAGCGGTACGCAACAGGCGGGCTGCCGCTCACCCGTTCCTCCCGCCCAGTGTTCCGGCTGCATGACGCCACTGCCCCTGCCCCTCTACGACTCAGTGCAACACTTACCTGTTCTGGCAGCTGTCGGGAGGGATTCAGTGCCAGTGGGACAGCAACCACTTTCTGCCCGTACTACCAAACCCCAAGTCATTGCAAACATCTTTATGGCACATTTGCACTGGAGGTGGCCCACATTAGGATTGGGCTGCAAATTATCTAAACTGTTTTAGCAGCCTGAGTATCTGCTATTTAACTTT
This sequence comes from Lerista edwardsae, assembly GCA_029204185.1. Classification (NCBI taxonomy): domain Eukaryota; kingdom Metazoa; phylum Chordata; class Lepidosauria; order Squamata; family Scincidae; genus Lerista; species Lerista edwardsae. The sequence goes on along the minus strand of JAJKFI010000001.1, from coordinate 31,735,289 downwards.
GCAATTGTTGGCATTGAGAAGCCTCTAGGATAGGACAAGCTATAAATACAAGTATAAAACAGATTATTTTTCCTGACTCCTCATGGATAGAAAAATTTGCATTTATTATTATTAGTAGTAGCATCAGTATCATTAGTATTATTATTAGGATTGTTATTTGTATTATCTGTATTTGTATTAATATTAGTATTTAGGAAGCATAAATTAAATAAGTCTGCATATCATTATCTTGCATTTAAAAGCTGTAAGAAAATATTCATTTTTGAGATGCTTAAAAATGATAAGTTGCAGAGCTTCATGGAGTATTTTCTACAGCAGATGCTTAAAGAAGAATGTGGATTCCCACTCAATGGATGGAATCAACAGGTCTGGCATCTTATCTCTGTAAAATGCTTAACTTTTTTTTTAAAGAAAGCACTGAAACCACTGAAGTAGTGGAGTTCATAGAATATATAAACCAAGAGCCTCACTCTAAGCCTTTAGGAATCCTTTACTTATCTGTTCTTCAGGAACAAGGATACAAGTCAGGCAAAATGCAGATGTTCTAATTAAGCAGAATTCCTTCCTGTATAAGAGCATATCTAAACATACTGGAAATACATTCAGTTTCAGTTGTTTTCAGTAGGTAGAGCGATATTTTTCTTCTTAATTATGTCATGTATTAGTATTTGGCGTTTAAAGTTGACTCACAGATAATATGACATTGCGATGTTTCAAGTTTAAATAATTTTCTTTTATGTTTTGTTTCATTAAGCTCCCCTTTCTGAAAGCAAAAGTGACTTCTGGGGAATGCCCCAATCCTATCCCATCACTGGAGCCAATTCAGCCCATTTCATCCAATGATGGGGGAGGGGACAACAATCAGGAGGACTCTTACAGGTAGTGGAGGACTCTTACAGGTAAGGGAACTAGATGGCCTGTGGGTCTCCTCAGACCTTTGCCAGATCTATAGCTGGTGTATGTCGGAGGAGAGTAAGCCGGCAAGACAGGTCAAAACAAGGGGGATAAGATCTGGTGTACAAATTTGCCACTGAGATCTATCCCTTCTGGCCCAGTCTCCACTTCCTGCCCTCCCCATTCCACTGAGAAACTCCCCCTGCCATAACTCTCCTGGCCAACAGAACGCCTCTCTGCACAAACTTACTGGCAGCTGGTGATGGCTCAGACTGATCCAGCGATGGAGCGCTCCATGTATCATCACTGATACATAGGCACCGTCCCACTGTCACAGGTCACAGCAAAGATTTGGGTTGTTTTCCTTTCTAAGCAAAGAACTTGGATGCCTTTGTACTAATTTTCTTATTTAATCGTGTTAAGAATGAACAGGTATTACAGAGGCAGAGATGCAAGAACTCCCGAGTATACAGTGTTAAGTATCTAACTTCTGAAACAATAGCAGTACCCCTAAAGCCCCAAAACTGCTTCTTGGCTAGAAACCAATTTGGTCCATACTCAAAGCATTCCTTTCAGCACTCTTTGACCCCGACACAAAGTGCCAAGACTTGTTTATCAGAAAGATGCTCAAAGCACTTCAGCGTGACTCTGAGTGTAGCCTAGAAGTGAATCAAAGCTGCTATGCTACAACCACTTGGTTGGCTGCTCTGTCACTGCCACCTTCTCCTCTTAGAGATGTATGGACCACCCAGCAGCCACAAGCCTGACATCATCATCATCATCATCATCATCATCATCATCATCATCATCAAGCGGTATGTATATACTGCTTTTCAACATGAAGTTCACAAAGCAGTTTACAGGCTAATAATAATAAAGTTAAATTGCTCCCTGTCCCAAAGGGGCTCACAATCTAAAAAAAATGCAGAACACCACCAGCAACAGTCCCCAAAAAAGACACTGCGCAGGGGTGAAGAGGGACAATTACTCTTCCCCTGCTAAATATAAGAGGAACACCACTTGAAAAAGTGCCTCTTGCCCAGTGAGAGAAGGTAGTGAATGGAGGCAGGTTCCTTGCTTACAAGGGGTAATACAAATTGCACAAAAAGCTTGTCTGCTGGGACTTGATGTGGTATGCAAGGATGAGGTTCGCTGGGCCCTGCTACTGGGTCCCTGGATTGATTCCCTCCCCTCCCACCCTACACCCCATAGCTTGAATTCAGTGAAGTTCTGAAAAAGTCTGCCGTGAAACTCACTCACAAAACAGATAGCAAAGATTCTGGAAATGGAAGTTATAGTCTTATAGTTGTTTGTATGATCTTAATTTTAATGTTGTTTTATTTAAAAGTGGCTCTAAAACAAAACGGATTCATTTCCGTTTAATGGGGTTAAGTACTGGTGGTGTGGTATAGTGACTAAAAGACCATGCATGATCTGACTCAGGACTTCTCCAGCTCAGATCTTGCCCTTGTCTCAACCGGTGGCCTTAGACAACTCCGCTGCAATATGGGAGTAATTATACTTGTTCACCTTACAGAACTGTAATAATGACTACATCAAAGTAACATACACGATGAGGCACTTTTCACATTCATTCTGGGTAGTCTGATAACTGCGATCTCTATTCTTGTGATTTGCATTTTGGAAGTCTGGAATGAAGAACTCAGAACGCTTCTCTTTTGGGGGGGGGGGCATCTCTTCTAGGGCCACTGATAACAAACATGCCCTCATCCCATGGGGGCTCCAGCCAGCCAGCCAGCCTGCCTGTTCCAGCGCAGTTTAGGATTGCGTCCTAAGAGTTATTCCATCTTCATAGATGCAACATCATAGAAAAAGCAAATATTTAGGATGAGTTTGCCAATATACCGTTGAATAGCTGTATCAGAGGGCTTACCAAGCCATCCACTAAGGTCGTGTCAGAGAAGATACTCATGAGAAACCCAGGCTAACGTGGTCTTACTTTACGGGATACTTGCAATGGAACTGGTGCAGAGAAAACTTAAAAGGTCAATTTTTTTATGCATTCTGTGTAAAGCTGGACTAAATACTATGAAGCATGTTTAATACAACTAATTTATAGATAAATGTGGTGCCAAGCTCGAATACATTAACAAGGTAAGGCTAGGGTCTATAGGTAAGATAATGTATTGCTTTCATTAAAAAGCAATCTGCATGGACCATATCCACTAACACTGGTAACTCTGCAGCTGTCACCTTTATCAGGGGAACAAGGGCAAACCACTACATTTTAATCACTGGACTTTGTCAGGAACGAAAAACAGCCAGCTTCCCACAAATCAACAGACATGTATCCTGATAAGGAGAGTGAATTGGAAAAGGACAGCTATGCCCCATGCAGTACACCACCGATTCCAGGGTGATCAAAGCGCTGTAGTTGTAGCAGATAAATCTACTGAATTGGGCCCCTGGACAAAACCACTCATCTTTGGGAAGACAGGCACATGCTCGCAAGAATCATCCATCTCTTTCGCTTCTCCAGAATTTTGAAGTTGACGACAGTTTTAAAAACAACTGCTGGGCCCAACAGTTTGTCATGCTGATGTTGCAGAAGGGTTTTGTTTTCTAGTTACTGTCCTCTTCTCACGAGGGTTCTGTGAGATCCACGTAGAACAAGAGCTGGAAGTGTGTGCCCATGTTGGATCTGCTGACTTTCTTCTGAAAGGCCACAAATGAATGAATTTGTTTATGACAACCTGAATGAATATTTAAACATTTTCAAGTCAAAAGGAACGTGGAACAAATTCCAAGTGTACTCACAATTCCCACATAGTGGGTGAATGCTTGTTCTGGCACTTAGTAGTTTGGTATTCATGGGGTGTGTGTGTGTGTGTGTGTGTGTGTGTGTGTGTGTGTGTGTGTGGGAGGGAGGGAGGGAGGGAGGGAGGGAGGGAGGGAGAGAGAGAGAGAGAATATCTGAAACCATTAACATGGAAACTGTTAATTTAAAATTAAACGGAAAATGTTGGCTGTTGGTTAAAACAAGTCAATTTCTGTTATAACTTTAGCTACTAAAAGCCTGATAAAAGGGGGCTGCAATTTTTCTAGAAAACAGACTGTTGACATATCTCACCGAAAAGAAACTCCGTAAAGGGATAATCTTCGCATTGGAAAATGGGCAATCTTGATAATGTTGTTTGTTTGTTTGTTTGTTTGTTGCATTTAATTAAATGGCAGTCCACAATGTCACCTTTTAAACGCCATCCTGAGTAAACAAGTCTTAAGGCCCTACTGAAAGGTCTCCAGGGAGGGAACAGTTCTGAGTTCCAAGGGGAGGGGGTTCCACAATCAAGGCCCTATTCTCCTCAACTCCATCAATGGCAGCATAATTAAAATGGCCCCACGGATGACCTCAGAGAATCCGTCAGATTATATGGAAGGAGTTGTTGTTGTTGTTGTTGTTGTTGTTGTTGTTGTTGTTGGAGTGGGTTGCCATTTCCTTCTCCAGCGGATCATGTTTAGTCAGAAATTCAAAGTGCTGGTTTTGACCTTTAAAGCCCTTTACGGCTCGGGCCCAGGGTATTTGAGGGACCGCCTCCTCCCATATAACCCTACCCGTGCTCTGAGGTCCTCTGGGGGGGGCCCTTTTGACTGTGCCGCCACCAGGAGAGGTGAGAGGGGTGGCGGCCAGCAGGAGACCCTTCTCGGCGGTGGCACCCCAACTTTGGAATACCCTCCCCTTAGAGTTAAGAACTGCTCCCTCGTTGGCGGTATTTCGGCGGGGACTGAAGACCTTTTTGTTTAAGCAGGCGTTTAGTTGCTGACAGGCTGGCTGGTCTTTGTATCTGTATTCTTTTTAAAATCCATGGGATGACTGTTGTATTTTTTATATTGTACTTTTATATTGTTTTAATTTACTATTTTTAATTGGATGTTTTTTATTTATGTTTTTAATCTGTTTTGTAATGCCGCCTTGAATGCCTTTTTAGGCAGAAAGGCGGGGTAAAAATTTAATAAATTAAATTAATTAATTAACTGTCTACTATGACCTGTCCATCTTGGGTAACCCTACATGGCATAGCTCATAGCTTCATTGAGCTACTCAAGCCCCTTTGCCACGACTAGGCAGTGATCTAATCCATGAAAAGGACCCTGAGCCATACAGGGTCAAAAGTCAAAGCCTTGAATTGTGACCAGAAATGAATCAGCAACCAGTGTAGCTGCCAAAACATTGGTCTGAGTCAAACAGACGAGCCCCCTCAAGCACATAGACAGTTTCTGGGAAGTCTTCAAATGTGACCACATGTACAGCACATTGTACATGTAATCTAATCTATACGTCACTAAAGCTGGGTCACTGTTGCCAAGTCTGAGAGACTCAGGTACGGTTGCAGCTGTTGGATCAGCTGAAGCTGAGCAATGGTTCTCTTTGCCTCAAAGCCCAGGGTGTTGAGCAAATGTCCCCCAGCACCATCTTCTGGGCTCTGTCAGCCAGGAAGGAGCAGAACAATCCCAAGAATCTGCCTCCAAGTCCCAATCAAGCCATTTGCTAGAAGGACACCATGGTCAATTGTATCAATAGCTGCAGAAGGTCCAGCAGAACTAGCAGGGATGCACTGCTCCTGTCTAATCCCTGGTGCAGGTCATCAAGCAAGGTGGCCAAGGCCATCTGTATCCTGAAGCCAGCCTGAATTGGATCAAACCAATCAGTTTCCTTGAAGACCCTCTGGAGTTTGGATGCCACCACCCCTCCCGCTCAATCACCTTGCCTAAAAAAGGCATAGCTGAGAGTGACCAGAAATTTCTAAGAGCCCCATCCACACCTGCATTAGAATCAGTTACACAAAATAGAAAGACTATAAGCATGAAGAAATATAAGCCAAGTGAATGCTATTATCACCAGGTAGTCCTGGGGACAAATGAAATTGCATTGACACTTTCAAAAGCTATGAATCAAGAGAAAAATTAAGTGTTACTGGAAAATTGCACAGAAGATGCAAACATTGCCCTTATATGTTCACAACACAATTTGCCACTAGACTAAGGGCCCAAACCAGAAGCCCTTATTGACTGGCAGTACTGGTGGCTAAAAGTGTCACAAACGTGCCATAAAGCATATTCACAACACCGCACAAGAATTGGTAATTAATTTTTAAGATCAAAAATAGAGAATACAACAGGTTGTAAAAACAAAAATAGACCAAAGCAATCAAATAAAAAGGCTATGACATCAACATTAATTTCTGTTTTCTATAGAAAGAAAAGAGACAGGTACACCCCAGACTGTGTCTACAGTATCCTGATATTCCTCAAAAATAATTCTTCTCGCTACAGGTTATTTCCAACAAATTGATGAAATTTCTTACAGAATTGTTTTGTGTTATGTGTGAAATCTAAACATGGCTGCCATGTTTCCAAAAAGTAATCAGGATGTTTCAGATTAACCAAGCCTTTGAGTCATGTGAAAATTGTATTTAGGACTCATATCTCCAAAAATTGTCAACTCAACTCTTAACAACTCCCCAGACTTGGAAAAAAATTATTCTTTCCTGACCCCATTCCTATTCAGACTAGGTAGGGGTTATTCATCCATCACTAATTTAGTTTAAACTATATTTCTAATTTTGGTATATTTTAAAACCATCGTACGTATGTATGTATTTCTATCCCGCCTAACCAAGGTGGCTAACAATTTAAAAATATAAAACAAATACAATTACAGTGAAAACAATACTAAAAAAAGCTTAAAACAATTAAAAATTAAAACAAACACCATGGACTCTAATATTAAAATACAGCTCAGTAAAAATGCCAGCCCGCAGTGTCAGTAAATCTAATGGCCTTATATCTCTGATTTCTTTTGTAAATATTGTGGACAAAAAATGCCCTAAGCAAGCTGCAATAGAAAAAGAAAATGTTCAAGCTCTTTTTTTTTTATTACCAATTACAGAATCAGTTCTATTTATCTGTTCTTCATTTCAACAGCTATTTTAAGAATATTAAAATATCTGGTACGGAAAGCACATGGAATCCATCCACTTGGCTATCATTCTCCATTGGAATAAAAATGCTTGTAATCCGTCTTCCAGAAAACTACTTAAACAAAATCACCAATAGTTTGTCAGCGCAGCTAAGGAACCCACATTGTTTTTCAGTTTTCTGGTGCTTTCCTAGAAAAAGATCTGAGTATTTCATGTTGATTGCTTGATTGGCTGCAGTGGGACTCTTTAAAAATACTAAAAAAAATCAGAAATCCAGTAGAAATCAAACATAAGCTGCTATCAATCATGTGCTTGGGGTATTAGCTGAGGTTTTTACTCAGGAAGATGTCATTAAAAGTTGCAGAAATTAATTGGTGCCATTGAACGTAATGGCCTTTCCTGACACAGTTCCTCAAATGTAAAGAAAAATTATGGATAAGGTAAATTCCTTGTGGGATTTTTATGGATGTCTGCTTTGTTCTGTTATTGTTTATTGTAAATGTTATTACCGTGATCTATTGCCCCATCATGCTTTGTCTATACCGGTTATGCCATTTTGCCGCTCATAACAACCAAGGGTTTCCGTCACCGGCCCAAGTAGCATTTATTTTTAATTTCTTTGTTTTATATATTCCTGAAACCATCTCCAGACATGAATCTGGTGTGTTTAAAATTTCATAGCGAAAGCCATTGTGCGGTGATGGATTCAAAATTGTCTTTACACATTTCTGAGCACAGGCCACTAAGCCCCGCTGTGGCGCATTGTCTATTCTTGTCTGTGGGGTTTGTTTATCAACCCCATAACGGACCCCCTGAAAATAAGGGAGGAGGGGGGGTGTCATCAGGCTCAGACCTTTGTCTCTTATTTCAAATGTCCTTTTCAGCTTGATGAGCTGCATGTTTACTCAGAAGTAAATGCCCCTGATTTCAATGTGATTTATGGGAGAACTCCTTGCTACATACAAATGTGTGCAACAGAAACAAAACACTTTGGGAGAGGGGAATTTAGATCAGAGATATGGCAAGACAGTGGCTTAACCTTTCCCCAGCCCGGATTTCTCCACTTCAAATATTTCTTACAGCAGCTTTTCTCCCTGCACAGTTCTCTTCCTCCCCCACCCCTGCCAGCAAATACTTAAAGGAATTTGTAACCCCTGAAGGATTATCTCAGCACAAATTAAACTGCATGGATATTAACCATCGTTCTCAGAAGCCCTGTTTCAAGTTACCTCCTGCCATCAGAAGTGAGGTAGGTGATGTCTGGAGGTAGAGCGTTTTCAGATGTGGTACCCATTTGCCATGGCTTGCCCAGAAAAGTTGCCTGGAGGCATATCTCTCTATTTAATTATTTTCAGCACCAGGTGAGAACCATTTTCTTTGCCTGGGCTTTTTGCATTGATTGATTGGTTTTTATGTTGCAAGTTTTAATCTGCTGCTCTGGTTGTTTTACTGCTGAACATTCTCAATGCTATTTATATGTTGATGTAGTGATTCCCACACATACCACGGTCACAGCACCCTTGGTTCTCAGTGGCCTCTTCCCTGCTCTCTCTTTCTTTAGCCACCCGTCTGTCGTCTGCTGGCTGATGAGGCTTCCCTGCTGCCACCAGAGATGCAGCTGATTTCAGCACACTCCTCCTCCCACGAGGCAGCTGAAACTCAGCTTGTAATCAGCCGCAGTTTCCAAGGTCTGCTGCTCGCAGAGACTTCCGGCAGTCCCGAGCTCACGACCTTGAGATCTTCAGGTGTTATCTTCGGGCAAACGGAGGCATTAACCCTCTCGGCTAAATCTTCTTAGGCCGGCAAAGTTAGGTCAGCAAAGTTTGACCGGCACAAGAGACACTGTATAGTATGTTTGGACCACTCTCGGAGTTAGAGAGGCCAACACACAGACATGCGCCATCCTCCCTGACTCCGAAGGTAGTCCAAACGCGATTTACAATATCCCTAGTGCCAGCCAAACTTTGCTGGCTTAACTGTGCTGGCCTAACACCAGGTTAGGATTGCGCCCTTGGGGGTGGGAGAAAAATGGAAAGCAAAAGGATTAAGCACTCTATCCATTCTAAATTCCATTCTCCTGAACTGCTTTTCTTAACATTCACACACAGGGTTCAGAGGGATATGCTTTCAGCCTCAGATGGAAGTAATTCTTTTTTATATCATTTTTTTCATAACTGAGACTATATTGGAATTTCCTGGATGCCTTGTTAAAATCTCCAAGATTGCTTTTAGACACATCAGTGACAGCTGCCTTCTTTCACCCACCAAGGGACCATGGCTACTCATGGCCCTACCACATGACAGTCTGTGTGGCTGTTCCCCCATCCTGAGCACATGGCCAGGTACAGTGTGGCACACTGGTGGACATGCATGTCTTTGGAGCATGCTTTTGGGATTTTAAAGATGTGCTTCTGGTGCCTGCAGCTATCTGGGAGGGCGACTGATTAGGACACCTGAAAAGGCAACCATGGTGTTGTTCATGAGCACCATGCTCCACAACATGTCCCTGTTGAGGAACATGCCCTTCTTGGCAGAGGAGATGGGGTGCCAGGGGCCACGGAGATCCCACTTGCTGATAAGGAGCCAGCCCAGTTACAGGGCAAGACCCCAGAACTGGGTCTAGGATCATATGACACACAGCACTTCAATCATGGGCAGTGCATGCAGGGCAGTCCCATCAGCCTCCAAGTGTTCCCAGGGTGCCAGTCCAGGTGCCACACCCCTCACTCTAGGACCCATGGAATACCCTCCAAGGGGGGCCAACCATCCACTAGTGCCACTGCAATAGTGGCAGCAGCAGTCTATGGGGACAACATGGCAAAGCCAAAGGAGAAAGCCAGATGTTGGCCATGCTATGGGGGTATGTGCTGAACCTCTAAACAGGTGAAAGAGGGGTGGAGTGTTAAAGCAGTGCCCCTATCCCCATTCCTGTGGTCAAAACAGCCCACCAGTGTCATGGCTGGCCACCTTGTCCTCCTTCATGGCCACCACAGATGGTGGGGGCTGCTGCTGTGCAGGCCACGACTGGTGGAGGGGGTGGCAGCTGCACTCTGGTCACTCCACTGCTCCCCACATTGCTGCTGCTGGCATAGCAAAGCTGCTGACTAGATTCTTGAGGCTGGTTGGGGGCAGCTGGCACCCTGAGGCTACTGGTTGGCAGCTTGAGGCAATAGGCTGGCTCCGCAAGGTTAGTTTGGGAACAGCTGGAACCTTGAGGATACTAGCTGGCTCTTAGAGGCTGGATGATGGGGCAGCTGGCATCTAAGGGCTGCTGGCTGGATCCTCGTGCCTCACAGTTGGGTGGGTGGCACCTCAGGGCTGGTGGCTGCCACCCTCACAAACTGGTGCTGGCTTTCCTTAGTCTGCTCTTGCTGCCCATCCCCACCACTGCATCTTGCTGCCAAGGAATTGCTCCTGGGCCTTTCTAAGTAGGCTCAGCATTGGTCACACTGGTTCCCTGGCTTGAGATGCATATTCCATGTTTGTGAGGGACAACAGTGCCATTGGAGTGAACAGGAAGTGGTGCCCTCTGGAGTGGGTGGATGGGAGTTTGGTGGTTAGGAACAGTGTCTTCTCTTTCTGGAGTTCTGCAACACAGCAACATGTTCTGTGGGGGGGGGGAATGTGGGGGAGAACCATCCCACAGGAGTCCTTTGAAAATTATCACCACTTCTGTGATTCTGCAAACACTTACAACCCATGGAATCCAGCTGCTCAGAGCCTGCGAGTTGTAAGTATTTCTGTGATCACAGCAGTGGTGGCACTTGGTGCAGTGGTGCAGTTCTTCCTCAGCTTCCACCCCCGAACCACACATCTCTGCTACAATAGCCTTCTGTGAAAGACTGCTGTTCAGCCCCCTTTGGCATGGGCACGGCTGAAGTCTGCAAGGCAAGTGGGGTTCACCTGGGTGCAAGGGAGTGGCAACAGGATCCAAGCATCTTGTTGTCTCATGCCTCCCTGGGGCACCTGGTGGGCCGCTGTGAGATACAGGAAGCTGGACTAGATGGGCTTTTGGCCTGATCCAGCAGGGCTCTTCTTATGTTCTTATGTTTTGGCGAGTCTGAGCATTGGTTAGGGATCCCATATATCTCTGCCTGTGGGGTTGCGCTGATATTTAAGCTATGTCTGGATGACAGTGGTGAAGTGCTTTTCCAGGGTTACGCCAGTGTCCACAGTATGCCTGTCAGTGGGTAGCTTCTGTGCCAGCTGGGCTGTTGTTGCACCAGTGTACATGGTGTACACAGCGTCATCATCCGCAAATGAACTCCCGGAATGCTGGGAGGGACGTGGGAGGGACATTCGCGTGATTGGCAGCCCGCCCGTTTCGTTCCGTGGCTGCCCTGGCCTTGAGGGGGGGCTGCCCCTGGTTGGCGCGGCCCCCTGCTGCTTGCCCAGGCACCCAGCGTGCCCCCCACCTGTCTCCCCTGGCGAGCAGGCACCCCTCGAGGCCAGGGCAGCCGCGGAACGAAACGGGCGGGCAGCCAATCACAGCAAAGCCCCGCGTAAGTCCCTCCCAGCGTTCCGGGAGTTCATTTGCGGATGACGACGCTGGGTGTACACCAGCACATCTTGTGGCTAAGACTGGGCCTTAAGCATCTTTATTAACAAAAATTTTTCGTTTTAAGCCATGTGTATTGTTTGAAAGCTACAACTACAGTGCTAATGAGATTACAGAAATTACATTTTCAGCTCGAGAATAGTTCTGTTTGCAGTGTTCATCCATATAGCCCTCGCAGCCTGATAATCCTTTTGCATTGCTTTGCATCCTCCTTTCTGGGTCATGAGAAATCCACTTAGGGGCATTTGGGAACGTAAGTCTCGCCTTGAAAAATGGCAGCGAATTAAGCTTTAAAGCATACTTTTCTTCATTAAGTCGCTTCTGGCTGGGATATGCACAATTTATTGAAGCTTTACATTAAATGGTTCAAGATGTTTTGTGAAAAAAGCAATAGAGTGGGGATGATGTTCTCTAGCAGTGTAAGTAAAAAGTCAACCTATGACCACAGGACCATTACTCTGAGCAAATTCCTTCTTTGACGCGATTGTTCTCTTCCAATATGTGTGTGGGGAGCAATCGGGGCATTTAACCATCTATCCATGTTCAATGAGGTAAAGCAATGCCATTGAACACAGGCTGCTTTTGTTTTAATGTGCTTCTTCTGCCAAAGACATCCAGTTGCTACAAAACTGTAGGCTTGCTCTTGTGCATTTCAACCTTGCAACACATTCCCACCACTACCATCGTTTTGATGTATTAACAGACATAGTTTTACTCTACAAGTGGTGGTACCTACTAATGAGCCCCACTAATGATGGTGGATCATTTAATTTTGAATTACATTTATTTTCTATTGGTATTGACTTTCCTATGCATTGATTGGGATGGACTTTCCTGCAGAAACATTCTAAACAATTTTAAACTGGAAATGGGCACAAAGCCTTCTGCGACTTTGTGACTCCATGGTCTCAGTGCTCTTTTGAGTTTGTTCATTGAGGGTGCAATCCTAACCTGCACTGGATCTAGCACAGGTGAGGAGCAGGCTTGGGCACAACTTGGGGTAAGAGGATTTCAGTCCCCTTACCCCAGGTCACACACCAGCCAGCCCAATAGAGCTAATAGGATCTACGCAATTTTGTAGGCACAACTTTGAGTGTCCCATGTAAGGCCAATCAGGCCAAGGACCGGGATTAGGATTCAGCCTAAGTAATTCAGGCCATTCCCCCTCCCCCCCCCATACAGTCAAAAAGGACTGGTGTAATTGTTACTTGAATAAATTGCTGCATCTATGTAAGCAAGATTAAGCTGACAGAAAATTAAAACTCTAATCAGAATGTTTCAGAGAGCTGAAATATCACTGGCTTCTTAGATGTAGGGCGCAATCCTAACCTGGAGTTAGGCCGGCACAGTTAGGCCAGCAAAGTTTGGCTGGCACAACGGCCACCGTGAAGCGCATTTGGACCACTCTCAGGGAGGAAGGCCAGTGTGCTGGCCTTTCTGGCTCTGAGAGTGGTCCAAACATACTTTATGGTGTCCCTTGTGCTGGCCAAACTTTGCTGGCTTAACTGTGCCAGACTAACTCCAGGTTAGGATTGTGCTCTCAAAGAGCTACCTAGGCAGGCGGAACGGTTTGGGCATGCTCAGTGGAATCTTATCCTTTTGAGATATGCATCATAAGCTACTTTTCAAACATACCTCCCGTTTGCCATGCAACACCGGGAGCAGCCTTTGATTCATCTTCGTATTCTTTTGGTGGACAGAACTAGTCATGCATTTATTTTGATATAACTCATGAATTAAAGGAATGTGGCAAGACTCCAAGAGCCATGGCAAGTCTTCATCTGAAAGTTGCAAAGATAAGTCCCACCACCACCGCTTTAAATGGAAATTCGGAAATTGTTGAAACCAAAAGTAGCATGGAGCATGGCTGACCTCAATGGACACCCCCATAACCGCATCTCACAGGAACATGTGCAATGTAGTGGTTAAAATGTCAGACTAGAAACAGAGACCTGGGTTCTGTTTAATAGGGTCACTCAGTAGACCCTTTTAGGGCGCAATCCTAAACTGAGTTAGGCCAGCATAAAATTTGGCCAGCACAAGGCCACCATAAAGTATGTTTGGACCACTCTCAGAGTCAGAGAGTGTACACAGACATACATCACCCTCCCTGATTCCGAGAGTGGTCCAAACACGCTTTATGGTGGCCTTGTGCTGGCCAAACGTTGCTGGCTTAGTTTATGCCAGCCTAACTCCAGTTTAGGAATGTGCTCTCAATTACAGTGGAGACATACTGGAGCAGGCAGGAGATATGACCTGATCTTCTTGGATGTTCTGTACAAAGTGAAAATGGTGATGCTGTTTTGTTGGTGGGCCTTTTGCTGATTTAGGAGTCTGGCTCATGCTCAACTTAGCCACCTGCTGCGCATACAAAGAAGAGAAATGCCCTTGATCAGGTGCAGAATGCCTTTTCTTCAACTATGACTACACATACATCTCAAAAGGAGAAAGTTTAAAGAGAAAGTGTGTAACTTCCAAACACATAGTGTTTCACTGAAAGGAAAAAAAAATTACATAAAAGTTACTGAAAAAGAATACTCTGAGTTTGGCACTATGTCATGAAATAAAAGGCAGATTTAGTATTTGCAGATTTGCAAATACACAAAAGCCCATAACTGGTACTCCAAAAGGCTGCATGCAGCCTTAAGGTTGCAGGTTCCTCACCCCTGAACCAGTCAGTAGCATAGCCAGAAGGGGGCTGTGCACTAAGTATACACTATATAAGTGGTCCCTCAACCTTTGATACCTCCACATTGCTTTCACCACCTGGAATGGATCCAATGGAGAGGGGCTGCTTATGCTGTACAGCTAGTGGAGGCACCTGAGCGCATGCCCTGGCTGCACTGCTGGAACTAGTGTACACGAAACCAATGCAAGGACAGGACTGGGCCATATTGATACTTGGGAAAGGAGAAAGAGTCAGTATTCCTATACTAGTGAATGGCAAAATTGAATGAGAACGCTAAAAGGATGTTGGAGCTCGTCCGTTCCAGATACTGTTGCTGTCTTCAATTTGTTTAATTTTTAATTATACTCAGAAGGACTGAAAGGACGTGGCTGGATTCTGAAACATTTTGAAAGGTCAGACACAAAGTCCTTCCTGCTGAGAGCCCTTGTGGACATTTGTGCCTTTTGATGTTTGCGCCATCATGCAGACCTGATAAGTAGATGAATGACCATGATAGATGTGCATAATGAGAAAGTGATAAGATTTCAGGCATCTGGCATGAGTTATGTGTCTGTCTACCAGAAGTGGGGATGCTCTCACTTTTATCTTCTCTCTCTAATTTCTTAATTACAAAGAAAGCATATTTTTCACCCTTTGCACATGTATTTGGCTCGTCTTGTAGCCCTCCAAAAACCAGTCTTGTGTTCCTATGACAATCTTGCTTATTGCATGTCACTGTTATTGCATGAATACATTTCCCTTTTCTTGTCATCTCATTTTTTAAAAGGGGAAAAAAAACCAGTAATGGACTGGTCAAAAGTTGAAGAATGTGAGTAGGCGAGTGCTTTTATTGCCAAATCTTCCAAACATATAGGAATATGTGACACAAACTTCATCATATTACATCACATCTCATTACAGCTTATCACCTTCTATTAAAGGCAATAGTCCTGAATCACAAAATTGGGACCCTAATAGAAAAGACTCCAGAGATGCCAGTAATATGTGGGGCTAGCTGGGATCTGTCAACTTGGACACCATCTTTATTTTGACCTCTGTAACTGACAAGGCCACCGGAATGGCTTAAGGCTCAGATGCGCCTGGGCATGCTTGAGGGCACAGTCCTAACCAAATTTCCAGCACTGACATAGCTGTGCTAACAGGGCATGTGCTGCATTCAGCAGTTAAGGAGCAGTCACAGAGGCCTTCTCAAGGTAAGGGAATGTGTGTTCCTTCACCTCAGAGCTGCATTGCCCTTACCCCGCTGCTGGAAAGTCGGTTAGGATTGTACCCCCAGTATCTGAGTTTCACCTCAGTTTAGGTGAAACAAAGAGCCAGGCAGAAACCAGCAGAACTCTGCTGGATTCTGATAACATCTTGACTATTTGGTAATCCATCTAACCATGACCAAGGGAAGGTGTCTCAGGACTGACATGGAGACCCCAATCCTATCTTCCCTGCTGGTGCAACTGCCCCCCAAAAACATGTATTGTATCCAGTTTGTGAGTAGGGGTGATGGATTGGGAGGCTCCAGAGAGGAATGGGGATAAATCCCCTTACCCATCCATAAGCCTCCTGCTCCTCAATGGGTCTCCTCAAACCTGTGCCAGCTCTATAGCTGTTGCAAATCTGAGAAGCGAGAGTGATGGGAAGGGTGCAAAAAAGGATAGGATCCAGCAAGCGCCTTCACCACAGATCGACCCCTCTCACAGCCTCCCTTCCTCTGCCCCGTTTTGCCCTTCCCTGCCCCTGCTGCTGCCTTCCCTGCTCTGACGCCTCCAGGCAGGCTCAGCAATGCCCCAGGAGCACGGCCATGCTTTGTGAAAGTGCTTCCAGAATGGCTACCAACGGAACACTGGGTGCAACAACAGCCCACTCTTTCCCACCTTGGGATTGTGCATGGGATGGATAGAGTGGACAGAGGGGTGTTCTTTTCCCTCTCTCACAGCACCAGAACCAGGGGACAGCCACTAAAATGGAGCGTTGGGAGAGTTAGAACAGTGTCGGCGCTGTCGGACCAGCGTCACCTGCCCTCGCAGTAGCCAACATTAGGGCATTACAAGAGGTAGCCTCAGAGACAGGCAAGGGGCAGAGGGTTCTTTCACCCACTGGGCTTCCCCCCTTCCAGCAGCCTTGCTTGGGTTCACTGGCTGGCCAGCATCCTGCCTGCTAGCCAGCCTCCTCTAGACTGCCCTCACCACCAGCTTTCCTGTGGTTATATAGAGCTGCCCCGCTCCACCTCTTCCTCCCAGCCAGGCTGCAGAAGCCCAGGCTGACAAGTCCCTGATCCTGCCAGCACTTATCACCCTGCCTTCTCTGGCCACTGCAGCCAGGGGCCTTCTCTCACCTGCTCTTGGCCTTCCCAGGCCAGGTGGCCAGGCCACTTTTCCCTCGATCGCAACAGGATCAGCCTGACTGCGATCAAGGGGGAAGGGATAGGCTGCCTGTCCTGGCTGTTGCGTACTGCGGCAGTGCCAGGAGCTTCTCATGGCCTGACCCGCCAATGGGGCAGGGAGGCCCTGGGCTGCTGCCGTGGTCCCCATGGGAAAGTGTGCTAGCCAGGAGCCTGGCGGCCTTGTGCCTGTCTAGTGAGCAGACCAGATCCCGGACAAACAAATAAAAGGAAATACCTTTTTCCCCAGTGGGTAATTAATCTTTGGAACTCCTTGCCACAGGAGGTAGTGGTGGCATCCAGCCTAGTAGCCTTTAAAAGAGGATTGGACAGATTTCTCAAAGAAAAGTCCATTGCAGACTACTGGCAATAATGGGTGGTGCTCCCTCCATATTGTAGAAGTAGGCTACCTCAGAATGCCAGATGCAGTGGCAATGAGAAGCAAGCATCTTGTTGTGTGCTTCCTGAGGCATCTGGGGGGCCACTGTGAGATACAGAAAGCTGGACTAGATGGGCCCTTGGCCTGATCCAGCGAGGCTCTTCTTATGTTCTTATGTTCTTAGCCAATCAGAAGGGTGACACCTAGAGCCTTCAGAATCCCATCTAAAGCTCTGGCTATATTATATATATAGCAAATACAAAAACATTACATTCCAGCTTTAAAGATGTATTTAGCCACCCATAAACAGAATGTATACACGGCTTCTATATTCCGTCTGCCAGTATATTATTTTGATCAAGAGACCATAAGTCATTGGAATCAACTGTCTTTATCCCATGGGCACATTGCTCTCCTGGAATATTGAATTGTTTCAGCTTTTCATCAGGATAATTTAATGAGAAATTCCCACATAAAAATATTTGCGTACCTAAAGAAAAAGGAACATGTTTTCTGCCCTCTTTTCATTTAGATTTGCTGGGTCCCTTTCAAGCTCCGATTTGTTTACTAGAGGCATTACAATTTAGTGAGACAAATTAGGCTAAACTTTTTATCTCTGGTGGTTTGCACATGCACTGATTGAACTAGTATTTCTTCTAAAGATTGCCAAGGAAGATAAATGAACAGGAGGAGCAATTAGAGTAAGGAAAAACTAAAGATTGGCTGACATGATTTAAGTTTACTGCAAAGGCAGTTTGTCATTTTGTCTCTATAATCTCTATCAGAATTGACTAAAACCGTAAACATAAATCATTATACTAATTTATTTCTCCACACTGTGGACTGGGAGACAGAGATTTCATTTTTTTCCCCCTTACAGGCTTTGGAGATGAGAGCATTCACTTTGAACTTTTTAAAAATACGTAAAAAACACAAACCCCAATTAGTATTTCAGCTTCCTCAGATTAGACTTTAGGTAGAAAGCCAACAAATATTCCTACCAGTATTTCTGATATAGATGGTAGAAACAAAAGATACAATTTGTTAATTTTAAAAGAAAAACCTATGAAGAGGGTTCCCAATAACTCAATTTATATCCCATAGGCTAATTCATCCTGCAAAACAAGTGAGCCTAAAGGCTTTCATAAGGAAAGTTTAGATATTGCAGAACTCTTATGGTGGAGAATCCAGCAGACTATGGAAGAGCATTTTACAGCAAAAAACCTCCATACAATATCCTGATATGCAAAAAAGCATTTGTGCTTTTTGTGTGTGTGTGTGTGTGTGTGTGTGTGTGTGTGTGTGTGTGTGTGTGTGTGTGTGTGTG
>JAJKFI010000001.1:31683397-31717122 GCA_029204185.1 Lerista edwardsae | reverse complement strand
GTGTGTGTGTGTGTGTGTGTGTGTGTGTGTGTGTGTGTGTGTGTGTGCAAAAAAGCAAAAAAGCATTTGCTAGGCCAGCAAAGTTGGACTGGCATGAGGGACACCATTAAGTATATTTGGATCACTCTCAGAGTCAGAGAGGCCAACACAGAGACAGGCACCATCCTCCCTGACTCCAAGTGTGGTCCAAACACGCTTCATGGTGGCCCTGGTGCTGGTCAAATGTTGCTGGCCTAACTGTGCAGGCCTAACTCCAGGTAGGGTTGCTCTCTAAATGTCAGTTCAGTGCTATGAACTAGGACTAGGACTAGTCCTGGACTAGGAAAATGAAAATGTGTGTTTAATTAAATATAGTAACATGTGCACATAGGTAAGGGCACTTTCTTGGCCCTTTGGGAAAAGGGGATCCAGCCTAAATTGGGTGCTGCATTACTGCAAGGAGCATAATAAATGACTAGGGTTGCCAGATCAGATAAATCTCCAAACTCGAGATTTCTGAGTCAGGACCTGATAACACAAGACTGCCAACTCTTGAAAAATGGGAGGAAAAACTCTGGAACCAGTGTGAGGCTTAGTAGTAATAGGAGGGTCAGTGGCAGATCACAAACCTCCCGAGATTAACCTTTGCCATTCAACCGCCTGAATAGCAAAAATCTGTAGAAAGAGGGTCATTTTGCACAAACTGGCATCACTTGGAGAATCTTACAGTCCTCTGATTCTGTGAAAATAGAATTATAGGCTAGGAATGGTCTAGTAGCATATCAGCTCTTCCTCCTATAATAAATCCTTCACATGTCCATTTTCAAATAACCAGCTGATCACAGTACACTGCAAACAAGACTGAGAACACCATTCCAAGTTAAATTAGCCTTATTTCAGTGGGAAACATGTTTTGCACACTGATATGATATAACACATTCCGGAAGGTTGGCAGTTCGAGACCACGTGATAGAGTGAGCTCCCGTTGCTTTGTCCCAGCCCCTACCAACCTAGCAGTTCGAAAGCACGTAAAAAATGTGAGTAGATAAATAGATACCACTTCAATGGGACAGTAATGGCGTTCCGTATGCTACGGCGTATAGTCATGTTGGCCACATGACCACGGAAGCTTGTCCTCGGACAAACGCTGTCTCTTCGGCTTAGAAACTGAGATGAGCACCGCCCCCTACAGTCGGTCACGACTAGACCATTCGGTCATGGGAAAAACTTTACCTTTATAACACATTCCATGCCAATTGGATTGGATGTCTTAATCCAAAATTATAGTCAGATGTTAAGTTTTTCTTAAATGTGTGAACCACATCATTAGGGACTATTACTCCTGCAGTTATAAAGTAGGTACCTGATTAGTGTCAGGTGTCAGCTAGGTTGAACATTGGACCTGTGCCCATCAGAGTTGGCCTCTGAACTATCAGTAATAAGCATCCAGTGCAGCAATGCAGCTTGCAGGGCCCAGCACAGGACTTTACCCCAGGACCCCTAGCAGGCTGCAGAGCTGTAGCTAGGGCGGAGCCTGAAGAGCAGCCACTCCAAGCGCTGTGCTGAAAGGAGGTGCAGGATTGGCCCCATGTTCCGCCCTAGTTATGGAGGTGGCTGTCTTTCCACTGCAAGCAGTGAGAAGACAGTCACTTCCTTTTCCAGAGGAGGGGGCGCTGGTTGCTTCACGCACATGCCCCTCCTTAGGAAGACGCCAGAAGAAACTGCCTTTGTGCTTGTGGTGCAAAGGCAGTCTCTTTTCGACTCTCCCTGGAGGAGAGTGCACCCCCTTCTTCAGGGAGACATCAGAAGACACTGCCTTTGCACTTGTGGTGCAAAGGCAGGGGGTTTTCCCCAAAGGAGGTGGTGCTGCCACTTTGTGTTCCCACCCCTCCTCTGGGGGGAGCCCATGACGTCACTGCCGGGGAGGGGCGCAAATGGCAGAGTTGTGATGTCACTGCACCAGGGTGCTGGGATAGGATGTTACAGCTCTGGCAGCCTGGCACCAGTTCTGGGAAGGAGTCAATCCTTCCTACAAAACTTACATAAAGTAGCCAGTCACATGGCTGTGCAAAAGAAAAATGCATTTACTGTACTGAGTGTTAATAAAGACACTAGAAGACTTTTTCATAGGCAGAATGGGGTGTGAAAGGGCAGATGGAGGGCAGCCCCATGTCCAGGCCGGTGGGGGAAGGGGAGGAGGCAGGATCTGGTCATTAGCCAGATCCTAACCCCCATCACCAAGCTGTGATCCTAACCCCCATCACCAACAATCCTCCATTGTTTTTATTATGACTTTATTGTTCTTTGTATTCTTCATTTTAATGTAGTATTTATCTGTAATCTTGGGTATTTGCTTCAGCATGGGAAAAAAGGGTTATAAGGGCCCAATCCCATCTATATTTCTGGTACTATTTCAGCAATGCAGCCCTGAGGTAAGCAAATAAATGTTCCCTTATCTTAAGGAGACCTCCGTGATTCCTGCTCCACCAAAGAATATAGCTAGGGTTACCAAATACAAACTGGGACAGAGTGCCTATACCTTTAACCATTGCATAGAACAGGGAATTTGGGCAGGTGGAGCTCATCATGGAAGAGTTTCAAAAGCTGCACCTGCCCAAAGTCCCGCTTTTATGTAATACTTAAAGGTATAGGCACTCTGTCCCAATTTGTATCTGGGAACCCTAAATATAGTACACACACTATTGGCTACACTAGGGCTGGAAAATTGGATAGGATTTGACCCTAAATCTCTTGGAGCGCAATCCTATACTGCGCTGAATTAGTGAGGCCGGCCGGCCTGTGCCAAATCCAGCACAGTTATAGGCGAGGCTGGAGCCTTCCCACAGCAAGGGCACCTTTTAGGATTTTGCTACCCAATAACCAAACAGAAGAATTTGTAACATGAAGTGCGTATGTTTCTTTTCTTTTCCTAAGGTTTTGGATCTACTGTTTTTGAGGCAGAATCCTCCTGCAAAGGCTCAAATTCCCAATAAACAGGAAATCTCTCCGTTCTTGGAGCTTACGCCCATTTGTACCTCCAGACTGCCTGGAAGCACCTGAATCAATTTGCTGTTTGATTGGACTTTGCCTCCAGGGCTGAAGGATCATTGCTGGTGGGTTGTGATTTTTACCAATTAGGACACTACCGACAGTTTGACTTTTTCCCCCCTTTGTGCTTTCATCGCATTGATACGGTTTGCTATAACTATACTGTGATGCAATGTTTTATACTGGTTTGTTATATTGCATATAAGAGGATTTGAGTCCAACTGTCCTGCTACTTATTTGCTACTTAATCATTTCTCTGGTTTTTCACTTTTAGGGTGCAATCCTAACCTGGGGTTAGGCAGGCACAAGTCATTTGTGCTGGTCCGGGAGTGTCGCAAATGTGCTGTAAAGCGCATTTGCTCCACCCTTGGAGTCAGGGAGGCTGGTGCAAGGATGTGCACCAGCCTCCCTGACTTAATGCGCTTTACAGTGTGTTTGCAACACTCCTGAGCCTGCACAGGTTACTTGTGCTGGCCTAACTCCAGGTTAGGATTGCACCCTTAGTTATTTTTTACTGTCAGGACACTCTATTTCATAACACTGCAGAACAACTAAAAATGCGATTCTAGTTTAGGACCAATCTGTACGTCAGACTTCAACAGGTACTTGTCTGCAGAGGGCAAAACTGAATGTTTTCACTGAGTTCATGCTCAGCTGGCATGCTTCTTTTTGCCCTTCTGTGTTGTCATCTGCAGGTGGCATAATTACTGAGTAAGGCCTTCAGGAAGACCTGGCTTGAAGCCTATAGCCACCTGGGACTGCCTCCAGGCCTATCTCCAATTTGATTTTAGACCCTATATCCCAGAAGGGCTCCCACCTTCCTCCCCCCCCCACCCATGGTGACAGCAGTGGCTGCAACAAAACTTTTCTACTCTCCCACTATATGCCCTACTTCCTTTTTCCCTACATCACCTCTGTATCTTTGGCTTGCTGGCCACCCCTGTTCCTGCAGTTTAGTGACAGTGGTTGGGCAAGAATGGCACTTCCTGTTCATGACCCTTGGCCTGCCACGGTTGTTTTTAAACTGCAAGTCTGAAGGGTTGCTGGCTAGGTTCGTGTGGAACATTTTCCAAGCCTCACAGAGCTTGTCATGGCCAGGGATTCCCTACTGGGTGCTCAGCAATGATGTCATCGCCTAGCAACTATGAAGCTTGGAATGCTGTCAGCCATTTTGTCAGCCATAAATTGAACTAATCTCAGTCCATTGCTCTGCTGATGGTGATTTAGATGGATTGATAGGAACATGTTGACAGGAAGGTTCAAAAGGGGGGGTGGAGGCAAACAGATGCTGGAGGCAAAAGGCTGGACTCAGAAGGCAAACTGCAGACACTACAAGGAAATGAGTATAGGGAGAGCCAACAGAAAAGGAAAGTGAGGAGGAATTGGTTTAAGGTGCAGTCCTACAACCTGGAGGATAAAGTGAGAGAGCAGAAGAAAGGGGGAAGGAGAAACAGAGGAAGGGAAAGAAGCAGCAGCCCTGTGTAGGAAAATGCCTAACCAATCAAAGAGGCGCATGTCACCTGGAAGCACAACCCCCCGCCCCCTGCTGACCAATGGGAGACACACACAAGGGGGCAATCTATGGCGGGAAAAATGAACCAATCCCTGATCACTGTGATGTTTTGAATTAACTGTGTGTACTATAAATAAAGCAAGCGCAGAGGGGTACTTCCTCTTTGACCTCCTCTCTTGGACCTCCACACCAACCAAGCCTCTGCGTGCTCCTTTCACCTTCTGCTAGCTCTTTGCTAGCTAAAGGTCCCGCATGTTCCTCATCCCCCGCTGGCTGGCTGGCCGGCTGGCTGGGGATCCCTCCATTTCAGCTAGCTGCTTGCTAGGCTGAGTTTCTTCTGAGTTTCTTCATCTCCACTAGCCGAAGAGCGCTAGCTGGAAGATCCCCAACAGCTGGTGACCCCGACGTGATAACCAGCGCCCTGCTTTGCCTCGACTGGAACAGTCCTCTGCGCGCAACAGCCCCCCCGGCTCCCAAAGGCAAGTATGGGTTTCTCTTTTTCTAAGCAACAGTATGTTGAAGAGTTGTGTCAATGTGTAGCACAGAACAACGAGGGTCTGGTTTCAGAGAAAGAGATCTTGAGCCTCCTGGGGGAAATAGAGGACCACTGCCTGTGGTTTCCCAACGGGAGCCTGGCTTTAGCCGATTGGGACAGGGTAGGGAAAGAATTGCAAGAACGTAAAACTCCCATGCCCCTGATTTTGACCTGGGAAAAAATCCATGCCGCCTTAAGAAAACTCCAGGGAAATGCCTTGTTAGAAGGGATGTACTCCATGACCCTTAAAGGTCTCCCCATTATTGTGCCTCCTGCCCCAGAAGTCACACTTTTGCCTGCTCCCCCCAGACCAGAGCCACGTGGTTCAGCCCTTGCAGCAGGAGTTCAGACTGCAGTGGACAGAGGACAAGTAGATCTTAGTAAGGAGTGGGCGGGAGAAGCCCCAGCTTTGATGCCTTTGCCCCAGGCACCCTTACAACACCCAGACTTAAAAGAGTCAAACAAATCTGCCCATGAAGACGAGATTCAGCCCGATTATTTTCAAGGCCTGCCGATTCCAGTCTTGCAGACTTGGCATTTCTGCCGAGATGCAGTGGAAAAGGTTGGTAACCTGATAATTAATGCCACTTCCTCAGCCTTAACTGAAATACAGCAAACGCTAAACTCAGAAAATCCTGAAGCTGCCCAGCAGCAAGGCCAAAATAATCCCTTGCAAATTTCAGAGTCAAAAACTAGCCCCCCTTCCTCAGTGGTTACTGAAATGATGCCTAAAAAGACATTTCAGTCAAACCCAGAAGGCATGGCTAAGCAAACAAAAGATTGCCCAGTAATCAGGAGTCAGGAAATAGCCCAAGAATACCTCTCTTTCGATCTCAATAAAAATCTGGCAATAAGAAAAAGGATGCTTCTTGAAGCCTGCCTTTTAAAATCCCCTGCTTCTTGCAACCCTAAGAGTTATCAGCATTTTGCTTCAGGCAAAGAAGCAGAGTCAGTCTTTCACCAATTACCAAATCAAAATCTTAATCTCTTGGGCAATCATAGACAAATTCTCCAGAGTCAATACGCAAAAGCTCTCTGCAGCCTCATTCCCTTCCAGCCTTGGGATACAGGAGGAGAAAAAAGCAGTTTTCCCATCGTGTCTACTGAGAGTTCTTTCTCCCCTTCTTTGGGGGACAAAAAGCTTCTCTCACCCCACAGAAAGAGACATGTTCTCTGCCCTTACCCAACCAAACTCTCACGCAGGCAAAGTCTGCCTGCAGAGCAAAAAGGGTACAAAGAACAAAAAACAGGCAAGCAAAGGAAGCAACTAATGATGCTCTGTAGTGCTTCTCTAGTGGCACAAGAGAGGGCGAGTTTGCAGCTTGATTGCGTGTTTGCAAGAAACTTGGTTGCAGCCCGACCTGCGCCTTTTTTCCTTCCTTCTGCTGCTGTGATACCTGTAGGACCCACTCAAGCCCTGCTGGCAGCAGCAGAGAAAGCTCAGCAGAAATCAACAGCAATTCACATGGCTAACTCACTAGCTTGCACCAGACTGCAAGCAATTAAGTGCATCTCTCTTGAGCCTTGCTTTCAGCCCAGTGAGAAAGGGCCTTCAGCCATTCTTAGGGCCCCAGTAGAAAAGCAAAAAATCTCCTCTTGGGGTCTGTGCCACTGGTGGAACATAGCCTGGCCACAATCAGAAAGTAAGGCTTGCCTTTCCTTCCCTCTTAGTTCAATGAGGGTAGAACATTGTGCCATTAAATTGCACAGAGTTTTCCCAAACACCCTTTGGGAAACTTTGAAAACTCAAACACAAAGCTTTCCCCTTCTCTTTCGAGCATTGTGACTCAAACAATCTTCTTATCTGCACCTATGCTTGCCCAGCGTCTAGCACCTTATCTGATTCTATCTCCTCAGGCAGTTCCTGCCCTTCCCCCTTGATGCATTCTTTCACCCCAATTCTAAGGCCTAACCCTTTAAGAAAAAAAAAACTGCTGCCCATCAGATTTCTGTTTCCTAAAATGATGAAAGTTCTGGTTTTAGCAGGCTTAACAATATGATCGGTAATGTGGTGTAAGCATTACAAATATTTCAAACCAGATTTCTCTGAATCACAAAATTCATCCTTTGCTTTCTTGAACTAAAGCCTAATGTGCAATTTCTTAAATAACAAGCAATGCATATGGCTTTGTCCAAATTCTTACATAGTAAACAGAAGGTAATGAAATCTGGCCAAGTATGTGGTTTTATCAGCAGTAAATCACACTTTTGAAAAAGCTAAATAAGCTTTTTAAAAAGAACTAAAATGGTGTTGCTACGTTTTGCCTACAATCTGTAGTGACCTAAAGACAAAGCTGAGAAAAAACCTTCTTTTTCAAATCTTAATGCCTTCTGCCTTAAGTGCTGGTTAAATCTGTGTTTAAATGTGTCTTAATTGTTCCCCTTAACCTTCCTGAAGTCACAAACAGGGGAAAGAAGGGGAGCCAAAAGCCTGGATGTCTTCATTGTCTTCATTTCATCCCCTAAAAACCTCCTTTTTCACCAGAGAACGTGGAAAGGAGCCTTGGAACTCTCTGCCACTAGGAAAAGCACTAATCAAAAGTTTTTGTTTCAGATGCAGTAAAAGGAACAAGTTTGAAAGGGCTTTCAAACTGGTAGCTGCAAGTAATGATTTAAAAGCATACGAAAGCCTGTTGTTTATGCCTGTTTGCCAAAAATATCTAGCCTGTCTAAAAACATTTTGGTGTATGGCTTAAAGGCGCCAGCACCTTTAAAGCACAAAAGACCCGCATTGTATTGTTGCAGTAGTAATTAAAAATAATTCTTGTAGTTTGTAAGCAAGCAAAAATTTACTTAAGCAAGCCCTTAATGGCTAAATCAACCCAGCCTAAGAGCAAACAGGAAAAGCAATTCTTGCAGCCCCTCAGGAAAGCAGTAATTTGTAAAATCAAAAACAAAAACTTTAGGCAAAAATCTAATACAAGTCTACTCTTTTGTAAGTTCCATTGTGTGCAATATAGCTTGCTCTCAAAAAGAAATAAATAAGATAGCAGCCTGAATCTAGTGGGTGCAAAAACCTAACAATTTTATTCCTTAAGCAGGAAATGCAGAGCCTTCAGCAGCAAGTCTATCTGAAAGTCAAAAGCTAACCCAAATTTTGCCCCACTTTTCCTAGGAAGAAAAACATTGTCTCAGAGTCCTAAGCATGTGCAAAGTGCAAAATTCAAAGTCATCACTAGGTCTAACAATAATGGCTTTTTTTAAGTTTTCAGCCTCCTATTTCAGTGACGGCTAGAAACTCAAGATGAAAAGAAGACCTCACCCACACGTTTCATTTATAAGACGTGCTTATAAGTTTACACGTGTTTACAAGTTTATCTGTCTAATATAATTCAGTGTTGTTTACAAAGCCCATAGTGTTACGTGTAATTTATGTTCATTTCACTCTTTAGTGTTACATGTTAATCTCATGTAGAGCATGTGTGTAGCCTCACAACCCTATGTCCAAACTCCTTGCCTCCTTCATGAAAGCCCTAATACAAAGAGGAGCAGCTGTGGAGTGACCATACCAGTCACTTCTCCAATGGATGCAGAAAAAGAAAGCAGCAATTCCAACGCCATGTTGCTCAAACCCTAATGAACTTTGTCCTGAACAATGAACTGTACTTCACCTTCATCTAATCCTGGAACAACAAAACACCCCACAGATGACCCTAACCAAAGATGCACAACTACAGCTTAAAAGCAAGAAACTCCAAAAAGACTGTTTGCTGCCATGCTAGCTAAACACACAAAAGACTCATTTAATTAACAACTACTGTAAATGTATCTTGTTTCTGTTTATCCACTGACTTGACTAGAAAAAACCTCTTAAAAATGTGTCTTATTCCTGTATGTCACAACCAGATGTCTCTCACCTATGCTATGTTCTCATTACCTAATCAAGTATATTCATTATCCTTAATCAAAAACAAAAAAAAGGGGGAGACTGAACCCCCAAGTTTCTTCAAAGAGTTTGGGCAGCTCTACTGGGAAAACACTTTATGGCAAAACTGATTTTTGGCAAAAGACTTATACCCCATTGTGGTAATTTGGCCAACAGGAAACACTTGCATGGCCTTAACAGAAAATAACACTTGCATTGCAATGGTCAGACAGATGCACCTAATGCTAGATCTGGGAGAGAGGGGGAAGGTCAGACCAGGGTGTCATGCAAAAAAGGGAAGGTAGGGAAGGTTAGTGCACATCCTCCCTGTCCCACAAAGCACATGGAGACCTGACTCCATTTTGGACCTCATCCTGAGGGTAAAGGCAGACATCTGTACGTCGCCTGTCCCCCCCCAGTCTTAAAGAAATGCAAATCTAATGTCTGACAAACAGAGCATTGCAAGGGGCTATTCTAGCCTAAAGCTACAAAAGACTTATGCAAGTCCTGTCTCTTAACAAAAGACTTAAATTCAATCAAATTCTTATCTGTCTGCCAGAAGTTTCCTCCCATCAGAACAGCTCAGAATAATTTGAATTAAATCCCAGTGAAAACACTTAGCATTGTGATTGTGCCTAGATCTGTCTTCCTAACCCTTTCAGCCTAATGAAACGTACCCCAAAGCTTAAAACATTACAACGCAACACGTAGGTGTTGTAATCAGGAAGTATTGTTTCAACCTTACAGATAACAGCCAGCTCTGTTGTTGTTGTTCAGTCGCTAAGTCGTGTCCGACTCTTCGCGACCCCATGGACCACAGCACGCCAGGCCTCCCTGTCCTCCACTAGCTTCCGGAGTTCGCCCAATTTCATATTCATTGCTTCGGTGACACTATCTAACCATCTCATCCTCTGTCGCCCCCTTCTCCTTTTGCCTTCAATCTTTCCCAGCATGAGGGTCTTTTCTAAAGAGTCCTCTCTTCTCATCAGGTGGCCAAAGTATTGGAGCTTCAGCTTCAGCATTTGTCCTTCCAGGGAGCAATCAGGCTTGACTTCCTGGAGAATTGACCGATTGGATCTCTTTGCAGTCCAGGGGACTCTCAAGAGTCTTCTCCAACACCATAATTCAAAAGCATCGATTCTTCGACGCTCTGCCTTTCTTATGGTCCAGCTCTCACAGCCATACATGGCTACTGGGAAAACCATCGCTTTGACTATGCGAACCTTTGTTGGCAGGGTGATGTCTCGGCTTTTGATTAAGCTATCTAGGTTCACCATAGCTTTCTTCCCAAGAAGTAAACGTCTTTTAATTTCATGGCTGCAGTCACCATCTGCGGTGATCTTGGAGCCCAGGAAAATAAAGTCTGTCACTGCTTCCATTTCTTCCCCTTCTATTTGCCAGGAAGTGATGGGAGTGGTTGCCATGATCTTAGTCTTTTTAATGTTGAGCTTCAAACCAATTTTGGCACTTTCCTCTTTCACCCTCATCAAAAGGTTCTTTAGGTCTTCCTCACTTTCTGCCAGTAGAGTGGTATCGTCTGCATATCTGAGGTTGTTGATATTTCTCCCAGCAATCTTGATTCCAGCTTGTGAGTCTTCCAGCCCTGCCTTCCTCATGATGTACTCTGCGTATAAGTTAAATAAGCAGGGTGACAATATACAGCCTTGTCGTACTCCTTTCCCAATTTTAAACCAGTCGGTTGTTCCATGTCCAGTTCTAACTGTTGCTTCCTGACCCGCATAAAGGTTTCTCAGAAGGCAGATCAGGTGGTCTGGAACTCCCATCTCTTCAAGAACTTGCCACAGTTTGTTGTGATCCACACAATCAAAGGCTTTAGCATAATCAATGAAGCAGAGGTAGATGTTTTTCTGGAACTCTCTTGCTTTCTCCATGATCCAGCGAAGGTTGGCAATTTGATCTCTAGTTCCTCTGCCTCTTCGGAAACCAGCTTGTACATCTGGTAGTTCTCGATTCACATACTGCTGAAGCCGAGCTTGTAGGATTTTGAGCATGACCTTGCTAGCATGTGAAATGAGTGCAATGGTGCGGTAATTCGAGCAATCTTTGGCATTGCCCTTCTTTGGGATTGGAATGTAAACTGATCTTTTCCAGTCTTGTGGCCACTGTTGGGTTTTCCAAATTTGCTGGCATATGGAGAGCAGCACTTGGACAGCATCATCTTTTAAGATTTTGAGTAATTCCGCTGGAATGCTGTCACCTCCACTAGCTTTGTTGTTAGTGAGGCTTTCTAAAGCCCACTTGACTTCACTCTCCAGGATGTCAGGTTCGAGCTCAGTGACTGTACCACTGTGGTTATCAGGAACATTTAGATCGGCCTTATAGAGTTCCTCTGTGTATTCTTGCCACCTCTTCTGAATCTCATCTGCTTCTGTTAGGTCCTTGCCATTTTTGTCCTTTATTGTGCCTACCTTAGCATGAAATTGTCCTTTGACATCTCCAATTTTCTTGAAAAGATCTCTAGTCCTCCCCATTCTGTTGTTTTCCTCTATTTCTTTGCATTGCTCATTTAGAAAGGCCTTCCTATCTCTCCTTGCTGTTCTCTGGAAATCTGCATTCAGTTGGGTATATCTTTTCCTTTCTCCCTTTCTTTTGGCTTCTCTCCTTTCCTCAGCTATTTGTAAAGCCTCGTCAGACAGCCACTTTGCCTTCTTGCATTTCTTCCTCTTTGGGATGGTTTTAGTTGCTGCCTCCTGTACAATGTTACAGACCTCCGTCCAAAGTTCTTCAGGCACTCTGTCTACCAAATCTAAGCCCCTAAATCTATTTGTCACCTCCACTGTATATTCGTAGGGGATCTGATTTAGGTCATACATGGAGGGCCTAGCGGTTTTCCCTACTTTTTTCAGTTTAAGCCTGAATTTGGCAAGAAGAAGCTGATGATCTGAGCCACAGTCAGCTCCAGGTCTTGTTTTGACTGCCTGTATGGAACTTTTCCATCTTTGGCTGCAAAGAATGTAATCAATCTGATTTCGATGTAGACCATCTGGTGAAGTCCATGTGTACAGTCGCCGTTTGTGTTGCTGGAAAAGGGTGTTTGCTATGACTAATGTGTTCTCCTGACAGAACTCTATCAGTCTTTGCCCTGCTTCATTTTGTACTCCAAGACCAAACTTGCCTGTTATTCCTCTTACCTCTTGACTGCCTACTTTAGCATTCCAATCCCCTATGATGAGAAGGACATCTTTTTTGGGTGTTAATTCTAGAAGCTGTTCTAGGTCTTCATAGAAGCGGTCAACTTCTTCCTCATCAGCACCAGTGGTTGGGGCGTAGACTTGGATTACTGTGATGTTGAAAGGTTTGCCTTGGATCCGAATGGAAATCATTCTATCATTTTTGAGGTTATACCCCAGTACTGCTGTTCTCACTCTCTTGTTCACGATGAAGGCTACTCCATTTCTTCTAAGGGATTCCTGCCCACAGTAGCAAATATAATGGTCATCTGAATTAAATTCTCCCATTCCTGTCCACTTTAGTTCACTAACTCCCAGGATGTCAATGTTCAGCCTTGACATCTCACGTTTGACCACATCTAGCTTGCCTTGATTCATAGATCTGACGTTCCAGGTTCCTATGTAGTATTGTTCTTTGCAGCATCGCACTTTCCTTTCACTTCCAGACACATCCACAGCTGAGCTTCCTTTCAGTTTTGGCCCAGCTACTTCACTCTTTCTGGAGCTACTAGTACTTGTGTTCTGCTCTTCCCCAGTAGCATAATGGACACCTTCCGACCTGAGGGTCTCATCTTCCAGTGTCATATCGTTTAGCCTTTTTGTTCTGTAATCCATGGGGTTTTCTTGGCAAGAGTACTGGAGTGGGTTGCCACTTTCTTCTCCAGTGGACCACGTTTAGTCAGAACTCTCTGCTGTGACCTGTCCATCTTGGGTAGCCCTACATGGCATAGCTCACAGCTTCATTGAGCTACTCAAAACAGCCAGCTCATTCGGCCTCAATTGACCATTGTGACCCCTGCATAGTGGTGTAATCCTAAATTCCAAATGGCTTACTCTGTCAGGTTCTACAGTATATTGTATTTGCTGTTTCCATTTTGCTTGTACCCTGTTGTTTTGCACAATGTGTCCCCCATTGCCAGCCTGGCTCCAAAAGCCCATCTTCCCATCAAATATGTTATAAATATTCTCTGCTTAAAACACAAAAAACGGGGAGATGTAGGAAAATGCCTAACCAATCAAAGAGGCGCATGTCACCTGGAAGCACAACCCCCCGCCCCCTGCTGACCAATGGGAGACACACACAAGGGGGCAATCTATGGCGGGAAAAATGAACCAATCCCTGATCACTGTGATGTTTTGAATTAACTGTGTGTACTATAAATAAAGCAAGCGCAGAGGGGTACTTCCTCTTTGACCTCCTCTCTTGGACCTCCACACCAACCAAGCCTCTGCGTGCTCCTTTCACCTTCTGCTAGCTCTTTGCTAGCTAAAGGTCCCGCATGTTCCTCATCCCCCGCTGGCTGGCTGGCCGGCTGGCTGGGGATCCCTCCATTTCAGCTAGCTGCTTGCTAGGCTGAGTTTCTTCTGAGTTTCTTCATCTCCACTAGCCGAAGAGCGCTAGCTGGAAGATCCCCAACAGCCCTGTTGCTATTCCTGAACTGTAAGTAGAGCAACTCATTGAGCCTCCCTAGTGCCAAACTGCAGCACCAGCTTAAGGAAACAGCAGTGCACACTGGCTGTTATCAGCCGCCAATTTATCCCTTATGTGCCTGGCCGGCATGAAGTCAATGACCAGCAGGGTCACTCTAGCAAAGGAGGCAAGCCCCTAACCCTGAAGGACCTTCTCCCCACCCTATCCTCCATGTATTACTCTCCCTCAAGAAAGACCTGGAATTGAGCAACATTCTTCAGTGTTCCGGACTTATTCTGGGGTTGAACTCAAAGAATGACATTCCTCAACCCATATGACATGGATCTTGAACAAGGCAGAAGGGGCAGGAAAGGCCACAGTTAAGCTAGGCTCGATAAGCATCCCAGTTGGATTAGCTTATCAGGCATTTGTGGAGAACAATGGAAGCATAGCCACTCATTTGGCAAGTGTCACTCACTTGATTGGACAGAGGTGTGAGCCCCTCTATGGGTCTTTGACCAGGTGCAACTTGGCTGACTGCCGGCACTGGGCAGAGGTCTGAGCTAAAGTGCAATGCCTGCTCAACTGGAGGTGCAGATGCAGACCCAACACACTGTCCTACCTAGGGTCCTCCTGGTAAATGCTATTCTGTTGGACTCTTCCTTTCAGCTGTGTTTGTTTGTTTGTTTGTTTGTTTGTTTGTTTGTTTGTTTGTTGGGGTGGTTTGAGTGGATTGTTTACTGTACCATTATTTTTAGATTAGTTTTTTTACTAGTTTGTGAGAGATGTATTTTTGTACGGTTTTTGATTTTTAACATTTTGCATTACCTTGGGCGCAAAAAGATGATGTACAAATATTCTAAGATTTTTCTTTAATTATAAGCATAACCATAAGAACATAAGAAGAGCCCTCCTGGATCAGGCCAATGGCCCATCTAGTCCAGCTTCCTGTATCTCACAGGGGCCCACTAGATGAGTGAAAAAGCATTGCACTGTAACAATTCGTTGTGAGAGTGCCAGTCATCCTGACTTTTCATAATGCTATGTGAATGTATATTACGATAGTCCATTTGGAATATAGTCCAGTAGGAAATACATAACTACTTGTGTCGTTTTGTAAATAATAAAACGGCAGTCATTATCTTCATGGAAATTTCATTCTGCTGTTCAGTATTGCTGGTGTATCTCTACTGTGTTTGCTTATGCATTCTGTTCTTGTATTCTGCTTTATCTCAAATTGGTCTGTTGTGATGTTTTAGAAGTGTTTTTTTTCCCCTTCACTCTCTGCTGAATGCATGTTCCAATAGTCTTCCCCCCTTTCCTTGCAAAAGCCTGTTGCAGAAATATGTTGTACCTGCGGTTCCTCACTTGAATTGGAAGAGTAATTAATAGAAGAATGTGGGAATGAGAAAACGCCAGTGCCCATAAGTGCTAATGACTTCTTTGAGTATTTGAAATAGTCCTAAGGTCAAGATAAGCATTAGTAGTGTAATGGACTGAGATTAGCTCCATTTCTGGCTCGGCCCCAATGCAGAAATTGCAGCTTTCGACTTAAAGCACTCTAGTGTTTGTTCTACAGAGGGCTAGAAAAGGGCAATCTATGTGGAAGGCAAAAAGTCTTGCTCATTTATAGGATCAAAGTAGGTGGAGAAAGGGTTGGAAGACAGCCAAGAGTTCTGGTTCTCTCCAGACATTACAGAGAAATTCAAGGGAAGGAAAATCCTTTAACAAGTTTGTCTCAGGGCTCTAGGGGGCAGTACTGTACAGGACACAACAGGACAAAGGGAACAAAAGCTTTATGATGAAGACACGGCTGTTTCCAACAGAATTTTCAGCTACGCTGGTGGTTTAAATTTAAGACCCACAAACACATAGAAGAGGGATGTTGGACTCAATCTATGCACAGATCCTCCAAGTAGTAATGTGATGAGTAGGAGAGATTTTTGACAAGAATCAAAACAAAAAGGCTCAGGAACAAGAGTAAACCAAAGGAAATCTTGAGTTACGCCTGCACAGTTTGGCCAGCAAAGTTTGGCCAGCACAAGGGACACCGTAAAATATGTTTGGACTCTTCTTAGAGTCACAGAGGCCAGCACATAGACGTGTGCCATCCTCTCTGACTCCAAGAGTGGTCCAAATGTGCCTTACACCATAAAGTGACACCATATGTGACACTTTATGTGACACCATAAAGTATCTTTGGACCACTCTCGGAGTCAGAGAGGCCGGCACACGGATGTGCGCCATCCTCCCTGACTCCAAAAGTGGTCCAAGCGTGCTTTACGGTGGCCCTTGTTCCGGTCAAACTTTGCTAGCCTAACTGTGCTGGCCTAACTCCAGGTTAGGATTATGCTCTGAGGTTTATCTTCTATATATATAAAGGAGAACGTGTGTGTGTGTGTGTGTGTGTGTGTGTGTGTGTGTGTGTGTGTGTATGTGTGTTCCGCATAGGCTCCGGAACACCTGGAGCGACGTGCACCAAATTCAGTACATGTATGCCTTATGGCCTGGTGACAAACACTGCGGGGGTACAACCCCCCTAGCGCCCCCAGGGGTGGGGGTGCCACATGAAAATGATCAAAAACGGCTGATCTCAGTGTCAAATCTGTAGTTTCTGGGGTTGCCAAGATGAGCAGCGATGCTCCTGACACCGTTGGAGTCAGGGTTCGGCCCCTGTTGGCGTGGGCGGCGAGAAGGGGTGCGAAATAAAACATCCACCATGGCCTGCTGGAACGCCTGGAGCGATTGACACCAAACTTGGTACACGTATACCTTACGGTCTGGCGACAAATACTGTGGGGGTACGACACCCCTAGCACCCCTAGGGGCAGTAGTGTCATTCAGAAACGATCTGACGGAACGCGAAATTGGACTCACCGCCTGATTGGTCGCTCGTTGATGACGCGTCGCGACCTTGCTGAGCACCGTGCGGGCACCCCTGGCTTCAGAGGGGGTGCCCGCTTGCCTGGGGAGGTGCGCTGGGTGATCAGGAGAGCCGCGGAGGGGCGCGCAACCCGGAAGAAGCCCCCGCGGTGGAGAGGCAGGCGGCAACGCGGAACGGGCCCCCTGTCAGTCAAGGGGTAAGTCCCGCCTCGCGTTCCGTCTCCTTGTTAATGAATGACATTACTGCCTAGGGGTGGGGGTGCGAAGTGGGTGCCATGTAAAAATACTCAAAAACAGCTGACATTAGTGTCAAATCCATAGTTTCCAGGGTCACCTAGAAGCTTGCGATAATTTGTTACCCGGGCAACGCCGGGTAACAAAAGTCTAGTACTCTCTAAAATGAGAAGTGATGCTTAATTATTAAAGGGACATCCTAGGACTTGGGCCTCTCTAGCCATTAAAAGATATGTCCTATAAACCTGCATCCTTAATTCTAAGGTGGGTATAAATAATAGTTATTCAATAACTGCTGAGGGAAACGCACTCTATGCATGCTGAGAAGCACTTCCCTCCCAGAATAAATCATTTTATTATTTATATAATTTTATTAGAATGTTATTCAACAGCCCCTGGATTAGGCTAAGATTAGGTCCACAGATGCCCTAGCAAATAAGACCAGTATTGTGCACTGTGATTACTGTCTGCGCAAAGCATGTTTGGACCACTTGCAGAGTCAGGGAGGATGGCTCACGTCTGTGTGCTGGCCTTTCTCACTACAGAGTGGTCCAAACATACCTTACCGTGTCCCATGTGCTGACCAAACTTTGCTGGCCTAACTGTGCCGGACTAACTCCAGTTTAGGATTGCACCCTGAATCACAGAGTTGGGATGGACCCATGAGGTCATGTAGACTAACCCCTGCCTGTAGAAGGAAATGCAGCAAATTTCAACCTGTGTGCCATGGCACATTGGTGTGTCATGAATGATCTGCAAGTGTGCTGTGGGAGGGTCATTTATTAGTAGAGCCATTGGGGTGTGCGAGTCCCACACCTGCAATATGGCATGCCTTGTCAATTGACAATAAAAAATTGGATGGTGTGCTTTGACACATGTCAGTGTGCTGTGAGATGACAAAGGTTGAAAATTGCTGCTCTGGAGCTTCTCCAGCAGGTGCCTGTCAAATCTCTGCTTGGAGATCTTCAGTGAGGGAGAATCCACCACCACCCCTTATGTAATTGGTTCCACTGCCGAACCTCACTGTCAAGAATTTCTCCTTGATAGTCAACTAGAATATCTTGTCTTGCAGTTTGTACCCATTTGACATGAGCTGAATTTGGGCGTGTCGTATTCTTGAATATATGACAATGCTACAGGCAGCCAGTGGAGATAAGCTGTAGCTCATCAAAGCACAGGTTTTGCATTCAGAAACTCCCAGATTTAATCCCAGGCATCTCCAGTTAGGACTGGCTAGCACAAGGGGCACCATAAAGTGCATTTGGAGCACTCTTGGAGTCTGGGAGGATGGTGCACATCTGTGCACTCTGACAGAGAGTAGTCCAAACATACTTTATGGTGTCCCTTGTGCTGGCCAAACTTTGCCAACCTAACTCCAGGTTGGAATTGCACCCATAAGTCTATGCATGGCATATATCTCTGTATAAAGCATGAAGCTGCTTTATACAGAGTCAGAGCATTGGTGTCTACCTCAGCAATGTCTCCATTAACGGGCAGTGGCTCTCCAGGTTTTCAGGGAGAGGACTTTTCCAATCCTCCCTGGTGATGCCAAAGATTGACCTTGGACCCTTGTGCATACCAATCATGTAGTTTCCCATAAATCAAAAGCCCTATCCCAAAAACTGGTACGGAATTCCAGTTCAGAATTCAGACCAAACCTTTACTCCAATCAATCCATCCCACTCTCACCCAAGCTGCTATCATTAAAATTATCTGGTCCAAACAGGGCACAAGCCTGAGGAAATTCACGTTTGTTTTTTATTTATCTGCTTTCTGCCTCAAGGCTTCAGTAAGACCCAATGATGTATATCCATGAGTTGCATGAGTATATTTTATTCAGATACATCGTTCAAGAAGGGGAGAAAAGGCATGACAGACAAAAAAAATGTACCACCGCTAACAAGAGCTCCTTCTAACTTTCAAAGCGTGCTGCGGCTGGCATCCCTTCACTTTCTGGGCAAATGGCACATGGTACCGTGAGACATTAGGTTTTTAAAAGTGAAGTTAAACTGATAAATTAGACCTCATTTATTGAACAGCAGTTACAGCCAATTGCCCAGGGAGTCATTTGACACCTTTGAAGACCCTGCTAACTTAATTGGTGATAGTTTGGGGGCTGAAGGAAACATTTAAGCCCGTAGCAGCAGGGCACCGTGCAGCATGAAAACGAAGAAGACAAGCATTCTCACTGACAAGGGGAGTCATATATAGATTTTTGTGTCCACTGTTTTCGCTTATTTGTGTGTGTGCTTTACTCAGTCAATCAAATATAATTGACACCACTGGGTTCTGTTGTTTTGTGGATGACAGGAGCTAATGCAAGGGGAAAAAGCTGGAACTAAACTTCCCCCTGAAAGGCTGTGAAAAGGTTTTTCCACCGGGCCTGTGACATTTTTTGCTCAATTGTATTAATTGATGTAGTGACAAGGCAGTTGGAAAGATGATGGATACTGATCACTACACTCTTTTTTTTTAAGGTTGGGAGGAGGAAAGCTTGGCATTAACATAAACTCTGGTTATGTGCAAATGTAGGAAAGGTAACCAGGGACAGCCCAAAGTAAAAGAGAAAGGCTGCAATCCCAAGCACACTGACTAGGAAGGAAGTCCTGTTGAATTCACTGGGACCTGCTTCTGAGTTCATGGCTTAAGACTGTGCCACATGCTCTTGTAGGTAGAGTATGGGCAACACAACCTGCTCCCAGGTTTAGCTCTCCCCCCTCCCAGTATTATCCACACATTGCTTCTCTGTAGCATTTGCATTAGTATTGAATTGGTGCCCAAGGAATCACATTCTGTCCATTATATCTACAACTGCTGTTGAATAAAGACCAAAGGATGACATATACAGAACCTTCAAATGGTAATCTTACTAATCTATGATGCTCTGGCTGGGTGTGAAGTGAATAAAGAAAGAAGTGGAGGATGTGGGAGTGCAATTGGACTGCAAGTAGAGACGTCAGGACATGAGAAGAAAGGTGTTGGAACATATTGTAGCACCAAACATTCTGAGTTGCACTCTGGAGTTTTCTGAGACCACAGAACTGGAATGTCATTGCAGACATTTTGTGACTTCACCATTATATGGCTGCCCAGCTTGATGAGACAATCCTGGTCTTTCACAGATGTTGCACTCCCACATCCTGTATACAATGCAGGTGCAGCACATTCTATTGATAACGTTAAGTGAAAGTAGTGGTAAAAGACAATCTCCCTGAGCTGTGTAGAAGAAAATAAACAGATGTAAAAGAAAAAAAATGGCGTCCCATGAGGAAAGAATCCCAGGACAATTATGTAATACGTGAATGCGGCTTGGGAAAGAATGGGATGTTTACTGAGAGGAAATTGTAGTATGACATGATATTTGGGCTCTCCCAGCACCACCATCAGCTGTGAAGCAACACCGTCACAGAAGCAGCACTGCTGAGAGGGTGGCGCTTGGAGAGCCCAGGCCAGCTGCCCTTTCAGCAGCACCACTTCCAGGTTTTGCTACCACTGCTGCCACCAGTACTGCCAAATGCATGTATGCAACTCAGCAGCAGTCAGAGCACTTGTGGTTGGCACCGGATGTGCCAGGTGTCCTGGACGAGGCCATGGGGCAGTTGGAGTGCCCTCAGGCTGCAGCCCCATGCACATATGAGAGCTGCACGGAGCTTCCCCTGCAGTGGAGCAGGGCACTGTCACCACCAGGGTGGGGGCTGGGAGCAGCAGGCCATGGCAGTACCCAGGCAATTTGCAAGAGCAAAGAAGTTTGAAGACCACTGGACTACAGCACCACCAGGTAAATGGAAAGGAATCTGGTGTACTCCTTCAGGTACTAGGAGATGGTGTCCAGGTCCTGCTCAGTTTCTTGGTAATTGAGCTAAAATTGCTTTCGCTAGTGCCAGGCTTTATGGTAACTTTTCTGCTCCCTTTCTAATAAGAATATTTGGTAATAAGAATAATAAGTAAACAGTGCTGGGAGGGTGTAAACAGGCAGTGAGTGGGTGACAATGAGGGCAGGAAGTGGGCAAATAGGGTCCCAGGAGAGAGGTGGGTTCATTCATTCATTCATTCGGGTCATGGCACGAAAAAGATTGAAGACCACTATGTAAGACCATTGGTCCAGCTAGCTCATTATTGTCCATGCTGACTGGTGAGTAGGTTTCAGAGAGAGGTTTCAGCCCCACTTGGAGATATGATAGTTTGACCCTGGAACCAAGGGCCATAACCCTTGGAAGTAGAGCCCATGCTTTGCATGCAGAAGGTCCTAGCTCCAATCTGCAATATGTACAAGTAGGACCTGATAAGTATAACTATTGCAATGATAAACTATAGTACTGTAGTAATAGCATTCCTAGGTAGAACAATGGTAGGCATCTTTCTTTCTTCCACTCTACCGCTGAGCTGGAGCCCCTGTTCCTGGAAATGCAAGTATTTACATTTGCAGCCAGTACCCATATGGGGGAAGCTGCTATGCATATAATGGCCTAGTTTTTCACTCTATGCTTGGATGGTCCCTGTGTAGGGAGAAAAAAGTATTGTGTATTTCTCCATCTCCACAAATGAACTTCAGTGAATGGGAACTAACTCAGCTCATAGAACAATGCAAGCCTTTGGAGGTTATTTGGTGCTCGGTGAGCGCAGTTGGCTTCATACTACAGACACAGTGGCCACATGATCCTCGATAGCTCTTGACACTTTCCCTTCTGTAGATCAAGCTTGATTGTGATTACATGTTAGTGCGAGACTGACCGCACACTCTTCGGGTCTCCTGGGGCCAGCGGTTTTACTTTGCACAGTAATAGATGTGAAAATGAGCTCTCGACCACAGTACCAAACTTTGGTTTACCTACACCTAAGAAGGAGTATTTTTTATATATATTGTCATTCAATTGCTTCTTTAACTCCCTCTGTTGATCTGAAGGGGGTAGTTCCATGCCAAGGCATGGTCATTCTCCTAAGGGAGTTAAATAAACGGCTACAACAAAGGCGACGGGGAAAAAAAGCCCTGCAGATTGAGTGGCTAGCCCAGGGCCCTAGTGGATTCCTTCTTACACCAGAGCATCATTTATCCCTATGTTCTTCCATCTACCTTGTTTGCAGTAAATAGCTGCCCATTATGTTAGGTCAGGCAAGCAACTGTGGCGTCACAGCTCAGCAATCGTGATCAGTTTGCCAAGCGTGGAGTGAGGGCCTCCGGAGAGCAGCTGTGTGTCAAACTCTTGTCTGTCAAGGTTCTGTGCGACAGTTTATCTTGAGGGTTTAAAACATCCCTGGCCAAGTTTCTCCTCCTCCCCTCTCTTTGTTGACAATCTACTTGAAACAAGACAGATGTTGGACCAGTTTTCTTAACATTTGCTCCAATTCCACAAGGTGCAATACACAAAATACAATTCTGCCCATCTTGAAAGGCTGAAATCAAGACTACAACACTGTGGGGTTTTTTTTTGTCCTTGACACACTAGCACAGTCTCTCTCCCACCTTCCTGCCCACCCCTTCTTGGACTCGGATGTCAATTTACTATCCTGATGTTACTGGGTTTAATTTGAGACACTAGTCAGGGCTGCAACTGATTTTCAGTGGTAAAAGTGAAGCAGAGAATAGTATCTTTGACTATGCACAGAGCGACTTTTTCTCAGTGATGAGTAATTATCACCAGCATTTTACTTCTAGGATCAAAGGGAATGGCTACTAGCACAGAATATATTGAATAAATGGCTTCCATTCAGGTTTGACTGCATCTAATTGATTCTCAGTAAGCAAGATCACTCTCCGAACGCAGCAACTTTTGCTTGAGTTAAATGCTGTAATGGAGAATACAAAAAGGCATTGGAAAGTGGTCCCATTTGACATCAGCATGTTACGGCCAAGATATGAATTGAATAAAACTTTCACATCCTTGGTTGCTGTCTCTTTCATGCGTTTGTTCAGAACTTGGAAGATGGTAACCATTAACATTAGCTTTTCACTTTGGGAAAGAAATGGGTTGCTGTTCTTCTGAATACCTCCTTGTATTGGTTGCTCCTCCTTGGTTGCTTTGTCCCTTTTCAGACATTTTGTGAGCACCTTCAAAAATATGGCTCATTCATCTCTCAAACATAAATAAAAACATTCCAGAGATGTGGAGGAGTGATGGAAGGGAACAAGGAGAGTATGACCTTCCTGTAATTATAAATGACCACACTGTGTTATGTGATCAAAGCGCTAGAATTCACATTGCAGAATGAGAATTATTACCATAGATATTTTGCAACTATCTTGGTTGATATGTACTAGAATGGATACTTGTTAGCTCTTCCTTTAGGATTCCAAGTTTCTCTCCACTTTGGAGACAGAATTGTTACAAAGGAGCACTTTGCTCTATAAAAAAGAACAGGCAGTTCGGAAAAAAGAATGTATCACAATGAATTTTCTTTCAGTACCTTTTTAAGATCCCATAAAAAGAATGTGAATAAATGACTGAGCTGTCTTATATTCATTTAAAGAAATTTTCAGCCAGTGATTAGGAAATGCCATTACATCTAAAATGACTGCCTGTAAAAGTCATTCACTGGTAAAATGTGTTGACCTAATGGATATTCCTCAAAGGTAAGTCAAAGTGTTATATGATGTTCTCTTATCGATTGTTGATTCTAGGTTTACCTCTGGGAACAAAAAAGCAAAGAAATGTTCTGAAAAGAAAAAAAGAGTGACCTTTTCGGCAGAGGCATTTTAAACCTGTGTGATGCTTGTGTAGCCAGCCAAGAATATAAGAAAGGGAGAAAGATAATGTGACCTATGGAGGGAGGAATATGTGGGAAAGAGCCTGTATTTTGATAGGAGCAGCAGAGTTACAGCTAGAATAGTAGTAATGTGTTTTCTCCCATGAAAACAAAACCTTTAAAACTACTCAGTGAACCTGCAATATGTTGTGTAGATAATGTGAAAGAAACAATTGACGCAGCTTTGCAAAGGTATGAAAAACCGTTTATAATGATACGACTATGAAAGAGGAAGAAAAAAATTACCTTTATAATCCCCTTTGTGGGATGATGACATGCAGCAAGAGCAATGCATATTTTTGATGATGTTGCTGTTGTCCAGGACTCTGAATTTCGATCCTCATTATAATGTGGATTACATACAGCTCTGTATGCTCATGCTATGAACTACATCAGAGAACTGGTGTTGTGTAGTGGCAAAGATAATAAGTTGTGAATCGAGACTTCCGTGTCCCTCTCATCCTACACCTTCCCATCTGCAACAGGGGGCCAATATGCATGCTTATGTTACAGGGTTCTTGTGAGGATGACATCAAGATAATACTGGCAAAAAGCTTTGTACGTTCAGAAAGCACTGTCCAAATGCTAGTATTAGTAACAACGACATGCAGCACTGAAAAGAAAATTCAAATCAATGGCTTCGCTCTAGAGCAGTGGTCTCCAAACTGGAGACCACTGCAGCCACGACAATGCTCCTTGGCGCGACCCATGCTTTACCGTTCCGCCTCCTGGGGCAACACAACCAGGAAGCGGCTGCCATAGGGAAACTTGGAACGTGTAGGCGCAATCATTATTTGGCTCCCCGGTGGAATGGTAAGCACAGGTCACCTGGGGGAAGGAAACAGGGGGCACTGGCTCTGGCCCATGGGCCAGAGTTTGGAGCCCCCTGCTCTACAGCTGTGATTTTCAACCTTTTTCCTCTCATGGCACTCTGGCAAGGCACTAAAACGGTCAAGGCACACCATTAGCTTTCTGACAATTGACAAGGCACACCGTGCTGCTGGTGGGCGGCTCAACCCCCAATGGCCCTACTAATAAATGACTCTCTACCAAACTCCCACAGCACGTCTGGGGACCATTTGTGGCACTCCGATGGCACAGTGGTTGAAAATGACTGCCCTAGAGAGATGCCAAGGCAAGTTGGAAGCTTACATGGGCCCAGTGCCATTAAAAAAACAAAACTCTTTTTCATTTGCACAATGGAGCTCCCCATCCATGCCATATTACAAACAGCTTTTCAAACTCCCCGCACATTTAATAGAGGTTTTCCACGCAGCATGGACCACTATTGTTCAAGAAACAGAAGACAAAACCCCACTGGAAGGCATACGAACTAATTAGATCCTGGCCTCTATAAACAGTATTTGATGAAGACCACAATTACCTATCTGCAACACATTGGCATATTTGTAAGTGTTCCATGAAACTGGAGGGGCATGTCAATAGTCTTGTGTACCGTCAACAAGTTTATGACGTACATGAAATAAACTCAGATCTAATCTCTGATAGGTTCTAAAGTGATTGTTTATCACTCTGAAGTGCATAAAATGGATCAGACTTTCAGCCCAATTCTATGCCTCCTCCCACCACCAATGCTTCCTGCCCTAAAACAGCTCATGTTGCATCCTGCCGAGGTAGGGGCAGCTTTAGAGGTCTCTTCTGGGTAAAGGAACATTTACAGAACGGAGGGGCCTCCTCTACCTGCACCAGTGCAATTGCTGGCACAGGTCTGTGTGGACCCGGGCTGTGGGATTGGAATCAGGAAGGGAGTTTCCACTCAGCGGATGCTATTACCTTGAAACCCACCCTCTTCCCTTCCCTATCTGCCATGTCCCACCTCTCCTGCTGACTTATCTGAGTTGGTTGTCTGGTCCAGTGCCCCGGCCACATGTGAGGCCACTATAGCATCTCCATCTGCGCTCTGGCAGCATGTGGTTTTCCGTGCTGCCAGAGGCATTTTTTGCAACTGCCATAAAGCAGTCACCACTGGAGGAAACTTGCCAGTGTTACTGCACAATAGGATTGGGCTGTTAAGTTCTAACTTTCTTCCCTGAACAACCATTATTGCAGAACTGCAAGAATATCCCCTATAAAAAAGCCCACTTAGATCACAAAAAAAGATTACATCCAGCGGAACTTGGGCAGGACCTGGGGGGCTTGGGAGGTGGCCGTACAGCCACATCTTAAGCCCATCAGTGAGGCAGCAAGGCCCCAATTCAGACCATGTAGTCTCCTCGGATCTGCACCCGCTCTTTACCGGGTGCAGATCCGAGGAGCACATAGGGGAGGCTCCAACCTGTCCTAAGCAGTGCTGGATAAGGCGCTGGCCCGTCAGCTTCGCCAGTCCGGCGCTGCCTAGGATTGTGCCCTTACTTGCTTGTAGAAACTTACCTTCTTTTCAATA
Organism: Lerista edwardsae; assembly: GCA_029204185.1. Classification (NCBI taxonomy): domain Eukaryota; kingdom Metazoa; phylum Chordata; class Lepidosauria; order Squamata; family Scincidae; genus Lerista; species Lerista edwardsae. Next base: position 31,691,318 of record JAJKFI010000001.1, on the reverse strand, counting down.
AGGTGCACATCAAGATTCGGCGTAGCTGACCAGAGTGCCATCCCCAGGCAACTGGTCGTCCGACCACCCCCTCTGCCCCGGAAGGAATTGCAGTGACATGATGACATCACCACAATTACTTCTGGAACACTTGGAGCCAAGTAGGCCACTTCAGAAGAAGCAAGCAATTGCTCTGAGAATGGCTGATGGAGGGGCAGAGGAGAAAACCTGCCTGCTTTCGCAGTCATTCTTGGCTCAATTGCGTGCCACTCAGAGCCAGGCCGACTGAAGCAGGTGACCTTGGCTGCTGAGAGTGAGGGAGTGCAGGACTGCAAAAGCTGGATTGCCACCGCAATGACAGTGTTGGCGTCCCCAACAGAGCTCTACCCTGGGTCACAACATCCCTGTGACACCACCACCCCCCAACTACAAATCTGCATCATGAACAAGTAGGATTTCTTTCGAACTGTAAGCAGACTGAAACCATTCCTCCTTAAAATGGTATATGACGACCAGCAAAGGAAGTACAAAAGCAACAATTGATCTATGTAAGGTAACCTTTAAGAAAATCCCAATTACAGATTCACTACAGGTGATTCCTCTTTGGAGTGGAACTTCTGGCTAACAGCTACCTGATCCTAGGACTCGACATAGCTGCAAGGGCTTTAGGCTGATAAGAAATAGCTTTGCATTTCTTTGTTTCATCTCAGAGATCCCCATTAGCCTGTCTTTTGGTTTTAATGATGACCCCCAGTTAATGACCATGCAATAGTAATAGCTTTAACAAGGCAGTCACATTACACTGCTATTATAGGATGTTGTATCAATTTTGTGTAATTTAGTGGGACTCACACAGCAGAACTTCCTGATGCGTTGTGCTTTTTCTGTGTAAAAAGCATGGTGTGTTAGCTACATCTACAGCATATGCCCTAGCAAATATCCCATTGTGATAACAGGCAGAGCTCAGTTTTATAACAAAGCAGGAAGACTTGGGAAGACACTGAAATGTGCATTTCCACCTTTGAAAAGATAAGCACAGTTTAGTGCTGCCTTATGGATTTTTTTAAAAGATGTAACTAATGTTTGTCTCCATCGCATGCCTGATAATATCTTGGCTGTGTAAGTTCCTGATTGAACAGGATCAGGGCATTTTTCAGAGTCACATTTTATTTTGCTGTACAGCAAAATGCTGATAAAATCAGGCCTGGTTAGATTACAAGAGATCACAATTTTTTAAAAGTGGGGGTACATGTGAATATAATAAATCTAGAACCTGCAGCATCAAATTACAGTAGGGATAAACATCTTTTATTTTTAATTTGGTTGCAAAATGGCAAAATGATTTTTAAAAGTTTATCCTACAGTGTTGTAGACACAACTGCTGTACATGTGCTGAATAGTATTAAGAGTTTGCTCCTTTCTCTGAACAAGTCTTTTAAAAAAATATTGTTTACTGTTTACATTTCCAGGTAGGATAAGAAAGCAAAAATATAATTTCTTTTGCTAAGAAGGGAATTTTCTTGGTGTTGAAAGGTAGTATATCAATATTCTTAATATTTTCAGGGTTTCCAAATTGCAATATATTACTTATTTGAACTTAAGATAAATAGTCATCTCTTGTCCTAAAATTGTTAGATTTCTATAGGAATATATATTTAGGAATCCTGAAGCCTTTTAAAAATCCAAGTTTCATAATTAAAATTAACATTAATACATTTTGAACTGTAATTTGGATGGATATGCTGTTCTTACACATGATGAATTGTTCATTTTTTAAATAATTGAGATGCTGGCCATGGGCACTCCTTGAAGTTTAGATTAAAAGTTTAGATTAAAATCCCTTCTTGTATCATAAAGAAATATATGGGTATTTGCAGTGGTGTCATCTACTCACCAGTAGACGGTACGCTGGGCGGGACTTAGCGTGATCGACAGCCCGTCCACTCACTTCCGCTTTCTTCCTGCACGCCGCGCAGCTTTCCCTCGCCTCGGAGGGGGCGCCTGCTCGCCAGGGGGGGATGGGTAGGGGGCACGCCAGGTGTCTGGGTGAGCAGGCGCCCCCTCCAAGGTGAGGGAAAGCTGCGCGGCACGCAGGAAGAAAGTGGAAGTGAGTGGACGGGCTGTCGATCACGCTAAGTCCTGCCCAGCATACCGTCTACTGGTGAGTAGATGACACCACTGGGTATTTGCAATAACGATATGGAAGGTCCATGTTGAGATGCAGAATGCTATTCAACGCCAGTCTCTGGTTAGCAATGGTGCAGAGGATTGTTGCCTTCAGGTTCTGCTTCTTTGCTTCCCAAGGGCATATGGTTGGCCATTGTGGAGAATGGAATGCTGAACTTGGTCCATTGACCTGATCCAATATGGCCTTCCCTTCCTTGTCTTTGTTAGTTCTCACTTTCTTATGGTTCTTTTGGTTCTGTTTGAGTTCTGATGTGGGTGCCGGTTTCTTAAGTGAAAATATTTTTGTTGTTTAGGCTGCTGGTTTTTGTGTTTTCTGGCTGCTTCTAATGCTTTTTTTAATGAGTGTCTTATGCTTGCTGCTTTTATATTATGTTTAATAGAAATTTTATGGAAATTTGCCTAGGGGCATATGTGAATATATAAACCAGGGGTGTTAAACATAAGGTCTGCTAGCAGGATACAACCTGTAGACGGACTTTATCTGGCCCATATGATAATTTGGCTCTCCCAATTCTGCCCTTTCAGCAGCACCACTTCTGCTGACGCTCTGTGACGGAAGAGATGGAAGGGGGTTTCAGAAGGACGAAGCACTAAGGGGGAAGAGACAGATGCTGCCAAGGTGCTAAGAGAGCCTAATTATCATGCTGGCCACCTATCAGTAGCACCGCTTCTGCTGAGGTGTCACTTCACAAACTACTGCTGGGTTGCAGCGGCAGATCTAAGGGAGGGCAAATCTCTAAGTTTTGCAAGAAGCCCTACCTTGCAGTGGAAAACACTCTTCTCCTGCACCGTTTTAGCCAATCCTCACAGGGAACAGCAACATCTTGGCATTGCTCACTGGCTACAGCAGCAAGGGAGAGGAGGGATTTACATGACAGGGTAAGGCTTCTTGCAACACTTAGAGCTTTGCCCTCCCTTAGATCTGCCTCTGCTGGGCTGTGAAGTGACACATTGGCAGAAGCAGCACTGCTGAAAGGGTGACCTGCATGATAACTAGGCTCTCCCTGTATGATAATTGGACTTTCCCATATCTTAAAAATATTATCAAGATTTGCACATTGTTCTCTTCTGTCACTTACAGCTAATGAATGTCTATGTGAGAACCAAGTGCTTATTTCTGGCCACCATCTGCTTAATGTCACCACTTCCTGCTTAATGATGTCACTTCCAGCCCTCAGCAGGTGTCATGAATGCTATTTGGCTCATTATATGAAACAATTTGATACCCCTAGTCTAGACCATCATCTTTCCCACATACTACCCAACAGACAATATGTTGCTCATATGACATCAAGGCTATAATCCTATTATTTGGGAGTAAGTATTGAACATACTGTGACTGATTTGTGAGTAAAACTGCAAAAGCTAGCACCAAGCAGCCCAATCCTATTGGGCTCATGGTGGCAGATCTTGCAATCTTCCACAGTTAAGTCCCAGTGCCAGTGGAATGACTGGAGGCTCTGTGTGCGTGTCAACACCTGGACATCCTACTGAAGCAGGTAAGGTGGCAGAGGAGGCAGTTCAGAAGAGGGTTGGGTTGGGAGCAGCCTGAACTGAGGGCAGTTCAAGAGCGGGAGAGTCTTGGTAGCAGCGACACATGCCAAATTCGTATCACCCTTCCCTGCCTAGACCCTTCCTCAGCAAAAGCTGTTATAGGTCCAAGGAAACCCATTGGAAGTAGGCAGTCTACAGAGTGGTACATAAAAAGGAGTTTTCATTACCTTTCTCAGGCCATCTAGTTCCCCATCACCCCACGCTGCATTAGCAGTGCTACACACTCTGGGATGGCAGGGGATAGAATTGGGCAGTAATATACCTTTATAGTTATTTGGGATTCTTTTTTTAAAATTCTGTATTTCAGTTTTTATACATTAGTTTTGAGACTATTTCAACTTACTCCAAATGGAAATGATCTTTACCTGAAATATAGTCCATTTTAAAAATAGAAATAAGTGGCAGGTGAAGAAAACATTGTAATGAAGAAATTTAAAGTTGATTTTCTACTAGTAGCAGTAGCAGCAGCAGCAGCAGCAGCAGCAGCAGTAGTGAATAAAAATAAAAATACAAAAAGAACACCACTCCCCATCAACATGGCTGCAGCAGTTCTTATTTTATCCTTGATTTTAGAACATATGAATCAGTCTGGTGAGCCCTTTTGCAACATTAGAAGCCCTTCAGGACTCATCAAACAATGCTTTATCTGAGGAATTGATGCAAGCAGTGCATTACAGTGGATTGCACAGATGGTAAGGATCACATTCATTGAAAGCCCATTTGCACCTACCCTAAAAACAAAGATTTGAAGAAACAATGCCATATTGTAGTACTGAGTAAAACCTGCCTAAAGCATACTGCCATTAATGACTGTTCTCAGGGATATTTAATACACATCAAACCAAGCTCATTTGCTTGCTAAATTGCATTTCCTGTTTGGAAACATCAGTTTATTCCCAACGTGAACAAGGATGCAGCAAAGGGTAAAAATTCTGCAGTTATCTTTTGATTGTTAAGACAAAGAAAATAGCACAATCTCCTTTTCCTCAGGGGCAACGCACACTCAATATTGATTCAAATGAAGGACTCTTTGGGGAAATAAACAACATGAAAGCCACAACTAATTACCTCGTTTTGCATGGATTGTTCATTTGTGAGACTCAGGGAGGTGTGTGCCAAGAGGTTTGATAGGCAGAGAACTTCAGTGAGGATGAACTGATACACAAACCATTTATGGAAGATTAAAATTTCTCATGTACTATCTGGCTTGAGAAGTGGGGAAAAAACTTGTACAGTGGGCCTGCCTTATCCTGTGGACTAAGTATCTGCAGATTTGAATTTCCATGGATCTGTAGATTCCAAACCTGTCTCTGGAGGCCCTCAGAGGCCCTCCCAGATGCAACCAGAAGTCATTTCCGCATCTCAGAAGGCCTTCTGGAGGCAGCTAGAAGGCAGTTCCAGTTTCCAGATGTAAAATGGAGGTGCCTTCTAGTCGTGGCCAGGAGGCTACTGAGGAGGCCGGAAGGCCATGTATGACCTCTGGAGGGCAGTTAAGTAACTGCAGCGCTGCACATTCCTCCTGGTGGATTTAATTAACCATCGAATTTGGTTTTCATAAGGAGGGGTGTGCTGAGAACCATGGATTCTGAGGGCCCACTGTATCTACCTGAGTAGTTTTCATTTGCTAGCAATCTACAGTAAACCTCAGTGTAATAGCAATGTAGTCAAGTGTGACTGTAAAGGAGTTCAGTTTTCAGATGTCATGAATCTTATTCATACATGTATTCCTCTATTTTGGGTATAACATTCAGTCAAATCTGATGCAATTTGCCCAATTCTAATTCTGGGTTCAACTGCAGAGCACCACAGCTCTACAGCCAGACCCTGCTGCGCCCACCCCGTAAGTCTGCAGTGGGAGCAGCACATGAGCAGGGGGGAAATTGGGGGCAAAAACAAGGCAGGGAGTAACAGGGCAGAGAGGTGTATAGAGTGGCAATGCCGTACATCTGACCCTAAGCCCTCCTTTTCAAATATCCCTGCCCTTTGCTCTCGAAAGAGGTAGCATATGACTGAAGAGATCCATAGGCAGTCGCAGGGCTTACCGTGAGGTAAGTATAAATGTGTTATACCAGTGGTTCCCAAAGTTGTGGGTGGAGGGAACCACAAGTATTCGCAGAGGCAAATAGGATCACGCTGCTGCCGAGAATGGGAGGTGGTTTTTTACACTCATCAGGGGCTGGTGTCCTGGGGGTGGTGGTCCTGGAGGTCTGGGGAGCCCTGAAGAGAGCTCCCCAAGCCTCCAAACATGTTTTAAAAAGAAAACATTGGCACTTCCGGTTTTTGTTGCAAAACCGGAAGTGCCCTTTTTTTCTTTTTAAACATGTTTGGAGGCTTGGGGAGACCTAAGGATGGCTCCCCAGACCCCCAGGATTCCCCCCCCCCGGATTCCAGTGCTGGGATCCTGTAAAAGTGTAAAAAGGTGTAAAAGTGTAAAAAAAACACAAAACCCTCCCTTCCCCGGCAGCAGTGCGATCCTGAGGATCATGTTGCTGCCTTCTTCCCTTCCCTACCCCTTAAAGGGGCAGGGAGAAGGGGCTCTACTTTAAAGGGGCAGTGGCAGTTTGGGAACCACTGTTTTATACCTACCTCTCGTTTGCCCTTGGGTCACCCCCCCCCACACACACACACACTCACACACCACTGGATGCAGTGCATGCCTTTTTGGTTCGGCTGCTTTGGGGGTGAGGAAGAGTGTGAGGATAAGATTTGGCCCTTCCTTTGAGCTAATTTCATTTCCAATCAAGGCACGTACAATAATTTTCAAAGTATTCCATATATTGTTAGAGAAGGCTGTGTTTTTTTCAGGGTCAGTTTAAATATAAACAATTTACATGCAGAGACAAATTAATAAATTTGTCTAAAAAATAAATAGTTTCTAAAAAATAAATAGTTAGCATTCTAAGGTCCCTTGGAAGCAATGATGAACAAAGCTGTGTTGGGGAACAGAGATGTATTCTTTTTGGCCGCCCATTTTATTCCCCACACTGCAAATGTATATGATGTACGTTTTAACTCACTGCTCTATACTGCATCTAATTGATGACAGTAACCACTATGAATTTTGGAGCTGAAGTGAATTATTAGGAAATCTTTCCTATTTGTCTCTCAGGAAGATATAAGTTCCTCTAGGCTATAAGAAAAGCAATAATTCTTGTCCTGTCACTTTTTTGGGGAGAATGTAATTCATGAACGGCTAAGAAAGATAAACCCACTGCATGGATGAAATAGCTTTTTCTTTTTCCCTTGATTCCTCTTCTAAGGCCATTATAATGACTAGCAGAGTTAATATGTGCAGTGTCAGCCGCTGAACAGAAAACACACGCGATGTAGCAATCAGACTAGGGTGCTGTGATAGAAACTGGACAATTACAGATCATGCAGTGCTGACCATCCCGTAAGGATCTCCTGCTTCGATACATTTGCCATACAGTCTACATGGACACCGTGGGCAAATCCTACTCTGTAGCTTCACCACCATGCCTTCATTCTTATAGGAATGCAAGGAATGATATTATGGCTATCACATCCCTGCTATAATTGAAACCACATAGCTGTAGGATTTAGGGCCCAATCCTGTTGGCATCTCTAGTGCTGGTGGTAAGCTGTTACCACTGGCGCTTTGCGAATGCCATGCCAACGCCAGCCCTGCACCACCCAGAGGTGGCAATGCAGACCGGCGAATGTTGAGTACACTGGTCACCAGTGTTGTGAGCTTTTTGGGCAGGGCATTCCTGGGCGGTGGAGGGGCAGAGCAGGGATGGGACCGTGACCTTCGCCACCAGATCTTATCCTCCATGTCAGGCCCCATGGCCCAACACAGAGGCCCTTGCCTCAGCACTGGCAAAATAGCCGATGCTGAGGCAAGTAGACCCATCACCCACCTGCTCCCTTGCCACAAGGAAAGGGGACAAACATCCCCTTCTCCCACAGAGCCTCCTGCGGCTGCCTGGCTGCTGCAGGACGCAGCGGTAACCGCTTGGCTACAGCTGCTCACACAAGCAGTTGGGCAGCTCAGGATTGGGCTCCTAGCGGATTACACTTTAGCCCTAAGTTTGGCAGTCTGGCTACAGAGCCATCAGAACCTTGCTAACACACTCCGTTCCTGAACGCCATACATTTTCTACACGAGCACCCACATGTGCAGTGTACAATACAGATGCATCTCAATATGCACAAACATTCCCCCTACCACATGTGTACT
>JAJKFI010000001.1:31608023-31683387 GCA_029204185.1 Lerista edwardsae | reverse complement strand
AGATGCATCTCAATATGCACAAACATTCCCCCTACCACATGTGTACTGTAGGACCAAGGTGGCTCATAGGCAGTGGTGGGATTCAGGGGGTTCGCCCAGGTTCTATAGAACCGGTTGTTAAATGGCCGGGTCCCGCCCACTCGCTTACCTCGGCTGGCTTCGGAGGTTTTTTTGGGCTCCGGCTATGACGTCATAGAACCGGTTGTTAATTTATTTGAATCCCACTACTGCTCATAGGTGTGGCCACAGGGGTCAACCAAGTAGGGTCAAGAATCCAGGCCAACTTCTGAACTCTCAATACTGCCCAAAGCATCATCAGGGAGCAGGAGGCTTGCTGCCAGCTTGGCCCAATTCAGGCCTTTGTCCCAGGGTCCCCAGCAATGTTGGACATGCACTGGGTGTAATAACCTCATTGTATCTCTGCTTCTTTGAAACGCACTGTGGTGGAATATAGTAGTAGCCAGAAACATAAGTGTGATCAAATAGGGCTGATGTACAACTTTTGAGGTCCTAACAAGAACTCAATCACTTGGTCCATGCGGTGATGCTATTGCAGAAATCGAAAAATACAAAAAAAGTTGCAACTCTGTCTTGTGAAAAGTGGCCCTAAGTAATCAAGCATTAAAATAGCCCCAGTGCGCCCTATTCATGCCCTAGCAGGGGAATACATATCGTCTCTCCAAGCATTAGATCTGCTCACTGTCAGAGGAAAGACACTGGGCTTGCCGCACCATTGCTCAGTTCTTGAATCGCTGCTCCTACACTCTTATTAAGAATAAGCTCAGTCCAGTAATGAAAAGCCTTCCAGGTTCATTCTGTATTCATGGTGGGCCGCTGTACAACAATTTGTTTCACAACCAAAAGTTGACAGAACAAATCCAAAACAACTCTGTGTACATGTTTACATGAGAGGCTATTGGCATCGCGAGTGCATTTGGAGGTGTGCTGGAAGTCCCTTATGCTTTTTGTAACATTTTCAAATTCATTGCTGTCTACCAGATGACAGGAAATTCAGGTCTGCCTCCCTCCTGGGAGATCTTTATTCACAGACAAGTAAAAAACCCTTGACAAAAGGCAACCAAGGGAACTTGTTGACCTTTTAGCTGCCTGTCTAACATCAGTGCAAGTATTGCTCTCTGATAAAAATAAGAAATTCAATTTAAGGGGGAAATTTAGCAGGCATTTGAGTAGGCGCTCATATTATTTTGCTTCATGGCCTGTCTTTCAAAACAGAAAATAAATGTAAATAAATAAGACTGTGTCTCCCATTCCCAGCCTTGAAGAACAAAGCCAGCGAACAGAGTGGTTATTTCTCTCCAGCTACTTCTCCCCACCTCCCTGTCTTCCGTTCTCTTGGCTACCATTTTGTTTACCTAAAGGATTCAGTGTGGCATATTATTGCTTTACTAATATTATGTCATCAGGTTGTGTTAATTACTACCAGTTTACTGTGCTAAAGGGTGAATGTGTTCTACTACGCATGTGGGGGTTTCCAGGCATTTCAGGGATAATTCAGGCACACATAACCCTCCCCCTCCCCGAAATGCTCTCCAATTGAGTTGTTTTCAGACATTTTAGCTTCAGAGCTCTTTTTCCCACATCTCCCATTTGTTAAGAATGCCAGGGAAGCCTGATGCATTGCATAAGATTCTGGGGAGAAGATTCTGGAAAGTAACATTCCAGCTCATCAGGGATGAGCAGAAAGTAACTGTGGAGCAAATGGTCACTCTGATGGTGATGTAAACTCACTTCCGAGCCTCCTAGTCATCTCCTGCCTTGGCAGTTTGGATTTGTGCCTGCTTCCTTCTTCCAGCCTGGCACTCCCCAAGCTGCTTTCATCAGCTCCCCAATCATTTTCCCTCTTTTTGAGAATGAGGGGGCAATGGCAGCCTTTGTCTTCCTCCAATGTCACTAGAGGTAGAGGGAAAGGGAGGGGGAGGGAGAGGAGTTTCCACCTCCGCTGCCTCCTCCTTACTCTCCTAGCTGCTTAGGAAAGCAGCAGGGTGGGCAAAGAGAAGTGGAGCAGGGCAATCTGGAGCTCACCCTTGCCCATTACCTCCTTTTTGCCCTGCTTGAAATAAACAACACATAAACAAACACAGGCCTGTTCTGCTCATCCTGTTTATTTCAAACAGAATGGCACCAGAGCTCAACATAAGGGGCAGGATTGGGCTCTGAATCACCACACTTTCCTTCCTTTCAACAAGGGATGTACTCAAGTCACTGAACCCGAGCTTCAAGTTAAGTCACAAGTCGTTGATCCCCCCCCGACTCAAGCTGATTTGCAAGCCATAGTGCGTGCCCATCACAACTCAACCTGAGCCGCCTGTAGAATCATTTCTATTCAAGATGCAAGTCATTACAAGAAATGGGTCTCATGCAGCCAAAAAGAAAAAATCCTTAAGCCTCCCTCCTCCCGCCACTCTTCCAGCCCCCACGTCAACCTAGCCTCCTCCCACAGCAACTGCGGCTATTGTCCTTCTGAATGCTGGCTTCCAGGTTAGCCACAAGGTCTTTGGTGCGACTCAGAAGTGGCAAAAAAGTAAGCTAAGCACACACACACACACACACACACACACACACACACACAAGGATTACAAGACACAAACACACTGAAAAGCGAGACTTGAGTCTGTTCAAGTCATGACTTTTTTTAAGTTACTGGCCTTGAGTCTTGAGTCAGGTTTGAGTCATTGACATTCATTACTTGTCAACACGTGAAAACAGCTTTTTCATGAGTCAAGTCTTCATAACTCAAGTGCCCACCCCTGTTATACTAAACTGCTGGGTGGATGAGGTGGTGGCAGTGGGCATGCACATCACTTTATTTATATTTTTTTGTTGCGGTGCATATTCAGTGGGCAGTTCAGTGGGCATATTCAGTGGGCATCCACTGCCTCCAACTCAGTGGGCAAATCTATTCAAGCCACCCCGAGTATATTACACCAGCTCAGTTTCGGTATAGCCCCCCAAACTTCCCTAAAAACATGCAGACATATGAAATGATAAATGCCTAATATTACTGTGCAAGCATATAATATAGATATTAAGCTATACCTATAGTTTAGATTTATAATATTGCCAAGTTCATGTTTTAGGGAGTTGTGCCAAATGACATCAGCTCCTTATAATCTCCTCCTTAGTTTTCTATGTGAAACCTTCTTCTGATGGTTTTCCCTGGCCAACTTGAAAGAAATTTATCTATACAGATTAAAAGGAAAGGTCCTGCTGGAAATGGAAATGATTGCTGCTATCAGCATTATATTTATTGATTTCTGAGGGACATAAAACGTAGAGAGCCAACTTCCATCAAAACAGATGCATCTCTTAATATTTCTCTGGCTATGAAATGATTCATTGAGTGAATGCTCTACCAAAAAGAAAATCAAATCAAATTTTTTCTATGGGGAGGGAAAAGGTAGCAAGTAGTGACAGACTACAAAAAGATATGCTGGACAGAAGCCATATCAGCAAGTCAAGATAATCCCTTTCACTGCCTTGTACAAAGGAAATCTTTTGGAGATTCCCCCCCCCTTTTCAGTCATGAAGGGCTGGCAACATATTCAAAAATATTAGAAAAAATCATTTAAAATACACTAGCTAGCCTTTGTTTACAATTTAGCACTGATTTAGTGTAGTGGTTAAGAAACTAAAGGCCCAATCCTATGCAGTCCAGCACCAGCGGTAAGCCCTTACCACTGACCCCGGTAAAAACATAAGAAACATAAGAAACAGACATAAGTAGCGAAGTGGCCAAGTTTGCAGATAACACAAAACTTTTCCAGGTGGTGAAAACCAGAAGGGATTGTGAAGAGCTCCAGAAGGAGCTCTCCAAGTTGGGGGAATGGGCAGCAAAATGCGTTTCCATGTAGCAAGTATAAAGTGATGCACATTGGGGCAAAAAATCAAAACTTCACCTATAGGCTAATGGGTGGTGGTGGTGATGGCATCTGGCCTAGATGTCTTTAAAAGGGGACTGGATGGATTTCTGGAGCAAAAGACCATCGTGGGCTATATGCCATGATGGGTGGTACAACCTCCTTACCTTAATAGTAGGCTACTTCAGAATGCCAGGTGCAAGGGAGTGACCACAGGATGCAGACAGCTTGTTGTCTCATGTGCTCCCTGAGGCACCTGGTGGGCCACTGTGAGATACAGGAAGCTGGACTAGATGGGCCTTTGGCCTGATCCAGCAGGGCTCTTCTTAAGAAGAGTCCAGCTGGATCAGGCCAAAGGCCCACCTGGTCCTACTTTCTGTATCTCACAGTGGCCCACCAGGTGCTTCAGGGAACACATGAAACAACATCCTGCATCCTGTTGCCACTCCCTTTCACCTGGCATTCTGAAGTAGCCTACTACTAACATAAGGAGGTTGCACAACCCATCATGGCCTATAGTCCACGATGGGCTTTTCCTCCAGAAATCTGTCCAATCCCCTTTTAATGGCACCTGGGCCAGTTGCCATCACCACCTCCTGTGGCAAGGAGTTCCACAGATTAATTACCTGCTGGGTAAAAAGTATTTCCTTTTTTTACCACACTTCTACTGCCGGCGATAAGGACTTAAGGCAGATGCTGTGCCGGCACAAGGCACCAGTTCCAGGAGGACCCAGCACAGAGACAGCCAGCTATCTCACTGCCACCAGCAGTGAGCTCTTTCAAGGCAGGAGGGAAGGGCATGGAAAGGGCAGAACTGGGCAAGGGGAGGGACAGAGCAGGGGTGGGACAGTTTGTGGTCTCCACTGTCATATCCTATTTTCTGTGTTGGGACAAGCAGCCTGATGAGGTTCTCAAGTATGCACCGTAAAAATAACCACGCAGACTTGAGAAGGCCCATTGCTGACCCAGTGCCCTTATCCAGGTGAAGGGGACAAGTGTTCCCTTCTCCCAAGGTGCTTTCTACAGATGCCACTGTGCCCATAAGATGCAGTGGTAGCCGTTTTTGGTACCACTGTTCCTATGGGTGCCCAAGCACCATAGGATTGGGCTGTGAGCTATGAATTAGGACTTTCCAGGTTCAAATCTTGCTTCTGCCATGCACTCAATAGGCAGAACACACTCAGGAAAACATATACCAAGAAATTGACACTTATGAGTGTTCATGCTGCTGGGGAATCCATCAATCTCGTTTAATGTTCTACATCTAAATTAATTCATGGTTCCAGAGTAGTCCAGGAGTGAGTAATGGCCCATTTCAGTACCCATTCAGTGACAGTGGGGTTGCATTCACTTGGGACTTGTTTACTGATCCAAGCTTCCGTTTTCTCCATTTAATGTGGCCATGCTGGAGTATTACACAAGAGGCAGCTTTAAATTAGAATTATGCACAGTGGTGGAAGAGCTGATTTACCAAGGGGCTCTTTAATCCTGCACGCTTTTTCCAACAGTAACCAGCCAAATGACCAAGGAAGTTTAGATATGGTCCCCAGCATCTGAAAATCAGGAATGTTCACTTCCTCCAAACACAGAGGTTCAATTCTTAGCTGTTATAGCAAATGGCCATTGATAAACCTATCCTCTCTGAATGTGTCGAATTCCCTTTAAAGTCATTTATATGAGTGGCCATTATTATATTCTGAGGTCACGACTCCTATAAATTCCACATCTTGTGGAAGTGGATTCTTTATGTGAATCGTCTCAAACAGAAAATGGAAAGAATTACTGTGAACAGATGCCTTAGTTATTGATGGAACAATTTCTGGCACTTAAATTCCATGAAAGGAAAATCACAATGTTTCAATCAAAATATAATCATAATAAGCAATCATGCAGAGTCCCTTAATTTACATGATCATTTATACCAACAAAGCTGCATTCCTTGTGTAGACATGTAGCAGGACAGAAAGCTGTTTTACATATAAAAGTCAAATTCTACTCATACCCTACGCTCTGTGATTGTGGCTCAAACTTTTAAACCTCCCTCAACAGTGCTAGGCAATTGCACTAAACTGAGGGGAAAAATGCATGCCTTCTTTCAACTGAAAGCGCAATCCTTTCAACTTGCCTTCTCAAACTGAAAGCGCAATCCTATACTATAGTATACATAGTATACTATACTATGCCGGCTTAGTAAGGCAAACATAGCAGGGCTGTATCCTAAAGCCCATTGGGAGGCAGCAGTAGCACAGGACAGGACAAGGAGAGGTTTCCCCCTTGCACCTGCATAAGCCCCAGGCATCCCTATGGGGCTTTTCAAATCCGCTCTTTTACTGGTGTAGGTGCACATGCACAGGAGCAGCCCGAATCAGGACCGCCGAGGCTGGGGACAGAGTTTAGGATTTGGTACTATGGCCATCCTGCGTCACAACCCCCATCTCTGCCCACTGCACCGCCCAGTTACGCCCCCGGCACGCCTCTGGAACGCCCTCGGCAAGGCCCAGTGCTGATCGCGCGCTGCTGACACTCAACCAGCACAAGGCTGGCGCTGCTGGTGGTTGTGGCAGTGCCTGAGCATTGGCACTGCTGCTTGTGCCAGTCCAATGCCGTACCACCGACGCTGATGTGCTTTACAGCACATTTGCGACAGCATTTGGCTGGCGCAAGAGCGTAGTGCCAGGGCAATGGGGTTATAGAATTGTGCTACCCATACCCTAATGCTATTCATATTGCTCAGTATTTGTGTCTCTGCAAATTTCCAAAGTTTATGGCATTCACCTTTACATGTGAATGTTGACAATCCCAAATTAATTTCATAAATGACTGAAAAATGCAGAGGTGCATTAGGGAATGTTTTATATATATTTGGATATTAATTAAATTCATCCACATCTCTGGGTCCACATCTCTCTCTCTCTCTCTCTCTCTCTCTCTCTCTCTCACACACACACACACACACACACACACACACACACGCTTAAATTATCTGTGAACATAATGGACCAAATATGTGACTAGGAGGAAGATGGTTCTGTTCTAGTGAACTGTGAAGTATCTTCGAAGTACATATAAGGGGGGGGGCACACACACATTTCCTCTTTCTCTGCTCCTTTACATGAAAACCTCTCTCTTTGAGATGAAATCATTTGAAAGTTCCCTTAGCTGAAGTGTGCGTCCTCAGGAGACCGTGCAAGAAACTTTGACTGCTGCATGCTATTGATCAGAGAGATGAACAAGCTCTGTTAACAAATCCTACAGAAAGCTCACCACTTTTTCTGAAGACCTTTTCAAACCCCACTCTAATCACTGGGTAGAAAGCAGTAAATTAAAGCAGCCAGTTCAAGCGTCAGAAGGCTTTAACAGGCAGGGTGTAGCAAGAAAACACACAGGAGGCTGAGTTATTGTATTTTGTAACCTTCCATGTTTGCCTGCAAGCCATAAATTATGGAGGTGAACGTAAATAAGAATTAAATATCAGAAATGTCTTTCTTCTTCTGTCCTTTTGATTATACCACTTTTTTTATTTATGACTCCCAAAAGAAAACCAAACTTCCATTATGTGCTATTTCTTCTGCAAATTGTTAAAAGGATCACAAAAATGAAATACTTCACAGCAGGTTTTTCCTCTATTGCTGCTTGCCTGCAATACTGGCTCTCTTTTCCCCTTTTGGGAGGAGTGTAATTTTCCCCCCTACGATAGAGAGGACAATATCTTATTATAGTTTACCTTGCTGTCAAAAGCATGTTACTAGGCTCCGAAAAGTCAAAAGTCAACACTGAGAACTCTCAGCAGCAGAAGCATTTGTCCATTGAAAAGAATGTGTGTGTTCTTCATGCATGTCTTCAGGACTGCCAGACTTAAAATGTTACATATTAAATGAAATGAGAGAGTGATGCTGGCCGCTTCCAGTTGATCAGCAGAACAGCACTCGCAGCCTGCCTGTGTCCATGGGCTTGAATTTCATTATGATAAGGTCAGTGTCAGTGTTCGCTAAGACCAGTTTGCAGGTCAAGGGATCATCAGACATGCTTTTATGGTGATTCTGGTCCCTCCCCCAATTTAGAAGAGCACATTGCTTGAGTTGGTCCATCACAGATTTGCGGAGTTGTTTTCCAACAATTCACCTCAGGGCTGACACCACCAAGTAGTGAAAAGTAAGTAAGTAAGTAAGTAAGTAAGTAAGTAAGAGCGGAATTCTACCCTGGAGTTAGGCCGGCACAGTTAGGCCAGCAAAGTTTGGCCAGCACAAGAACCACCATAAAGCACATTTGGATCACTCTCAAAGTCAAGGAGTATGGCACATGTCTGTGTGCTGGACCACTCCAAGAGTGGTCCAAACATACTTTATGGTGTCCCTTGTGCTGGCCAAGCTTTGCTGGCCTGCCGGCCTAATTCCAGGGTAGGATTGCGCCCTCAGTATCCACATGGGATCTATTCCAAGACCAAATGTGGATAACGAAACCTGTGGATAATGGAATCTTTGGGCGGGGGCCATCAGAGGTGTCAAGTCTATTCTGAAGCCTGGAGAGGCAGCACACAGTCTCCCCAGGCCTCAGAAAGCCCCCTGGAAGGCATTTCCAGTCACAGCTGGGAGATCATATGAAACCCTCAGTGTGGGTCTGGCACCAATGCTGAGTCAAATCTGCAAGTGTTGAATCCATGGATAAAGAGGTCCCACCTGTACTGAGAAAACATTCTGGAGTCCTAGCAACACATTCACCAGCTTGGAAGGACAGGTTTGTTGCACATTTGTGACAGCACTGGTCCAGCGCAAGCGTGCTATCCTGGAGCAACACCAGGTTAGCACTGTGCTCCGAGTTTGGTATTGGTAAATGCAGCTGCATTTCATAAGATTTGAAATCTTTTCAAAGATTTCATAAGCACATAAGCCAGTATTATTCAAACTGTGGGTCAGGACCCACTTGGTGGGTCATGCCCTGATGTCAGGTGGGTCGTGGAAAGCTGGGAGTAGCCATCTTGGAAACTGCAGACCTTACTCTTGTTATATTTCTTTTGTATTAACATTTTGAATTTTCAAGTAAGAGCTTTTTAAAAAATTTTGATTTTTGTTCCGTGCTTTTACATCATATTTTCTCCTCAACTTGCTTTCTGTCAGGGATGTTTCATGGCTGCACACTTGCTGCATCCAAGAATGCCAATTTGCATTTCATGTGTCATATTATGTTATTATGTTACAATGACAGCACTTCCTGCTTGATGATGTCACTTCCTGCCACAGCATAACTTCCAGATTAATCACATTGGTGGGTGCTGACACGAATGCCGTTCTAAAAAGTGGGTCCCGGTCTAAAAAGTTTGAATACCACTAGATGGCATATCGATTCTGGCATATGTGCTAAATTTGCAGTGTGGGAAGCAGGGCAGATCAAGTTCATTGGGATTAAGGACCTCCCCTTTTTCCAGGTTCCATTGCTACTACTTGCACTGTAGGATAGAGGCAGTCAGATGAGGGACTAGAATAGGAAGAAGACATGGGTCATCCATTCTGTGTGATTTCATCACACACTGCATTCGTGGCTGTTCCCCTTCAAAAGTGCCTTGTGGACATACTTAAGTAAAAGTTCTGGAGTGGAGAATCTGTCTCTTTTCTTGTAAACTGAAACAGAAAAATGATGATGGTGACATAGAGATAAAAATATCCCTTCTATTGTGAGCATTGCCCTATTGATTGTTTGCTTTTGAAGCCTACAGAGCCTTCTAGTTTCGGCAACTGGCCTGGCAAAATATTTCCTGACGACCAAGCTTCTTCCACCCTCCAATTCTTAACATAAAGGCTGTTCTTAATGTCGACGTTTAATGTATTTATTGCCCCCATTTTAAAAGGACAATCAAGATGTTCCTGTGTTGTCTTGCACAGGCTGAAGTGGGCTTTAGTCCACAAGACCATAAGCTGTAATAAATGAGTTCGTCTTCCCAGTACCAAGAGACTCTTTATTGTGGTTGAGCAATGTCCTATAACCTGCAGATTACTTTTGTGTATATGAGCAATTCTGATGCTCTCCAAGGAGCGCCACAGAGTAACACACAAGCACATTAGATAATGCACACAGTTATAGTGGGTGCTTTTTATAAAAAGCTTTGGATGTTTTTGTAGTGTTTATTTAGAGTTTGCATAGGTTTTTGGTATTTGTTCAGCTGTTGCAGTGTGATTAGTACTCATATGCAATTACACAAGCAATTGCATTTGTGTTTAAATGTGTAGGTGCAGACTGAGGTGTGCGAAGGAAACCAGAGCAGCAGGAAAGAGCCATGTTTCTGTTTTTCAGCCAGACGTTTCAAATAATATTTTATCTTGCTATCTAAATCAAACTGGGCAGGTTGATGTACTTTTCCAAGAGTGAATTGCGATCAGAAAGTGAGTGTTAAGTAATTCCCATGTTTTTCTTTTTGCCATCACTTTGAGTTTGGTCTTAAATATGACTTGTTCAGATGTCACATCTGGATACAGTGTATATGTGTCAGCATTTGGACAGAAACTAATTGGATTCATATCTCTGATATGTTTTCAAATTGCTGGGTCATATCTGGGTCTCCTGCTATAAATTCTTCAGCACTGGTCCAAGTAAAAGGAATGTGACAGATTTAATACCCCAAGTAAGTTATTAACTGCAGAGATGCATAAAACAGCATCAGCTGTGAAGCGGACTCCACGCTACCTCTTGTTTTTTAATTTTGGGGATTGGGAATTTTGGAGAGGGCATTAATTTTTTGGATCATTCTGTGATGGATTCAAAGCTAATTATAGTGTTATGAATAACTGAGAAGCTCACAAGCTTTTGTTTTGAACTGTTTCTTTACATAGTGAAAAGAGCGCATACTGTATACAAAAAAAAATAAGAATCAGGGAAATCCATGCATACATGCTGTTGAACAAAGAGAAGAAATATCTGCTGAAATACTACAAATAAATGGGGCTATGTATGCTTGCTATTCAGGGCCTAACTGTCAATGAGGTCAACTAACAGCCCAAACATAAGGTTTCCAGTGCCCACAACTCTAGAGGTACCAAAATGGCTACCACTGGATCCTCTGGGTGCCAGGACACCACCGGAGAGCTCCTTGAGGTTATGTTTTCTCCCTTACCCCAGGTAGACGGCAACCGGCAGCACTCAGTCTGCAGCAATGACTGGCAGAGTTGAGGAGGCCCATGTTGGACTGCCTGGCCAGGGAGAATAGGATACAGTGGCAGAAGTTGCTGCCATCTCTACCCCCCTCCAGGGCCTGATCCTCCTCTCTCCCGACCCAGTTCCACCCTCTCCCCTCCCACCCCGAAAAGCCACACCACAGAGCAGTGATGCTACTTACTGCTGATGGTTCTGCAACCCAGCGCTGGCGTTCCCTGCTCTCGAGCAGGCTTTACAACACGTTCACTACAGCCTAAGCTGGTGGTGCATGCATACTGTCTATGTTACAGAGCTCAGGCTTGGGCTCTAAGGCAGCAGATTGGTAGGGGGCACCCACCTCCATCCATTTGACTATAGTTCCTGCTGCCTCTCTTCCTCCTGCTTTCTGAATTTGAAAAGGAAGACAGAACGGAAGAGGAAGGAGAAGAAAAAAGTATTTTCAACACTCAAGCCAATGCTGTAGTCTAGCCCCCACGACCCTCACCTCTACAATTCCTCTTATATTACATTCCTGTCTTCCTTACTGAATCTGAGGAGAGGGAGGCTGTTAGCACCACATAAGGGAGGAGGCATTTTGCTTGCCCATTCAGGTTTCGTTAGGCTTTGGCTTCCCATTGGTTTCCACAGAATTGAACTAGTTGGTGTTCATGTTAATTCAATGTGCCACAATTAGAGCCGGACTTGTCCTGATATGTCTTAGGCCATATCCTTGATATGTCCTTGATATGTCTTAGGTCAAGTGCATTCATCACCGTGCTTTAACATCCCGTGCAATGTATGGCGTACTGCAGATATTAAGCCTTGTTTTACGCAGAAAAGGATTACTCCTGCCGACAAAGAAGGCGATGCATGCCAGGCTGATAGTCACTAACATCCAGTACATGTGTGTATTATTGACATATCCTCTGTCACAGAAGCATGCTTGCCAGGTGGTTAGATGCTAGTCTGTTCAGATAATTTTCCTTTCTTGCTCTTTATACTATTAACAGCAGCAATAAATATGAAGGTGACATTTTGTAGTTGAGAGTCTTGTTTACAGTGACAACGAAATAACATTCCTCAATCCAGGTAACGCTAGTTGTGACTTAAAATTCATTAAAAGCAGTGACAGCAGTTAGTCTCAACAACTAATGGCCCAGTCCTATCCTGGCCTTCTGCTTTCAGAACTTGCATTCCGTCAGTGGGCCATTGGTGCTACAGCTGCAGCAACAGTGTACGGAACAAGGCTGCCAGTGTGAATAGCTGGCGATTGCAAGCACCCATCACTGGAATGCCGGCCAGCAGGTGAGGGTGGGCGATGGACAGGGCTGGCAGGATCAGATCAGGGATTGGGGGCAGCTGGGGGGGGATGTTAGGGAAGGCAGGACGCAAAAATTGGCTGCAGTGCAGAACCAATGTCCAAAGCCCCCTTTCAGGCCCAACATGCCCCCTTGGATCCACTTGGACTTATGCCAGCCAAACAACTGGTGCAGATCTGAGTAGGCTCATTGGGGACCATAGTTTGATGGAGTAGTAATAAAAAATTATTTTATCTACACCCCTGTCACATCATGCTCACCAGCCAGCTCATCGCATGCAGTGAAGCCCTCACTAGTGCCGCAATGCAGCCCCAAGGTAAGGCAATGGATTTTTATTTTTATTTTTATTTTTTGGAACATAGTAGGCATATTCAACAATTCTATATTTTTGTTTTAGAATTTTTCAATATTACAGGATCCCAGACCCCTTTTTAGCTTGAGTTGGTCTTGTTAAGCAAAACAGATGCTGCCATAGAAGGCATGGCAAGGGAACTTTATACAGGTACAGGTATGTGATGCATAGCAACATTCCAGCAAATGACTAACCACATAAATGTTGGTGGTCCCGCAGAACTCACCAAGATAGCTTCCTTCCTTGTTGGCTCAACCGTCATTTTGCGTGCTTTCCGTTCATACTTTCATCAGCTAGCTCCCTTCTTTCTGCTTTTGGTCCTGCAAGGTATTCTGGGGTGCTGCAGGGCTCCCGCAAGGCATTCTAGGGCACGACTTGGCTGCCATTAGCAGTTATCCAGAAAACAGGGGATGCACCTAACTGGTTTGCAGATTGTATCTCCAGATCGTATATGTATGCGAAACATTGTTAAGCAGTGCAAACCTGTATTTATTTTGCTATGTAAACCACTCTGTGAACATTTTTTGTTGAAAAGTGTTATACAAATACTGTATTCTTATTATTAATAATAGATAATTAATTATAATAATTTTTATCTAATTGCTATTAGTAGCAGCGCAGTTTCTTCCAGAAAGTGGAAGAAAAAATCAGCATGAACGATACAGCATTGGTTTGATCAGGTATGAGAGGTTTTAATATAAAATAAGCTCTTATCTTAAATTAAAGCAACTTTCAGCACAATTCTAAGCACATCTTCTCAGAAGGAAGTCCCGTCTAAAATACTGGATTTAAACACTGGGTGTTGCTATTAAATAATTTTTCATTTTTTTATCTTTGTCTTTTCTTTCTGATAGTCTGTAGTTCATGATTTCATGAAAAACAAAATACAAGGTTTTAAAAAACCAGACATGAAATGGATGGAGAGAGAAAAGGTCTCCCTTTCCCATAATATTTGGATTAAGAGCCACCCAATAAAATGGACCGGAAGTAGATTCAGGAGAGACAAAAGGAAATACTTTCTCAGTCAACACGTAATTAATTTATGGAATTTGCTGACACAGGCTAGAGCAATGACTATGGGCTTAGGTTGTTTTAAAATGAGATTATCATTAGACACATTTATGTCTAATGGATATTAAACATGAGCATTAAATAGAACTTCCAGGTTCAGAGACAATATGCCATGGAGTACTGATTGCTGGGAAACAAATGAGAAAAGACTGTTGCATTTATGATTTGCTTGTAAGATACCCAGAAATATCTGGCTGGCTGCTGTTAGTGTTTGCTCTAAGTCAGCAGGGCTCTTGTGCTCTTAACAGCCCAAGCCTATACTTCAGCAGTTCTCAAACAGTGGGTCACAATCCAATTTTTGGTGGGTCACAAAACTGACAAGGCAGATCAGTAGTAGGCGCAGATCCAAGGAGACAGAGTGGCCAAATCCTGGGCCCTCCTCCCTCCCAGGCCAGGCCCGCCCACAATCCACCCATGTCCTGCCCAGAACTGCCCTCCCCCTGCCCACTGCCACCCCCATCCCAACATGGTGCCTCCCTTGCACTGGCCGGCTTTGACCAATGCAAGGGAGGCACAGTGCGGGAGCAGTGGGTTGCATTGCCTTAGTGCCAATGAGGGGGTGCTGTGTGGCACTCTGCTTGGCGCTAAGTGCACAGCACCGACACAAACCTGTTGCATCAACACTGTGCGGGTTTTAGGATTGCAGTGCCCATGCTGTGATACCGCTCTAGTTACATCTCTTCTGGAAGTTCAAATAGATAAATACCTCTGCTCTTAAGTTTACAAGGATTACCTCACACTTATGTACTTAAGTAAAGATGGCGGCTGCTGAACTAGGGCTTCCATTGGCACACATGTCATTAAGATGTAGCTAGTCCTATGCTGTAAATCCACTTTAGCATGATCATGTCCTACCCAGCAATTGTAACCAGAGGTTATATTAAGGTCATGCTAAACTTTGCATGTCTTGTGCCCTTGAATTTTTACACACACACACACACACACACACACACACACACACACACACACACAGAGAGAGAGAGAGAGAGAGAGAGAGAGAGAGAGAGAGAGAGATGTTCAGATTTGCTTTTGGAACGTTAACATCTTTTTTTTAAAAAATGGTAGGAAATAAACTGTTAATAACAAAAAATACTGTAGGAAATGCTTTAGTTCCATTTTCCAATGAAAATATGACCTGCTGCCTATAAATTACACTCACCCTGCACCAAGGGCCAATGTTCTAATCTTTTTAAAATAACATAATCTTTAAAATAGATTGAATCTGGTTTCTTTTCATATGCATTTGATGTATTGAAGGTGGTTTTCATGATGTCATTCTGAAAGCTAAATAAACTGTTTGTGTAGAAGGTTAACAAGCTGCGGTGGCAAGCGGTCTGTGTGGGATTATAGCACAGCTAATTTGATCAATTACTTTTAGTACCAGAAGTCTCTCCATGAGACAGAAGCCAGAGTACGCACTTTGGCAGGTGAAGAATCGGCAGAGTCAACACATACCATGAAGGTAATGAACGTTCTTTCAAACTTCATTTTTCACCCAAGAAGGAGAAGACAAGTTATCCAAGTCACGGATGCTCAGACCAGCCAAAATGATAACTAAAATAAATAATGCACATTGGTCATTGAAAAAGCAATAGGGAACCATCGTTGAGTCTTTTTTCCCTTCTTCACACCATGCTAAAATTTCTTTATGCTTTGCATAATGAGTATGTGGAACTTACTTGTATGTGGAACTTTCTTGATATGCAGCAGGTAAAAAATGTTCCAGGGGACATCTTTTTAATATAGCAAGAGAAACAGCAGTTCTAAAAGATGTACACGAGGAAATTTTCTTCTGAATTTTCTTTGATCCCCTTTTTACTGCCAAACTTTTGAGAGAGCCATTCAGAAAGCCATACCAGTTGTGCATCTATGGTTTGAACGTTGCATTAAAAAAAAAAAACCTAACTGAACCCGGTTAATACTAAGATTCATTGGCATGGACTATTTCTAGTGGTTGAAAAAGTTTGGTGTTCCGGTTGTACAGTACTGAGGGATTAGTTTATACAAAACAAATCAAAATGGGAAATGTTGATTAAAAAAACATTCAAAATTGTTTTAGAAAAATCTTCACCTTTATTTCTATACTTAAACAAGCATTAAGCCTAAATTGCTGACTTAGAGCACAGTCCTATACCTGTGTTGCGCCAGTGCTGTGCTCTTGTGATGATCCTACGCTGTCGCAAACATGCCGTCGTCAGCCGCTCCCCCTTCTCTTAGGAGCTATTCGTAGCCAAATTAGCTTCTATTTCGTTCTAGCTGCTGGGAATGGCTCCAAAGAGGAGCAGGAGCAGCTGCTTGCAAAACTTAGTTCTGTGATCCCACTCTAGGTACACCACTGAATGAGCCAATGTTCTACCCATTTAAATGCCCAAATTCTTCAGCTAGAACATAAGAAGAGCCCTGCTGGATCAGGCCAAAGGCCCATCTAGACCAGCTTCCTGTATTTCAGGAAGAGATTTGTGCTAGAGATTTGTGGTGGGCTCCCATGAGGCTACAGGGGTTGGTTGCCTCAGGTGGCAGATTCGTTGGAGAACCTGCCTATTCACCTGCCAGCATTCACTGTTCCTCTTCCTCCTACTCCATCAATTCAAAAAGGAAGAAGAGAAATTAGAAGAGGAAGTGTGAAGCAGAGGAGAAGAATGTTGGACTAGAACATCAGAGCTACTCTAGCCCACCTCTATCCTCTCTTCCACATTTTTTTCTGCTCTGTTCCCTTTTCAAATCCAAGAAGGAACAGCAAAGGAAAGGCCACTGGGAAAGGGAGTGGGTGGCATTGTCAAGCTGCCTTAGGGGTCTTGAGTTGGCCCTGGATTGGCGGTGCAGGTCATATGTCAGTGCAATATTAGTGGCTTTCTTGTAGAAGAATTTAAGCTTCTGCAAGAGAAGGCATAGGTTGCTGGCACGTTTAATAGCATTTTGCCAATACAGCTGCCATCATATCATGTCAATTTTGAAGGGAGAGTTTTGTCTGGGGTGGAAATCATCCTCCAGTTCACTAAGCACATTGATTGGTATCTGTAGGTTCTAATCTGCATCTCAGCAGTAAAGGTGGCCTTGTTAAGACACTATACAGTATTATCCTCACCTCCATTCACGCCGTTCACTTGCTGCTTCGGCAAATGTGAATTGTGACTCAAATAAGTGACTTTTTTCAATCTCATTCTCTTCAGCTTTCAGCTGTTCAAAGGCTAGCAAGTATGCTGCTATATGCTCTGGCATGTCTCTTAGTGGGTGGCCATCAGGTATGCAACAGAGCTTATTAAGATAGTGCTGTACTTAGTGGATCCTCTGTGCCAGAACAAGGAACAGATCTACAGTACATTAGCATCAGCTCCTCAGCAACGAGCCATTTCTGGGTTGTCATCAACTTTGATATGTGGAATCGAACTTGAAGCCATTCACCACAGTCAGACAGGACTCTCACATGACCCATAATGTTGATCCTACAACTTTTCAGGAAGTGGTTTAATTGTACCTGCACAAGGTAGCTGTATGCAGGAAGTGTGATCATGGTGTCAGTTTTTCCTTGATGGGGAAGAGAAAATCCAATAGAAACAGAAAACCTTCTTAGAATTCAGTCAGTGGCAGGGCTGTATGAACTCATGGCCAGGCAGGCCCCTAGGCTTTCAGGATTTGGGGGCACCCTCCAGCACGTCAATCTTTCACTCCACTTCAGCTGACAGCCTGACCCTGGTATAGTAGGTACATAGTCATTTATCCATTTTGAAGGTCTTATGAAGAATTCCATTCACATTAATATTTATATTGCGAAAGTAGAACTCTTCAGGAAAGCACATTTTGAGGGTATAATTGTTCAATATTGTAATATATTAGACACAATTTTTATTTAAAAAATTGATGTGCCCCTAGTCCCTACAGGGCGTTTAGGCTTCAGCCTATACAGCCCTGGTCACTGGTGCTACTATAGATAGTTTTCTTTTTTTACTATAGTGTTTTTTCCCCCCAGAATGTATAAGAACTAGAGAAATCCTTGTTGTCAACTGAAGTTCAGGATTTATTACTCCATGCATAGAAAGTACCACAGTGGTGGACTTCCTACCACTGCATGTCATTCCACAACAGAAACCCTAAGGCCTCCCATACACAATTGTCATAGGCTGAATTGATGCATGTCACTGCCCTCTATACAAGTGCCTCAAGACTATGCAGGACAATACTAGCTCCAGGTTTGGAAGCTGCATGTCACTGAATACCAATCGCAGAGGGAAAATGGCAGGAGATGGGCAAGTATTTGTTCTGTGCCTATGGGATCATGTTGGCCACGGTGAGAAATAAGGTGCTGGACCACATAGGTCTTCGGCCTGATCTTGTCATGATCTAACAGAACAAGGAACTCACTTTTGTGTGAACCAGTATCCAGGGAACTCATTGCATGTATGGCCACCAGGATTTACATTATGGGCAGCCCAATCCTAAACTGCCTGGCACCCAGAGGAGCAGAAGTGCCAAAATGGCTACTGCCACATTCTGTGGGTGTTCCAGCAGCCGTTGGAGTCTCCTTGGGGGAAGAGGACATTTGTACCCTTACCCCAAGTAAATCCCCAGCCCCCACAATGGTCTGTGCCAGCCATTTGGCCAGAGCAGACTTGAGAATCCCTGGGTCAAGCTGCCCAGCCAGAAGTGGAGCATAGGCATCCGCTTGTCCCACCCCCTGCCCAGAACCGAGCCTCTCCTTTCCCTGCCCAATTCCACCTCTCCCACCCAAATACACTTACTACTGGCCGGCGCTGCTGGAGCACAATCCAGTTCCCTGTCCTGTGCTGAGGCCCTGCGCTGACAGGTATTGGCCCAGCTCCGGTGCTCCCTGTCACAAACATGCTTTATGGCACTTTTGCAACACTTTTAGCCGGCATAAGGTCCTTCGTTGGGTCCTCACTGGCTAAGATGCAGAGAATTGGTAGCATGTAGCATGGGCCTTTTAATCTTAATACTCACAGTTGTTTTTCTCAATTGTATCAAGAGAAATAGCAGAGAGAAAGCTAATTTAATTATTCCTCTCTGGATGGAATTGGCCTTGCAAATTCTGTGTAATTTAACTCAACATAATTGGAGTTCCTAGATCCTAGAATGCAGGGTAAAGCATTCTAATGTTCCAATGATCAATATTGCCTTTAGTACTTAATGCACTTGCTACCTAAGCACTAATAGCAGACAATTTTGGACTGGTACTGTTGTGAAAAGTTCCTGCAGCAGAGGAAGAGGCTTGGACAACTATTTTCATGTTCTATTTCTGATTAAATCAATAATACACTACAGACAAAGGGTTAGTACTTCATAACTTCAAAAAGATGCAGAGTTGCCCATATCTCAATGTAGAAATAATTAGTTTACAGCTTAAACACATGTGTCAGCAAGACACTTCTAAGAGCCTAACCTGGAGTTAGGGTGGCACAGTTAGGCTAGCAAAGTTTGGCTGGCACCAGGGCCACCTTAAAGTGTGTTTGGATCACTCATGGAGTCAGGGAGGATGGCGCACATCTTGTGCTGGCCTCTCTGACTCTGAGAGTAGTCCAAACATACTTTACAGTGTCCCTTGTGCCGGCCAATCTTTGCTGGCCTAACTGTGCTGGCCTAACTGTGCCAGCTTTGCTGGTTTAACTGTGCCAGATTGCACCCTAAAAATGTGTAATGGTTGCCCCTGGACAGTGGTGGGTAGGACCCCCTATATCGACTCTGAAAATAAATTCAGCAGAGGATAATGATATACTGTATTGCTTTTTAAACAAAAAGTTAACAAGGTAATTTACAAAGCAAAATACAGTAAATGAAAAAAAAATGGTTTCTTGGCCCAAAGAGTTTCTCAATACAGAAAAAGACGCAACAAAGACCAGCAAACAGCCGCTGGGAGCACAATCTTAACCTGGAGTTAGGCCAGCACAGTTAGGCCGGCACAGTTAGGCCGGCAAAGTTTGGCCGATACAAGGGACATTGTAAAGTATGTTTGAACTACTCTCAGAGTCAGAGAGGCCAGCACACAGACATGCGCCATCCTCCCTGACTCCGAGAGTAGTCCAAACGCACTTTACGGTGGCCCTTGTGCTGACCAAACTTTGCTGGCCTAACTGTGCCGGCATAACTCCAGGTTAGGATTGTGCTCTTAGAAAGATAACAAGCTGCATTGAACAGGGAAATAGGGAATTAAACTGAATTTTTTAAAAAAGAAATACAGAGGTCACAGAATCATCTGCATCTCACATCAGTGCTAGGTAAATCTTATTTCTTTTCTATTGTCTTCCTACAAAATTTGAGATGTACTATCTGCTGAGAACATATAAAGCAGGCAGCAAGCAAGCATCAGTCATTTTTAATGAGAGGAGTTTTAACAACAAACTAGCAAATAAAAAAATCTGTTTCCTATTTATGTTTCTATTTCCTACAGAAGAAGAAAAAAAAATCAACAGGGTACTTCCAAGGGGACTGGAGTCAATTAAAAAGAATAACTTTGGATGATAAGGAGACTATAAACCTCTAGTGCTTGTTTTTCTAAAAAAAGAAAAAAAAAGTCAGAATGGCAGGTTTTGATGGTCCTGTTGCAAAAGCAGAATCAAAGAAGGTTGCCCCCACATTGTTGCTGCACAATGTCCAATATTGTCAGATAGGGATCTCTACTGAAATTAATGAGTTACTCAGAAGCAGTACTTGCTTGATTGCATTCAGAATGGCTCATTTGTTTCCTCTCTTTTTCTGCACAGAAAGGGCCCCCTTGCTGATGCAAACTTCCTCATGCAAATTAAATGATGGAAACAGCAGCCCGGCTTCTCTGTAATTACTAATTAATTACTGAATTACTTTGTTGTTACAAGATATGCTCCAGACATAGATACTTAACACCAGGTTGGTTCTCAGCAACAGCTGGCGCTTCTAGAAAGAAGCTTTTGGCAGGCAGGAGGAGAGAGCACCATCGCTCAAAGCCATTGCACCAATATTCAGAAAAGAAAGGCGTGGGGGGGGGAGGAATCTACTTGCCAAAATCCACTCCCTAAAATGCTAACTGCTTACTATAATCGCACATCATTTATTGTATATGAAGGCAAACTTGATAGGCAGGGTGCAATGACCTGGCAATTTATTTCACTTTTCTATGACTCCAGGCAGCTGGGTCAGAAAGCTCAAATCCTTATCCACTCTCGGATTAGTATAGACTTATTTCTCCTCTTGGCCTAATGATATTATAAAGACTAATTAGAGAGGAATTCTGCTATTGCTCGATATATTATGCAGAGGATTAGGATGGAAGCACCACTTGGATGCCATTGTTTGAGTCTGGACTGGACCACAGAGCACTTTATTAATCTGTTTTGTCGCATACCGATCAAGGCATAGTCTTGGCAGTCTTCCTGGACAATCATTCATTTATTTGTTTGCTTGTTCACTTGTTTGTATTTTAGCAAATTATATTCCACTGCATTAGATTCAGGATGGCTTATGATACACCAATTGAGAGAGCAATACTAACCTGGATTGGGCCAGCACAGTTAAGCCAGCAAAGTTTGGCCGGCACAAAGACCACCGTAAAGTGTGTTTGGATCATTCTCGGAGTCAGGAAGAATGGTGCATGTCTGTGTGCTGGCCTCCCTGACTTGGAGAGTGGTCCAAACATACTTTACAGCAGTGGTATTAAAACTGTGGGTCGGGACCCATTTGATGTCAGGTGGGTTGTGGAAAGCTGGGAGCAGCCATCTTGGAAATTGAAGACCTTACTCTTGTTATATTGCTTTGTGAGTGTTAACAGGTTGAATTTTCAAGTGACAGTTGTTTTTTAATTTTGTTTTTAGTTCAGTGCTTTTACATAATATTTTGTATTAATTTTGATTTCTGTCAGGGTTGTTTCATAGTTGTGCAGTTGCTGCAGTCCAAAAATGCCAATTTGCATTTCAGGAGTGTCAATTTATTATGCTACACTGACAGCACTTCCTGCTTGATGATCTCACTTCCTGCCACAACATCACTTCCAGGTTAACAACATCACTTCCGGTGGGTCCCGACACGAGTGCCAATCTAAAAAGTGTGTCCCAGTCTAAAAAGTTTAGACTGTAAAGTACCACTGCTTTATGGTGTCCCTTGTGCCAGCCAAACTTTGCTGGCCTAACTATGCCAGGTTAGGACTGTGGCCTGAAACACTTATGGTTTATGATACACCAGTTATGATGCACCAAACACACCATTACTGTGTTTCATAAAATAAACAAGTATGCGTTTATTACATTTACTGGAATGTACAAAGACACTCCTGTTGATTTTTGATGTATACAAAATACTTCTGTCTCAGAGCAGGCTTGGATGATACTTTACCTGTCTGACCAACACCACACAATAAGAGACATGCACGTTCATACAGTATGCACAACTTGGTCTCTCTTTCTTGCATCTTGGGGAATTTGAGAAATTTGGGTCAAACCCCCTTTCTAGCAATTAAAATAAATGCACTGAATTCTCCTAGATGAGAGGGTCGGGATCAGGGCTGGGTATACCCCATGACATGAGTGTACCTGTACCTTATCAACTGGGTTGAGTCAGACAGGTAAAGGATCATCCAAACCAGGCCTCACTGTTACCTGATGGGCAGAACAGCAAACCCCTGAAGCAGCAAATAATAAAATTGAAGATTCTCAGGTGAACCCCCAGTATTTTTCGATGTTGGTTTTCAAGCACCTAAAATGAGACAGGTAGAAAGGAGGGTAGAAATGAAACAGGTAGAAAGGAGTCAGGTAGAAAGGAGAGGACTGACTAAAACATGGTAGTGAAGTGAGGGTTGTGTTGATCCAGGTGCTGAAATATATCAGGAGCCAGCCAGAGTACCTACAAAGTGGAGCTCACCCCAGCAGAAAAAATTCACATCTAGTCATGTTTGAAAGTATGTCTGTATGCAGCCCAGGTGAGTTTAAGAATGTGTTCTGAATTACATGTCTAAGTTCTACTTAGATGTAGCGCCATAACCAGGTATTGAATAAGATATCTCCCTTATTCAAAAGTGAAACAAGTTTAAAAAGTTAGTAAAAAGTTTAATATGGAAGTTAAACATCTTGTCATATAGTGTAAAAACTAGCAAGAGCAGCCAATTGTAAATCTTTTTGTAAATCTGTTTTTAATCACTGTACAAAAACTGAACTCATGACTTGACAAAACCATCTGAATAATTTGCAGTTTGTATTTTAAGTTTAACATACTGTTCAAATAAGGAGCAGAAAACTGCTTTTATTGGAAGCTTCTTTTTATTGTTCCCTATGGCAGTTTGCTTCAGATATAAATAACATAAAAGACGGGAGAGCAGATGAAGGAAAAAACAGATTCAGACTCTCTGGTACCATTCAGTAGCAACACATGCCAAATGCAACAAATACATTATACAGTAAACTTTCATTCCTAATCCCCAATCTCAGGAAAATATGGAGAGAGAGAAACCTGCAAAGGAGGCAGACTTTCTTATGTCTTTCTGACATAAGGTGACCAACTTTTTTACAATGAAAAGGAGGACACAAATAAATGGAAGAAAAAAATATCGTAAATAAAAGAAACATTTTATTCATTGCAACAATAATACACTATGATAAATGCATAATAAAAACATTTGTAACATTTTATATTGTAATTATGCTTACATGCCAACAGGGTTGTATAAACTTGTAAATAAAATTATACTTATTTGGAAATTATTAAATAGATAATGAATTACTAAAATGTGAATTGTACTTACCTGTGTATGATTGAATATTCACTGAAAGAAAGAAATAATTACCATGAGTCTACTGCATGCGTATGTGCCGTGTCGTGTTTCGGTAAGAAGCAAACAAAGCCACTTGCACGCGCCGCTCTCTCTCAAGGTCTCCCGTGCGGAGCACATGCATCTCATAATGGCGTCTCGCCACACTGTACCGAGTGTAAATCACAGGCTCATATGCCCTCTAATCTGTTCCGGGCCCCTATGAGTCTGTGATTTTTTCAGCAGCGTGTGACCTTAAGCACAACAAGGCTCACAACCAATGCTACTAGTCTGGGCCCAAAGTTAAGAATACTTCCTCTTAACCTTAAAATTCCCCAGGCTAAACAAGTCCCAACTACAGGGGCTTTTTCCAATGAGTAACTTAAAATTTGGTAAGCGTGCCACTTTAGCCACTGAATCTTATCTG
The DNA here is from genome assembly GCA_029204185.1 of Lerista edwardsae. Lineage (NCBI taxonomy): Eukaryota > Metazoa > Chordata > Lepidosauria > Squamata > Scincidae > Lerista > Lerista edwardsae. The sequence continues at coordinate 31,659,497 of JAJKFI010000001.1, read as the reverse complement.
GTTCCAAAGACAACCAAAGCTTCTAGTACATTTAATTGTAATTTATTGATAAACAAGGGTTACACAACTAAGAAAGCATACTAGCAGAGATACCTTATAAAACAAAGAAAACTAGGCTCCTATCACTGACTAGGCCCTAGTTGTTCACCTTGTTCCTCAGACAGCAATTCCAGCCTTGCAAAGAGAAGTCTGCAGGTTTGCAAGCTTTATCAGGTCTGATGATTTTCTTGGAGGATGATCTGGAGGAGTCTTGCAGTTTGGAAGGGCTTGATGGTGGCCACACCCCTCAGGCTCAATCAATTAGCCTATCAGGGTAAAGGGGCCATCCCCTGTTTTCAGCACTAGCTACATGTGACCTTTCTGAATAGCTTGCATTCCTGACCCCAGCTATAACTTCACACCTTTTGCACACAACCAATGAAATAAGCTCTCTCAATCCTGCTTGTGTTACAATTCTTTCAAAATAAAGTCAAGCCAGGGCCTAGCTTTTTCTTGTTTGCTCTTTACACCGAGCCTTGACGAATCGTCATGTCAATACAAATACAAATACGTCACATCACACGCAACGGATCGGATCAGCATCGATCGAATACGGAGATTTACAGATTAGTCTTCAAATATCGAAAAGGAGGACATGTAGGAGGACACTTTTCGAGGGAGGACAGAACTTACAAAAGGAGGACTGTCCTCCCTAAAGGAGGACGGTTGGTCACCTTATTCTGACAAGCATTTTACACAAGCCTGCAACATACTGTACAATTACCAAAGAAAAATGTCTCCAGGCCTGGCCCAAGACCTCCTAACTCTTTTTATGGCATACCAAATGCTGTCTCCCCACCCTTGTATCAGATGATGTGCTGTTGCTCCTCCCACTCCCTGGACTGGAAAAAAAAAAGAGGGAGATGACTCAGAAGATAAAATGCGAAGGAGAGGAAAGTGATAAGCTTGATGGTCTGACATTCTCTAGCTCAGTAGCAGTCCTGCCCTTATGCTGGGCAGGGTGGCAAATGCACCAGGGTGGCAGGCCCGGGCAGTGTCCTTGGCCTGAAGCCTTGGAAGGCTAGTTATCAATATTTACAGTTTTTGTTGGAAAACAGGAAGTATTATTCAAAAGTCGCCCGAATACGTTAGAATGCTTTAGTGAGGCAGCAGATGAGTTGGTAGCAGCAGCCTGCAGTCCTGGCCCCCAGGCAGCACACAGGCCAGGTCCTCAACTGCTCTATCTGAATACTGTTGTCTCCTTCCTCTCCTACTCTGTGTCCTCTTTTTTACAATCCAGGGAATGGGTAGGATACGTGAAGGGGTGGCTGGAAGAGGGGATCGCTCCTTCAATCTGTTGCCTAAAGTGACTGTCTCAGTTGATCTCATGGATGGTCCAGCCTAGAATGCTTCCAGTTGTTCTGAGTAGGACTGATATTTATGCATGCCCTGTGTTTAAGGCTGAGTTTTTGTCCTCCTAAACTAGATATACAGTCAGCCCTTGGCATCGGCAGAGATTTCCTTCCCAGAAACACGCAGTCCGGGGCCCCATCCGATCTTGGGATGCAACTGGAAGTGCTTTCTGGTTGTGCTGGAATGTGTTCTGAGATCTGTGGACAATGAGAAGTGCCTTTCTGACGCTTTCTGAGGTCCAGAGAGGCCAGGCAGTGATAATAGGGGCCATGGTCACGTCAGGGGGTGTGGTCACATCGTCAGGGGCGTGGCTACATCAACATCAGGGGCGTGGCTATGGGCACCCCCATTGTTGCAATCAAGTTGGCACCCCTGCTTGTGGGAAGGAAGCAGGGTATAGGTTAGATGTGTCTCTGGTCTGATCTAACTACCGTATTTCCCCCAAAATAAGACCAGGTCTTATATTAATTTTTGCTCCAAAAGATGCATTAGGGCTTATTTTCAGGGGATGTGTTATTTTTTCATGTACAATAGTCTGCATTTATTCATGTACAAAAATGTATATTTATTAATGTACAGAAATCTACATTTGTTCAAATGCAGTCATGTCATCTTCTTCTGGAACATCGTCATAACGCTCCAAACCCTGAATTCCGGCCTGAATTTCTTGGGACTCCAATTCCTGTAGAACCATTGGCCCCAATCTCTCATGTCCAGCAATAACGCTCTCAAATGAGCACTTCTTGTCCATGTAGCCTGCTCATAGTGCATTGGATGACCTTCACTGTGGACTAGATAAGGGAAAGGCATCACTACTAGTACTGCTTGACCTCTCAGCAGCCTTTGATACAATTGATCATATTATTCTTCTAGACTGGCTAGCCAATCTGGGAGTAAAGGGCACTGCTCTAAAGTGGTGCCGCTCCTTCCTGGCTAACAGGTCCCAAATGGTGATGCTGGGGGACACCTGCTCAGCACTCTGGCCTTTACAATATGGAGTGCCTCTGGATTCTATTTTATCCCCATGCTCTTTAATATATACATGAAAACACTGGGGGAGATCATCCGGGGGGTTCGGAGTGGGGTGTCACCAATATGCTGATGACACTCAACTCTCTCTCTCTCTCTCTCTCTCTCTCTCTCTCCCATCCCAAAGTGAAGAGGCTGTGAAGGTCCTGGGACGTTGCCTGGAGATGGCCAGCTGGGGTATGGATGAAAACCAATAGGTTAAGACTGAATCCAGAAAAGACATAAATCCTCCTGGTCAGGAAATCCTCAATGCAGGCACTAAGTCTTTCACCCACTCTGAAAGGAGTGACACTTCCCCTGCAAGAACAGGTGTGCAGTCTGGGAGTGCTCCGGGACTCTCAGCTGTCTCTGGAGAACCAGGTAGCAGCTGTGGCTAGGAGTGCATTTGCCCATTTTCGATTGGCGCGCCAACTTCGACCATAATTGCGCCATTTTGACCTGGTCACAGTGGTCCATGCATTAGTGATTTCAAGGCTGGACTACTGTAATGCGCTATATGTAGGGCTTCCCTCGAGAACAGCTTGAAAGCTACAGTTAGTACAAAATGCAGCAGCCCGGGTGGTAACACGGGCTAGATGGTTTGACTCAGTAGGATCACTCCTTCAGCAGCTGCAGTGGTTGCCCATTCACTTCCGATCCCAACTTAAGATGATGGTACTGACCTTTAAGGCCCTCCATGACTAAGGCCCAGCCTACCTAAAGGACTGCCTTCTCCCATACATACCTGTTCGCCCTCTTAGATCATCTAAAGGGGCTCTCCTTCCAGTGCCCCCTCTGTCCCAAGTTAAAGGGATGGCAGCTCAGGGACAAGCCTTCTCTGTAGCGGCTCCACAAATATGGAATTCCCTACCAGAAGAACTAAGAACTAACCACTCCCTCATGATCTTTCAGAGAGGGCTCAAATCATATCTATTTAGTCTGGCCTTTGGATGACCATGTGGCTGTCTGCCCTCTGTCCCTCTGGTATATTGTCATAGTCTGTTTCACTCCCCTGGTCAATTGTTTTTCCCACCCTCCAATACGTCCTGATATCGAGAATTGGGTCTAGCTTTCACTCCAGTTCACTCTCGGTGTTAATGTTTAATTTATTGCTGTTGTTTTAATGTTGTTTTAATGTGTTTTACTTATTATGTTTTACTTATTATGGTTACATTGTATTTTGTTTGTTCTCTGTAAGCCGCTTTGTGCATTTGCTTCGACATAGGAAATGTGGGATATAAATTATTAAAATAAATAGATTTTATCCCCCCTACACCCTCCCTCCGCCTCTGTGGACGTACTACATAAATGCATCCGTCTGGTTGACCATCTTAACGGGGGCTTATTTTGGAGGTAGGGCTTATAATATGAACATCCTGAAAAATCATGATAGGGCTTATTTTCCGGGAAACAGGGTAGGATCTTTCTATGTACTTACAAAACAGTTTCAATTGCTACATAGGAGAACACACACACACACACACACACACACACACACACACACACACACGTATTAGATACAGAAATTCTGCACAGTCTGAGTCATGTCATTGCTTTTGTCCACACATTTTCCCTGCAATATTTTGGGTTTGGTGGCTTTACCTTTATTGCTTGGCAGTTAGACTGCAGTAGAACAGTCCTCAAAGTCCTACTCGGACGTGTCTGTAAGTGCAGCTGTTAGTGTCTGCAGGGGCAGGGATTGGGGCTGGGGAGGATGCTTGACAGTGCCACAGCAATTGTGGTGCTGTCCAGGGACTTGTGTCCTTACCTGGGGCATCATGCAGGCTGCTGGAGGGGTCTGGGAAGACCGCAGCCCCCTCTGCAGGACTGCCTGACGTGTAAAAAAGCTCTGTTTTTCAATCGGAGCGCACTTCCAGTTTTCAAGTGACAAAGTGTGCTTTCTGGAATGTTTGCAACATATGCTCCGTCGGCACTGAAGCACAATTGGATTGGGCTGCAGTGAAGTTAAATCTGAATGAAATAGTTTATTCATATCATGCAATTAATGATGTTCATAATGATTATGTACCGTGCAGCATGCAGTTCACCTGACAAGTAAACAACAGGCTTGCCAGATCTTGAGATGCTGATTTCACTAGGGACAGATTGCAAGCCTTTCACATGGGGCCAGTAGCATATGCTACTTTATGTTAATCTGGCCCTGTTCTGGATTTATAACCACTGTGCTCCCTGCTCCCTCCCTAAGGCAATATTATACCTTATTCCATGCATATTTACTTGTGCATGAGTGTCATTATAAGCCAGAACTCCTTTCATCTCCAACCCACATATGCTCCGAAAGGCAGAATGCAGGTTCTGTGCTAGCCACTATCCTACCATTCTCTTACACGTTTGATTTGAATGCCAATTACTAGTGTAGCCACTAGATGCCACTGTAGAGCCTGCTGTCTGGCAGCCCAGACCTCTTGCTTCTTACTCATTTTGGAAAACGGGGTTTTAGATCAAGACAAGACTATGAGCTGTGTCCTTTTAAGGCTCTTGAGATTTCTGACACAGACACATGTTTATCTCAAGTCAAACTTCCTGAATTAGGACTCTTGGGCAAGGGATGATCCTGTTAGTGATTGTTACTGATTGGCCAGGGTATTGCCTTCAGTAGTGAGCGGTTTGGATCCTTGGGTTACAGGTACTTCATTTATACGGCCCATACTTCATTTATTTTTCCTAAGTATCTTCCACGGAATCACCCTCTTTTGCAAAGGAAGCCTTCCATGATCACACTGTTCACACTAGTGCCAAGAGACATGTCCTGGCTTCCTTCAGTATCCCCCAACCCTTGGAAGCCCCTGAATCTATTTCAGCCCTTCTGTTGTTGTGTGTTTTGTTGATCATTGCAGGCATGTCTGACCAGCCATTGTGTTGGTTCTTGAAGGCAATATCTTATCTGCCTTTGCATCCTGGCCGGAAGACTAGGCTTGGGATTTGTTTCCTTTCTGGTCCTGTCTCAGCATTCCATGTCGGCTCAAGCTCAGCAGCTAGGCACCACTGGTCCCAATCCAGCACACATTCCTTTCCTGCCCTCCCTCCATTCCCATTCACTTCTTTCGCTGTCTCTCTGTATTGGACGCTATTGTTCATTCCTCCTCTCTTCTGCTGCCCGCCTTTCCCTGTTTTCCAACTTTCTTTCACAGCGTCTCCCTGATTGTTCTCTACTTCTTCTGCCCCACGTCTTCCCTCCCTTTTACACCTCCAAGCCCACCTTCCTCTGCTACAATCCGGCAGCCACCATCTTTCGTCAAGATCTTTTGTTGAGATTCCTTGACTTCCTGGGTTCTAAAGACTCATGAGACCTGCTATAGCCAATAGCCACCAATGCTGTTCTGAGGTCACATGACTCTTCAGAACCCAAGAAGTCAAGGAATCTCGACAAAAGATCTGCAGCTACATCAAGAAGAGCTTCCATGAGCCTGACAAAGATCTTAGGCAGGCCATATCTGGCCCATGGACCTTATGTTTGACACCACTGATCTAGAATAATAGATTGGGATTCCCTAGGATGCCAAATAATTCAATATAATGAATATTGTTTTAGGAATATTTTTAAAAAGGTATTACTATAACATCAAATGATGCATGTGTCAGTGCAATCCTATGCATGTCTACTCAGAAGTAAGCCCCACTGTATTCAATGAGACTTACTCCCAGAAAAGCGCGTATAGGATTGCAGCTTGTGTCTGGTAGGGTTGGCAGTTCTGACTGAAGCTATGCCTGGATATCCCCAACCTCCATGATGTAAGGTTGGAAATATCTAGAGGTCCTATTAAAATCTCCAGGATTATGGTACTTTTGGCAGTCACCTGGAGATACATGCTGACAGAGGTGTTTCTACAGGGAGGGCAAAGCTCTAAGTGTTGCAAGAAGCCTTGCCCTGTCATGTAAATCCCTCCTCTCCCTTGCTGCTGTAGCCAGTAAGCAACGCCAAGATGTTGCTGTTCTCTGTGAGGATTGGCTAAAACAGTGCAGGAGAGGAGTGATTTCAACTGCAAGGTATGGCTTCTTGCAAAACGTAGAGCTCTGCCCTCCCTGTAGAAACGCCACTGCATGCTGATTCCTGGAGTCTTCAGGCCAGTCCTCAAGGGTTGGCAACCCTAGTGTTCTGGGCCATCATTGGTATAACACCATAGGCAGAACTGTCATAAGTTCTCGTCTCAAATGTAATGCTTTTCCGTGGAATCAATTCATACATTCAGGCTGCAATCCTATTGAATACATTGAACCCATTGAATACAATGGGACTTACTACCGAGTAGACATGCATAGGATTGTGTCCTTGACTGCCTGTCATTCCATGTACAATATCCCATCCCAGGATATATGCCTGAATGTGTGAATAAGGCTTGACTTTTGCCAAGCCTTTCACCACAGCCCCTGAGGTCTCTCAAGAAATAGATTGGCATTCTTCAATTGAAAGAGACGAGCAGTGTACAACCAGATGCAGAAAATCACAAGCATGAGATTGTGGAGCAATAGCATCACTAATTTGGAGACCTCCACACAATCTGCAAGTCTTTACATAGACTGACTACTTTTACTATCTGCAGTAATTTCATTCAGCACTTTAACAAGCAAGAGGGTAATAAAAACAAATGTGTGATTCATTGATGTACTGTCAAAAAAATTCTTCTAACAATCCACCTCTCTCTCATAAACATGTACTATAATTGATTAAGAAATTACTATGGCGCTTCACACCTCCACTGGGACCAACTTGATTCCTGGTCTACTTTCTCTGAAATAAGCAAGCTTAGAAAGTTGAGGTATAAGAAAGAAAATACAGCAGCCATCCTAAAAGTGCCTGTTAAGATGCTGCTGTTACATCAGCCCTTCAATGAACCGATGCAGTTCATCAGAATCCTGTGGGCTGTTTAGGCTGGAGATTGTGACAGAACTCACTTTTTGTTTAATATACATATTTTGTGGTTAGAATTGCATCAATGTAGGGCAGTGGTTCCCAAACTCTCCAGGAGTTTGGGAGCCATTGTGAGTGTTTGCAGGGGCGGGGAATGGCAGCAACGTGATCGCCACGATCGTGTTGCTGCTGACAACATAATGGGGCTGGGGGGACTTACCGCTGCCCACCCCAGCATCTGTGGGGGTTGGGGAGCCCCATGGACCTCTCTGCAGGGCTCCCTGTGCATCCAAAACTTAAAAAAAACTATTGCGACCCACTTCTGGTTTTGCTATTGCAAACCGGAAGTGGGGCTTGATAGGGTTTTTTTAAAATTTTTGGATGCACAGGGAGCCCTGCAGAAGAGTTCACGGTGCTCCCCAACCCTCCCAGATGCTTGGGCAGGCAGTGGTAAGTTCTTCCAGCCCAGTGATGTCATGCACCCACTACGCACCACTACGTGAGTACCGGTTCCTAGAGGTTGAGCGGGCCCCGCCCACTCAAAGCTGGCCCCATCGGCTGGTTGGCTCAGCAGCTGCACGTGCGTACTGCACGCCCACAGCCGTTGCCTGCACTTTCTGTGGGGAGGCAGGCAGGCAGGCAGCATGGTGGTGGTGGTAGCAGCGGCAGCGGCAGCAGCGGAGCGAGAGGACCGGAGGCAGCAGCAGCGGCAGCAGCAGCAGCGAGGGAGACCTGGGAATAAGGCAGCAAGCATGAGAAGGTAGGCTGCCTGGGGCTCCCGCTCCCTCCAGCCGCGCAGATCCAGCGTCCCAGTTCCTCCTGCAGCCTCCCCCCAGCCCCAGCCCCCACGCTGTCTTTTTTTGGTCACCCGTTCCCCCTCCTGCTCCTTGCCGGCTCCTTGCATTTAACATTAAAGTTAAATGGCTCCCTGTCCCAAAAGGGTTCACAATCTAGTACAGTCTAGCCTGCTATTTAACCAGGGAAGAGTTGAAGCAAAATATGTCTATACACATCTCTAGAAAGCAAAGCAATAGGAGTTAAATCAACACTAACCACAAGCTGAAGTTATTACAAACATGATCCCACCCATGGCAACAATCATAGTGAGGCGATGACCTCACTTCCTGCCATGACATCACTTCTGGCTTATGACCTCACTTCTGGTGGGCGGACCCCGACAAGTGCCAATCAAAAGTGAGTACCTGTTCCTAAATCATTTGGATGACACCACTGCTCCAGCCCCATTATGTTGCCAGCCACGAAGCAACCGTGGAGATCATGTTGCTGCAATTCCCTGCCCCTTAAGGGGAAAGACACAGGGCTTTCCAGGCTGGGGAATTGCGACACCCCAGTTTGAAAACCCCTGATGTAGGGTGATGGTGATCTCTGGCTGTTCTTAATCTTTCCAATGCTCTTAATACCACCAATGTTCTTCCCTGACCCTGTCATGTCTGCTTTCTACTAACATCTGACTGATGCATAGCTTTGCACAGGGCAATTATGCACTGCCATTGGAGAAACATTCTAAGTGTTTTTGCAGCATCAATGCAACACTGCAACTTGCAAAGACTTCCAAATTATGTCCACATTTTGCCTTACAAATCGAGCATGTGATCAAACAGTTAACCCAAGCAATAGTCTTGCTGATATCTCATGAATTTTGTTCTCTGGGCGTTTTAACACCACATACTCACAATGAGCTTTACTGGAGCTATTTGCTTGGAAAACTACTCCTAGATATTTGAAATGGGATAGGAGCTCAATCTTATGCTTTTTTTTTTGTCCATATCCCCCCTTTTTTGGGGGGGGGCTTTTTCAAAGGACATGATTTTTGCTTTTTGGACAATTGTCAGATCTTCCTACTCACAATATGCTGTCAGCTTTTGCAATGCTCTTTGAAGCCCAGTTGGGGTCCTAGAGATGATAGCTGCATCATCATCACAGTATATAATAATATAGTTATATGCCTTCCTGCGATTTTTGGGGGAAGAAAGTTGGTATAATGTAACTGATCCTCACTGCATTGATATAAAGTGGGGCCAAAATGCAGCTTTGTTTGACCCCATGGCATTTGCAAGGTGGCCATGAACATTGTATCTTACCTTACAAGAAATATTTCTGTGAGGGCTCTGAATAAGCAGGAGCAGACGCCTATCAATATTGAAGGCCTCTAATTTCTTCCATAGCTTGACTCTCAAAATTGAGTCAAAAGCTCCCTTAAGATCTACGTAGAGATCTGCCTTGCTACGTAGAGCAAGGTTGTTTAACTATAGGTGTATTTTTCAATGAGATGCTGTAGCACCAAACACTGATCAGTGGTAGATCTGCCTTCCCTGATGCCTGCCTGCGCTTCTACAAGTACCATCTCCTGCTCCAGCCAATCTTTGAGCTTCCCATATAAGTATATAATTTTTGAATGGTACGTAATAAATTAATGGGCCTATAGTTTGCATCTCTCTTTTACTTCTTGAATATGGGGACAAGCTACTTCTTGAATATGGGGACAAGCTACTTGACCTGCAATAAACACCAAAAAATGCAGCACACACGGCTACATCAGGGTTGGAAATTTGGATAGGATTTGGCTCTTAGTCTTTAAAGTAAATTTATTTATTTAAGGTATTTTTATATTGCCTTTTTCAAGATTTCTCAAGACAGAAGGCGATTTACATTGCAGACTGTTCATAAACCCCATTTTTTCAAATGGGTTTTTTACAATTATTGTTCTATGTACAATCCACAGAACCTTCCATTTCTCTAGATGTTTCCTCTTCAATGTGTGGTCATCATTGTGGTTGTACCTTCCAAGCCTTCATAGGCAGTCTCAGATCACACCTTGGGCGGTTCTCAAGATTTTATCTGTCTCTTGTCAGCTGACCTCCTCCACATTCCACACTCCTCACATCCTACTGCGAGCTCAGTGACTTGTCAGTGACTTTTGGTTTCCCATCCAAGGCTGATCCTTCTTAGCATCTTCAGGCAGGGCAACAGCTCAACCCCCAGACCATGCCTCCTACCTTATACAACTGTCCTTGTAGAATTCTAATTTGAATATTACCGTGTAGCTTTCTGACAATGTGTTTTCATATTGTACAGCGTCCTGAGAGCCTTTTGAGAGAAAGAATATAATGAGATTACAGAAACAGATAACGTTATTTGTATTCAGTTTCAACTGGCTCGGCTACATACACTCTTGAAACTTAGCCACCATGTAAAAACAGATTCTATAGGGCCAGCAGGAGATTATGAGGAGAGACAATGTTAGGTATTATCAGGCTACTGATAGCAATGCATTCTGAAACTCCAAAAAACTTTTCCATCAAGTTTCCACTGAAGAAGAGATCAGGTGGAAGGTTTCATCTCATAACCATTTTCTGGGCCTGCTTTGCTATAAAGAAGCAGGAGCTATTTGTATGTTTGTTGCTATATTCACAGACAGGTAGGCAGCCCTTAACAATGGGAATACGTTCTCCAAAACCCTTGTTAAGTAATGTCATTGTTATGTGAACCTATCGTAGAAAAAATTATGCCTTAAAATTGCCCAGAAAACCTGACATCAGGTTATACACAGGTGTAATACAATAAGTGCATTGAGTCACATGGTGGGCAGAGCAAGGCCCTAGCCTTTCCAAGTGCTTCTCTGACTGTGCTTGTAAGCCACGGAGCTCTAACTGCTTGTGGAGTCTTCTGAGCATGCTCAGGAGCTGCCCAGGAAAATGCATGGAGTCCTATAGAAAGTAAAACTGAGCCACACTGCGCATTTACTCCTGAGTAGGGGGCCATGTCATGGTACATTGGAAAGGGCAGGCTGAAAGGAATGTAACACCATCAGAATGGTCCTGATCTGATGAACATAGGCACAAAAATGCTTGAGAAAGATGTCCCACCCTCTAAGCCAAACTGGAGACTGCTGCACCGCTGAAAAAAGTCTCTGGTCCAAACATTGTCTGCCGTTCTGCCCGGGACGATTGTGAAGACTCCGACTACAGTCCCCAGAGCCGCTTCTGGGGTCAGCCACACCAGCATGCCTCGTGCATAGCGTTCTGCGCAAGCGCAGTTTACCACAAAGACACCTGGGGGCTATAGTCAGGGTTTTCAAGTTCCCCCTGAATGGAACAGCAGATGCTGTTCACTCAGGAGAAGGATCCAGGGGGGATCCCCCCTCCCCGGGCCAGCCCGCCCCCCCTTACAAGTTCAGTGAATATGTGATCAAGGTCACTGGATTGATTAAAACATATTTAGAGTGAATGAGAAATGTTAACAAAGAAATAAACACACTAGGCAACAAATGTAAGTCTTTGCAGATGATCCAAAGCACGATTCCTCAAAATAGGAAGTATCAAAATAGGAAGAACTATCACTGGATAGTACTGGTCACTTACTCCCAAATAAGCACCTATAGGACTACAGCCTTAATAGTAATAAAATCCCTATTCCCCAAATCAACAGGAAAACTATTTGTGGCACTTTAATAACTGAAACAAATACTTTGGCCATCTCATGAGAAGAGAGTACTCTTTAGAAAAGACCCTCATGCTGGGAAAGATGGAAGGCAAAAGGAGAAGGGGGCGGCAGAGGATGAGATGGTTAGAGAGTGTCACCGAAGCGATGAACATGAAGTTGGGCCAACTCAGGAAGCTAGTGGAGGACAGGGAGGCCTGACGTGCTGTGGTCCATGGGGTTGCGAAGAGTCAGGCACGACTTAGCGACTGAACAACAATAACTGAAACATTAACTATGGCATATAAACACATAATATTGTAGCATAATCCCCCCCCCCATGCACACCAAAATAAGTTTTTTTAGCCTTGTTGTTTTATCAGCTAATTAATGGGTTTGGTTTTAAAAACAAACCCTGCATGCATCTGCTGTATTGTTCTATGCAATTCGATGCATACTGTACTAACCTGGGAGCAAGTTCCATTGAAATAAATGGGTCTTCTGAGTATACATAATAACTAAGTCCCAGTGAGTTCGGTTAGACTTACCCCCTGGTGTGTGTAAGATTGCTGTCTTAGCTTGGTTTGTTTTTCCAGTACAAAACTATACTGCACGCGTTTATTCAAAAGCAAGTCCCCTTGTGTTCATTGGCGATGACTCTCAGGAAAGGGGACATAAAATTCTAACCATAGTGTATTTTGAGGTGTATTCGTCATCGGTTTTATGTATTTAGTTATTGCTACTCGGTTTGACAAGAAACGTCCAAAAGTAAAAACCTGTCAAATACAGACGTTAGCTTTACGGGCTGGTAGAGCCTGTTTCACCAGATGCGTGAACTGAAAACAATGCGAAAGCTGACGCCACAATACATCTGTTGGCCTTTCGTGCGTGTTTGTGATGCCCGTTCACTGTAACAGGCTACTTTACTCGTCTTCCCCTTTGGAATCTGCAGTCCACAGGAAGCCATCAACCCGCAGGGCGAACTCCTTGTTCCTCCTTTACGAAGGGTAAGGAAAGCGCCCGCGTCGCCTCTGCAGGCTCCCTACCATCCGACAATGGTACTCTCTCCCTCCGTGACCCCGCCCACTCGCCGGCGTGGCGCCTGGGAGGCGGGCCTCGCGTGCAGGGCCTGCTGTTGCCGTCACGTGAAGAGAAAAGGGGCGTGGCTGCAAGTGTCATGTGACTGGTCGCAGCTGCCGGAAATCTCGCGCCTGAGAAGAGAGGGGAAAAGATGGCGGCGGAAAGGGAGCCCCCTCCGCTGGGGGACGGTAGGCAGACGGAGTTCGAAGAGCTGGAGGACGGGGAGGACCTTTTCACCAGCACCGTCTCTACTCTGGAGGTAAGAGGGGGCGGGGAGGAGTCGCCGCGGCAGGCGGTTTAGCCGGCGTTGTAGCTGTCACCGGCAGGGTGGGCGCCTTCCTCCCTAACTCACCCCCACCCCCGATATATCAGCGCTCCTGGAATGGGCATTGCTGACCCTTGCCCAACGCAGCAGCCTGTGCATTTCGTGGCCTCGCTTTCTCTGTGCCCCTCCGGCTGTAGTGACACCTCCGTCCTCTTTGCACAGGTTCTTCCACTTGCCCACCCCTGGACTTGCCTTTTTTGTTGTTGTTGTTCAGTCGCTAAGTCGTGTCCGACTCTTCGCGACCCCATGGACCACAGCACGCCAGGCCTCCCTGTCCTCCACTAGCTTCCTGAGTTCGCCCAATTTCATATTCATTGCTTCGGTGACACTATCTAACCATCTCATCCTCTGTCGCCCCCTTCTCCTTTTGCCTTCAATCTTTCCCAGCATGAGGGTCTTTTCTAAAGAGTCCTCTCTTCTCATCAGGTGGCCAAAGTATTGGAGCTTCAGCTTCAGCATTTGTCCTTCCAGGGAGCAATCAGGCTTGACTTCCTGGAGAATTGACCGATTGGATCTCTTTGCAGTCCAGGGGACTCTCAAGAGTCTTCTCCAACACCATAATTCAAAAGCATCAATTCTTCGACGCTCTGCCTTTCTTATGGTCCAGCTCTCACAGCCATACATGGCTACTGGGAAAACCATCGCTTTGACTATGCGAACCTTTGTTGGCAGGGTGATGTCTCGGCTTTTGATTAAGCTATCTAGGTTCACCATAGCTTTCTTCCCAAGAAGTAAACGTCTTTTAATTTCATGGCTGCAGTCACCATCTGCGGTGATCTTGGAGCCCAGGAAAATAAAGTCTGTCACTGCTTCCATTTCTTCCCCTTCTATTTGCCAGGAAGTGATGGGAGTGGTTGCCATGATCTTAGTCTTTTTAATGTTGAGCTTCAAACCAATTTTGGCACTTTCCTCTTTCACCCTCATCAAAAGGTTCTTTAGGTCTTCCTCACTTTCTGCCAGTAGAGTGGTATCGTCTGCATATCTGAGGTTGTTGATGTTTCTCCCAGCAATCTTGATTCCAGCTTGTGAGTCATCCAGCCCTGCCTTCCTCATGATGTACTCTGCGTATAAGTTAAATAAGCAGGGTGACAATATACAGCCTTGTCGTACTCCTTTCCCAATTTTAAACCAGTCGGTTGTTCCATGTCCAGTTCTAACTGTTGCTTCCTGACCCGCATAAAGGTTTCTCAGAAGGCAGATCAGGTGGTCTGGAACTCCCATCTCTTCAAGAACTTGCCACAGTTTGTTGTGATCCACACAATCAAAGGCTTTAGCATAGTCAATGAAGCAGAGGTAGATGTTTTTCTGGAACTCTCTTGCTTTCTCCATGATCCAGCGAAGGTTGGCAATTTGATCTCTAGTTCCTCTGCCTCTTCGGAAACCAGCTTGTACATCTGGTAGTTCTCGATTCACATACTGCTGAAGCCGAGCTTGTAGGATTTTGAGCATGACCTTGCTAGCATGTGAAATGAGTGCAATGGTGCGGTAATTCGAGCAATCTTTGGCATTGCCCTTCTTTGGGATTGGAATGTAAACTGATCTTTTCCAGTCTTGTGGCCACTGTTGGGTTTTCCAAATTTGCTGGCATATGGAGAGCAGCACTTGGACAGCATCATCTTTTAAGATTTTGAGTAATTCCGCTGGAATGCTGTCACCTCCACTAGCTTTGTTGTTAGTGAGGCTTTCTAAAGCCCACTTGACTTCACTCTCCAGGATGTCAGGTTCGAGCTCAGTGACTGTACCACTGAGGTTATCAGGAACATTTAGATCGGCCTTATAGAGTTCCTCTGTGTATTCTTGCCACCTCTTCTGAATCTCATCTGCTTCTGTTAGGTCCTTGCCATTTTTGTCCTTTATTGTGCCTACCTTAGCATGAAATTGTCCTTTGACATCTCCAATTTTCTTGAAAAGATCTCTAGTCCTCCCCATTCTGTTGTTTTCCTCTATTTCTTTGCATTGCTCATTTAGAAAGGCCTTCCTATCTCTCCTTGCTGTTCTCTGGAAATCTGCATTCAGTTGGGTATATCTTTTCCTTTCTCCCTTGCTTTTGGCTTCTCTCCTTTCCTCAGCTATTTGTAAAGCCTCGTCAGACAGCCACTTTGCCTTCTTGCATTTCTTCCTCTTTGGGATGGTTTTAGTTGCTGCCTCCTGTACAATGTTACAGACCTCCGTCCAAAGTTCTTCAGGCACTCTGTCTACCAAATCTAAGCCCCTAAATCTATTTGTCACCTCCACTGTATATTCGTAGGGGATCTGATTTAGGTCATACGTGGAGGGCCTAGCGGTTTTCCCTACTTTTTTCAGTTTAAGCCTGAATTTGGCAAGAAGAAGCTGATGATCTGAGCCACAGTCAGCTCCAGGTCTTGTTTTGACTGCCTGTATGGAACTTTTCCATCTTTGGCTGCAAAGAATGTAATCAATCTGATTTCGATGTAGACCATCTGGTGAAGTCCATGTGTACAGTCGCCGTTTGTGTTGCTGGAAAAGGGTGTTTGCTATGACTAATGTGTTCTCCTGACAGAACTCTATCAGTCTTTGCCCTGCTTCATTTTGTACTCCAAGACCAAACTTGCCTGTTATTCCTCTTACCTCTTGACTGCCTACTTTAGCATTCCAATCCCCTATGATGAGAAGGACATCTTTTTTGGGTGTTAATTCTAGAAGCTGTTCTAGGTCTTCATAGAAGCGGTCAACTTCTTCCTCATCAGCACCAGTGGTTGGGGCGTAGACTTGGATTACTGTGATGTTGAAAGGTTTGCCTTGGATCCGAATGGAAATCATTCTATCATTTTTGAGGTTATACCCCAGTACTGCTGTTCTCACTCTCTTGTTCACGATGAAGGCTACTCCATTTCTTCTAAGGGATTCCTGCCCACAGTAGCAAATATAATGGTCATCTGAATTAAATTCTCCCATTCCTGTCCACTTTAGTTCACTAACTCCCAGGATGTCGATGTTCAGCCTTGACATCTCACGTTTGACCACATCTAGCTTGCCTTGATTCATAGATCTGACGTTCCAGGTTCCTATGTAGTATTGTTCTTTGCAGCATCGCACTTTCCTTTCACTTCCAGACACATCCACAGCTGAGCTTCCTTTCAGTTTTGGCCCAGCTACTTCACTCTTTCTGGAGCTACTAGTACTCGTGTTCTGCTCTTCCCCAGTAGCATAATGGACACCTTCCGACCTGAGGGTCTCATCTTCCAGTGTCATATCGTTTAGCCTTTTTGTTCTGTAATCCATGGGGTTTTCTTGGCAAGAGTACTGGAGTGGGTTGCCACTTCCTTCTCCAGCGGACCACGTTTAGTCAGAACTCTCTGCTGTGACCTGTCCATCTTGGGTAGCCCTACATGGCATAGCTCACAGCTTCATTGAGCTACTCAAGCCCCTTCGCCACGACAAGGCAGTGATCCATGAAAGGATAAAGGGACTTGCCTTTAGCCTAGTGCTTTCGGCAGATAACCTGCCCTTGCTGCCTCCAAGCGTGACAGTTCCATAAACCCAACAGCTGTCTGTTGCTCCTTGTCTCTTGTGCTAAATAAGAAGGAAGTTTTATATCTATCACATTATAGCAGGTTGCTGTTTCTTTATCTAATGTACCTTAATGGATTTTTGTTTGTTCAAGTGCTGTGTATACTTCCTTCCTCTTCTGCCAAGGCTTGGCACTGTGTCTTTAAAGACTGGTGCTTTATTTTACTATAAAATTCAGTTTGTACCTGGAACTGTACTTTTTGGCTAAACTTCTGTCTCCTAAAACTTTAGATCTTTCTTCAGTGTTTCCTGTCATTTGCATTTGTTTTTCTTTGTCTTGATTCTGGACCATGGTGCTGCTTGTTGGCATATGTTGACTGTGCAGAGACAGGTTAAGATCCTTTGTCCATAATAATTATCTACAGGCCACTAAGGTTAACACAGTTCATGTTTGTGAATTCAAGACCTTTTGATCCCTCGCCTGGTTCTCTCTTAAAAGCAGATATTACACTTGGTTTGATAATTGATTTATTAAGTATGTAGTTGATATGTTTTGGGAGTTGATTGAAATCTTTATGCAGGTCTTGATGCAACTCTGCTTCTTAATTGCTTAAAATACTGCTATCCAAGTGCTTGTTTTGATCTATCAACAGTTTAAGAGGAGACTGCCATATCCCCAGTGACAGTTCAGGCCCTGTTTCCCCTGTGAGCTGGATGAGAAAGTAGTGTACAGGAGTTATCTGTCACAAAAATGAAACACTGCTGTTTTTGTCAGGAGGGTGTTTCCTGTTGCTGAACTTTAAATGAAAGAGGTCAGGGTGTTTAGTTGATTTCCAGCTTACTGTGCTGTGTCTCTGGTGATGTACTGTTTTGAGGATAGGTAGACATTCTTCAGAGAGCTGAAGTTTTTAAGTGCATGGTGGACTACATTTTTCAGGAAAAAACTGTTTGAACTATTTCTTTCTGCCTTTCTCAGCTCAAGATATCTCATAATAGTGGTTAAAATAATAGCTTTGTGAAATTCTAAACTGAGTACTAAGAAACTGTTTTGATCGTGCTACAGAGAACTAAAATGCAGCTCATAAAATATATACATGTCTCACAGAAGCTTGGTCTCTTAAATCTGTGCAGACATGAAGTGGTAGCCAAAAGTAACTTTTGTTTCTAAAGAATGAAACTGCAAATCAGAGTCACAGCAGCAGAATCTGTGACTATTGTTATCTGCAGTGGAATAAAATCAATACTCCCAGTGTTTACAAATCTGACTTAGGGAAAGAACTTGATATCTGAATTTTGCAACTAAACTGTGTCCAAAATACAGTTGGTTGGCTACTCATAGAAGCGAAGCTTTAACCAGTAGGCTATATAGCAGGCAAATGTAATGATTTGAGAATGATACAAGCTTGAGAATTAGTAATTTTACTAGCAACCTTTTGTCACGTTCTTCTAGTCCTGCATTGCTAGCCTTGGAGTTTGTTCTGAAGAGTATAAACAGTAGTTTGCAATGGTCTGAATTGGTATACTGCCTTTATAATAAGAACCACCTTAACTGGACTTGATAGTGAAATGTTTTGAGCAATTTTAGAACACTGTTGTAATTCTAATTTTTACTTTATTTTTAAGTAAACACATTCCTTTGTGTTTCTGTAGGGAATAAATCATGTGTGAATATGTTATGCTTTTATATGCAAGAAGTCCTCTTTTATTGGCAAAGGCACCCTGAAATCACATTGAGAGAGTCATATCAGGTGATAATTTGATTTCCTGAGAAGCAGCATACAGGCACAATACTCCAATGACTAAGCAATGTGAAAACATTTTCCTCCAAAAGCATCTTGGGGCAATTAATATTTAATACATTTTTACCCCAATACTATGGTCACCAAGGCAATGTACATATATTGTCTAAAGGCTGAATGGTGTGGGTGTTCTGCTATGTACTTTGCTGTGCTTATGACAAGCCCCCTCGCTTAATGTAGACCAACAGTATTCCTCATCAGAGAAGCCATTTGTGGCTTCTGTGATTTTGTTATTGTTACTTTAAATCAGGGCAGCACAGCATTTATGCAGAGAATCTTGAAGATGCCACTCTGCCTTAACATTATTTTTAGCAATTACCACAATAGCTAATATAAATAGAGCCTCCAAGTTCAAGGGGCAGTATATCTCAAAGTGCCAGAAGGTACAGAGCAGGAAACATGCCCTACTGACTTTCTCTCCTGTCCATCATTCTTTTCCCGCCTTTCTCTCCATTTCCACCAGAGCAAATCAAGCAGAGTAGGTGTGGCCACCATCAATATGCCCACTGCAGCATTAGAAACCTGGAACATGCTGTGTAAGGAGTAGCAACAAAATCAAGCAAACCATAAACTGCTGCGGTGCATTCTTTATTTAAATGTTTTTCAAAAATATATGGTGACTTCGCCACTTAGAAAATGACTTAGTGCCATTTGTGGCATGTGTGCTGTGGTTTGGCCACCCCTCTCTTAAATCATGGGGTTAAGCAAATGGCAAAATGTGCACCTGAATACCTGTGCATTTTTGGACTATTCTGGATCCCCAAGGGCTGCTTATGAGATAGGGGGAAGGGGAAAACCCACTCCTTGTAAAATTGACTAGAGTCCTTTATCTAAGGGATGAAAGATGGGAATTTAGTTTAAGCATGTAAAATGTTTTGTTTGCGCTGAGTAGGAGAGCAGGTCCATTGAATCATCATTGTCTTGTCCATTTAGTGTGCTGGGTTTCTTGAGCTCTGATAAAGATATTATTGCTTTCTGTGAATAGAGAGGGTCTCTTGTTAACTAGAAGAATCATCTTCTCAAATGGCAGTGCAGTTGATCTAGGGTGGACCGGAGAGCCATTTTTCAGGGAACGCAATTTATGGAAAGAATTCCACAAAATTTAGCTGAGATCTGTAGCTTCGGGTGCAATCCTAACCAACTTGACATAGATATTCTGCATCTTGTAGTTGAAAGGCAGTCACAGACATCTCTTCAAGGTAAGGGAATCATTGCCCTTACCCCGGTGCTGTAAAGTTGGTTAGGATTGTGCCCTTAGTTGGCTTTAAAAAGATTGATCTATCAGTTGCTTCCCTTTCCATTGGCTTACTGACCTAGCTGCCTCCTGGCCCTTTCCCCCTTGAGACTCCTGCACTAGCCAATCATGCTATGTGAAAGAAAGACCCTTTCCTTGTTAGCTGCCTTGTTTCTCTTTTCCAACAGAAAAATAGAAGCTATAACTGCAAATTAAAAAATGATAGCTTAATGGAATCTCTGTTCAGACACAATATACCCCTGAAAATGCGTCAAATGAGTTGCTGCAGACATCAGGGTGGCCTATAAAACAGTGGTTCTCAAACGTTTTGCACCAAGACCCACTTTCTAGAAGGGCATTCGTAGCAGGACCCACCGAAAGTGACATCAAGCAGGAAGTACTGTCATTGTGATTTAATCAAATGACACTCCCGGAATTCAAACTGGCATTCTTGGTCTGCACAATTGCACAACCATGAAACATCCCTGACAGAAAATAAGATTAGGACAAATTTTATGTAGAAGCACTTAAGTAAAAACCATTTTTAAAAAACTCACTCGAAAACACAAATTGTTTACACTGATAAAGAATAAAGCAAGAGTGTCTTCAGCTTCCAAGATGGCAGCTCCCAGCTTTCTGTGACTCACCTGACATAAGGTTATGACCCACAAAGTGGGTCCCGACCCGCAATTTGAGAAACACTGTTATAAAAGTAGGCATCAGAGTGGCCTCTGATAAGCAATAAATAAACAAAGATGCTTGGTTTGTTCCAGAAGGCCCTTTTTTATACTCATAAACTATATTTGTCTAATTTGAAACATGTCCAACTGAATTAAAAATGCTAGAACACAAAATGGTTTGCAGTTAAGCCAGCCTGATAGCATCTTTAATTGGAAGCAATAGGCTTGGTTTGTCTTACTGCTTTTCTTAGGCTGGCAGTTCAACTGTGTATTATTGCTTACTATCATAAGTTGTCTTTTCGTGGCAACTAGGCCTGAAACATGTTTGAAACTGAGTTCGGTTTCAACTGAGTTAAGTGGATTACTGTTTCGTATTATTAGGGTTCCAGTCTTGTGAAATGGCATGAACCAACTGACACCACAATCTGTTGCAAAGTTACTTTGAAAACCCTGCTTTAAGGCCCAATCCTATCCAATTTTCCAGCACTGATGCAGCTGTGCCAATAGGGTGTGTGCCACATCCTGTGGAGGAAGGACAATTACTGAGACCTCCTCAAGGTAATGTTGTTCACTTACCTCAAGGCTGCATTGGCGCTGGAAAATTGGATAGGATTGGGCCCTTAGAAGGTTCAAGGTTTTTGTAATTGGTAATAGTTTAATTGCAAATAAATCCAGTGCAGAAATAAGTGCCAATAAACAAAATTTATTCAATAAATAAATAGAATTTCAAATTTAAATGCATTGATAAGTTGCGAACTTGAAAAGGGTAAGCTTTTTTTCAAAAGAAGGGCGTTTTGCAGTCTACCAAGTGGAACCTTTGTAGCACTGAAGGAACTTTTTAAAAGAATACTAACTGCTGGAATGTTTTAGATTGATTTCTAGTTGAAAAATTCATTTTTACACCAGTTTTCTCCCAAATGTACATCCAAAGTGGCTCTAAATTCTAGTCTATATCTAATGAACAAAGAATATATGAGGACACCATAAAGTGAAAATAGTTGCTATAATATCCCTTCTAGAACAAAGGCTGATGATTAATGTTTCCTTAGTATGGTATTGTCCTGCAACTCTAAGGAAATGGAAATTGCTGACATGGCTTCTGTTTTGAGCTGTTTATCATGTTTTGTGCTTATGTCAGATAATGTTACAAAATGATTAGAACAAATGTGAGTACTGATGCCTTGCTTCCCAACTGTTTGTTCCTTTCAACAGTCTAGCCCATCATCTCCAGAGCCAGCCAGTCTTCCTGCAGAAGACATCACTACAAATTCTAATGGTCCTAAGGCTGCAGAAATCATAGTAGATGATGACAAGGAAGATCTATTTGCTGGTAACATTCTTAAAAAGTTCAGATAACATTCACTAGAACACTTGCTTTCATTCTTGCGTGATGATAATGTACCACTTTGAGATGACTTGGAATTGCATCTTTGTCATAGGAAGAAACTTTTAAACTGCTTTTTAGACCTGAAGGTTTTAGATTTCTTGCTCGCCTTCAAGTAAAAGAAGGGATTGCAGTGCTTAAAACCAAATTAATATCAATAGATACGACTTACTCCTAAGTGTTAATATTTGGTTGTATGTCTGCTGCTAAGTAAACTACTAGATTATGAATTTGTACATATTTCTACTTGAATCCAAAGTCTCTTGACCTATGCTTTTTAATACAAAACAGTTTTAACTGAAACTACACAAAGTACATTGATGTAGCATGAAAGACACAGGTCAGTGATTAAGTGAACCATTTTTAGTGCACAGCACAATGCATATTTGTAAAATGATATTTTTGGATGGTCACCCTCCTGAAGGGATGGAGCAGAACTCTAAGTTAAAGGGCATGAAGAAAGTAGGCCTGCTGCTGGTCTCCGTTTTCCTTCTGTGTGCTAGATGGATAGTGGAAGAATTTGCAGCCAGATGCTTAGGAGTCCTGCTTTGAGTGCTTCATCAGCTGGTAGCCAGCTGGTATGTTAGGCTACGCACTCCTGACTCTCTTGAGTGTCTTATGCCTTAAAGACAATAGCCGTTAGAACTATGCACTCTGCTAAAAGTGACATGGTCAATGATATATACACTCAAGGAGCTTCCTACTCATCCCAAACAAGGCAAACAGCGAGCCTGATACATGATGGGTTTGCACATTTTTGTGAATAGTTTAAATTAGCATTTACAGCCAAACCAGTTTTCCCAGAATAATGAATAAAGTGACATTTTTGAAAACTTAAAGATTTGAAAACCGAGGCATGTATGATGATGCTTGTGACTAGCAATCTGAAATAGGTTTCCCTCCAGCCCTACTTAATTGAAGATCACTACACTCTGTTGTCTAACAAATGCTAGTGTTGTAGAAAGGTTTTTGTAAGGTGGTGTTTATTAAATTATGAGCCTAGTAATTCTACTGGGTACATAATTGGTGCTCCAGTTATATTCTTCTGATTTTTTTTATTGTAATAACTCTGAATAACAATTTGGAGTTATATTTATTAAGGGATTTTGAAAAATGAGTGCCGTAATAACTGTATAGGTAAGAGTAAAAGATACTGGCTTAAAAAAGAATAAAAGCCAAGCTATTAAATGTCTACTTGGTTTATGATTTTATTTTTAAAATGTCTATGCTACCTTTCAAATATCTTAAGAGTTAACGGTACATCCCTAATATGAAAGGCAACAACCTGGCAGTACAGAATGGAAGTAACAGTTCAGTAAATACAGCATATTTATATTCAGCTTTTATATACTGCCTTACAACATTTTGTTGCTTTATAAAGTATTTGGTGTCTATGTGCTGATTCAAACATTTACAATTTAGATGGGATACAGACTATATGGCATAACACTACTATTATTTTGTCCAGATACTCTCCATATGTTGATGTTGCATCAACGTTTTGATGCCTATGTTTTCTTTAAGCTATATTTGAGCTTGTTGTGTTGATATAAGTTTGTTTTTTATTTGTTTTGTCCAGATACTTCTGTGGTAAGAATTTAGCATGTAAGGGACATTTCTGGGTTTTTTATTCCCCAAACAAACTATAGTCTGTGTATGTCTTTATTACACTGGCTGTTGCAAACATCTACCCTAGATAGACTGAGTTCTAGATTGCTCATAAAAGACAACTAATGGTATAAATGAAATGATACAAAATAAGGCAGTAATTGAATGACTCTGAACACATGCTAGTATTGAAGCTTGAACATCTAACTTTTTTTATTTATTTAGAAGCCACAGAAGAGGTGTCCTTAGACAGTCCAGAAAGAGAACCTATCCTCTCTTCAGAATCTACTCCGGCAGTAACTCCTGTTACACCCACTACACTAGTAGCACCCAGAATGGAATCAAAAAGTGTAGTGGCCCCCGTGAGTTTTGATAGATCCAGGGAAGAGGTATTGAATAACTTTATAAGGAACTCTTATTAAGCTTTGTAATTTCTGTACAAATTGCAGTTTGTAAAAAGCTTTATTAGGTTTAAGATAACAATATGTAAATGTGTGGATTGTCAACATCTTTAGGGAGCATGCAAGTAAAATTATTTTGCTATTCCTCTTAAATAGTTTTTATTGCAATTCTACTCAGTGTTATCAGTGGTGGCTATTTGTTCACAAGTGAGACTAACAGATGGGTAACATCTGCGTGTGTATAACACAATTTTTGCTAATTGGTTAGGAGAAGTTCAAAAACTCAACATGATTTGTAAAACTAGCTACTTACAGTATACACTGTAAGACTTTGTTAAGCAAAGAAATATTTCTTTTCTAAGATTGCAAACAGTTCAGACTTTCTGAATTAGACAGCAACCCAATCCTTTAAGTACTTTTTCCCTGGTCTCCCTTTTACTGCAAGATGCCATTTTGTGTTAGTGTGCATATTTCAGGGCCAAAGTGTGCTTTAAATCTTGCAGTGCTCTTTTTTGAACAAACCTCAAGTAGAACAACTTTACTTTTCTAAAGTTCGTGGGCTTTAGTTTTCTAAAGTTAATGGTTAGTGGACAACCATCTGTAGGACACTTGCTGACTTCATTCAAGGGAAGTCTATCCTACCACATCTTGAATTATGCAGGTGAACAACTGTGATTGACACACTGGAGAGTAGTCTTCAGTCTCCGCAATAGTTTTCCTTTGACTTCTGCCTGTAATGATATTGGGAGCTGGATTCATGTGAGACTGCTTCAGTAGTATTTCAAGACTTGTCTGGTCTCTGTTTTTCCCCTCCGTTTGAAAATGAAAAATACTAATATGCCACAGATACTAATACTGACAGCTATTCTGGCAAACATTGCCAGTTTCATAGTTGAGCCAGTCGTCATTCTTAAATGGTTTGTCCATAGTCAAAATATTTTTAGGCACTTGATAATTGTCGTGCATGCTTTACTTTTCTAGATTGAAGAAGCAAATGGAGACCTATTTGATATTGAAATTAATGTGTCTGATCCAGAAAAAGTTGGTGAGTGAAAGCAGCAAGTTTCAGAAATAAACAATAAATGAGACAGTATTATTTATCTTTAAATGTGTTAAAACATTTAGCTATTCACACAGGAATATTGACAAGATTGTGACATGTATTAATGTTCCTACAGGTGATGGCATGAATGCTTACATGGCGTATAGAGTAACAACAAAGGTAATCTGTTATAACAGAAAAATGAATAATTTTTGCTATCATGTACTATTTGACTTTTACAAATGATCTCTTTGTTTGTTTTTAGACTTCTTTATCCATGTTTCACAAAAATGAATTTTCTGTTAAAAGAAGATTCAGTGACTTCCTTGGCTTGCACAGCAAATTAGCATCGAAATATCTGCATGTTGGTTACATTGTGCCTCCAGCCCCAGAAAAAAGTATTGTAGGTAAGTAGCATTAGACAAAAATTCATTTATTTTAATATTGGCAACAGACAGGTAGATCTGTCAGTCTGTGTGAATATGTTGCATTGGAAATTGGGTAGAGAGGAGCAGAAAAGGTTATAAAGCATTTGGTTTAAGCAAAAAGTTAATTAAGGAACATGATCCATTTCAACTCAAGTGCAGCTTGGCAGATAAATCTTTCCCATTACCCACTGAACAGTTATTTATAATCTTGGGGTCCTTGTCTGCATTTTTATCCTTATGATAAATTATCAGAATTATGATAAATTTTCATATCCTTAATGAGAAATTGCCATCTCATTGTTTTTGTTTGAATAGATTTGAACTTCTGTGACTGGCAATTGAGTTGACAGACTTTCTGTCCTTGGAGGAAAGCCATCCAATTTTATATAGGTGAATTGTGAGCCTACAGTTCTAGAAACTCTTGTTTATTCTTAGTTCAAATGAATTGTATATTACAAAAAAGTGCTTTCATGACAGCAGTAGCTTTTTTCAGACTTCAGAAATTGACTGTCCATTGGATCCAATAGTAGTGCCCTTTGTGTGCAGAAAGGAACTTTGGCTTGTAGAAGTGCTTCTATTCTTAATTTTTGCCATTGCTGCATTTTGCACTATTCTGGACCCTTGCCCTTGAGACGTGTGGTATGTGGGCTATGCAAAATGCTGAAGTAGCAAGGAGAACAACCCAGTTGGAGGGGTCATGCTTTTAAAAAACCTATTCTCCAGTCTTGGATTGGAACGATCTGTCTCTGCTAACAGCTTTTCAGATCAATCCTACCATTTTTTTCAGTGCATATGCATTTGTCCTATACGGTTTTGGACCAGGGTATGATGGTCAGCCTCCTTCCATATAATAGTATCCGTGGTCTCAGGTCATCTGGGAGTGCCCTTCTGACTGTGCCACTACCAGGCGAGGTGAGGGGGAGGTGGCCAGAAATAGGGCCTTCTTGGTGGTGGCTCCACGGTTGTGGAATTCTTTCTTTGGGAACTCCATCTCCAGCAATCTTTTGGCAGGGTCTGATGACTTTTTCATTTAAAGAGACATTTTATTTAAGCTGCTGACATGCTAGTCTGGCATTTTTAATTTTTAATTATTGTAATTTTATATTGGATCTGCTTGTTTTTAATTGTTTTGTCATTGTTTTAATTTTAATCTTTTATTCACTATTTGTATTGATGTTATAAGCCACCTTGCATACCCCATTATATGGGGCAGAAAAGCAGGATATAAATTCAATAAACAAAAATAAGAATTTGCACACATTTCAACACTACTGTGTTGCTCAAACACAACTACGGTACAAATGGGTTGGTCTCTCACTGAACTCTGTGGCCAATGAGTGTGTACACTAATAGAAGGCCAGCTCCAGTGTTTCTACTGTAGCAAATATTGAAACTCATAGTGCTGGCAATAGAAGCCTAAAGCAGAATCCTGGTGATGCATATCTACTAGTAATATTACTCAAAGTGAATGCTGCCTCATTTCTTGCAGTTGAGCTGAGGAAGAAATGCAGGGTAGAAAGGAGCTGCGACATGGGACAATCTCAACCACCGCCAGGGGAAGTTTTTTAAAACTTGAACAGACTCCTGAGTAGTTTTTGGCCTAGCGCAGCCATTTTCAGCCTTTTTTGTTAAATATCCTTATATTAGGAGCTCTTCTTGGACTCGAAAAAGGATACAATGTGAAAAGATAAATATAAATGATTTTATTATTGAACTTCAAATGTGCCAGGGTTCCCCCAGGGGCCATATGACTCCTGTTGAGAGTGACTGGCCTAGAGAACAATGTATTTCTTACTTTTGATCAGACTTTTATTCTCAGATGGGCTGCTACGGTGCCATCTTTTTGAGGTTTTTCAAGGGTTCTGTGTTTGGTTTGATTTTTTAAGCAGGTTTTGATATGAAGTTATTTCAGTTAGAATTAAAACATAGGTAAATCTCAAGTATATTGTTCTAGGTGGTGGTCATGGAATCTTGTTTTTGAACATGTGTTATTTTGCTGGATGTAATGTTTAGAAAGCTCTTCCAACTGAGATGTGGTAGCTCATTCTGAAGTCTTTTTGGCTAGGAAAAATTCTTCTGAGCATTCTTAGGAAAAATCACTAAGCTTCTTCTACAATGCTTATTCCTTTTCCAAATGACCAACTTTTGTACTGTCCTTGTCTTCCCGGGTGAGCGGGCTGGGGGGACAGGACACAAAAACCCTTCCTGAAGAAAGCCATTCCAAAGTGTGTCTTGTAGGGCTTAAATTGGAATTAAACTAGATTGGGGCTCTTGTGTGTGAGACTATTTTGGCCAGAGTACAGCTCGTTGCTCCTTCGTACTCAGCTATGCGCTTCACTTCTGCATAGTGTGTTTTGGATTATCTTACAATTCATGCCCCAGTTAAGATTACCTTAGCTTTGCCCCTGAATTCAGTTTTCAGAAAAATCAACTTCCTGGCAATGTGCTCCCAAACTCTTCTGTAAACTGCAGAAGTAACAGAAGACAAAGTTCTGATGAAGGAAAATATTTTTGTCCCGCCTATCTGTCAAGTTTGTCTTGGCTCCAAGTCTAGCAAGTGTCCTAGTGGCCATCTTTAGTCCGTCAAATTATGTCTTTATTGTTGAGAAACCATGTAAGAGATAAATGCTTAGCCCGAGATAAGGTTTTATTTGTATATAAAGTCTTATACACGGCAGGTTTTTAAAGTACCTTTCATGATTTAATATCAAAGCTGAGTTGATGACAATCGCATTCTAAAATCAATATCATACCTTTCTTAAAGGCATGACCAAAGTAAAAGTAGGCAAGGAGGATTCATCATCTACAGAATTTGTAGAGAAAAGAAGAGCAGCACTAGAAAGGTAATTGTCTATCTTCAATTAAAGAGTTGTGCAACTGTTCGTAAAACTTTGTGTAGTACTGAACTTTGAGTACCTTATGTGCCAAAAGGAATATTTTGTATAAATATGTATTTAGATTTAAGCAAAGGCTTAAATCTTGCATCTACAAACATTTCAAACTTTTAGATTTCATTGACTGAGCCATTTCTGCCTCTTAGGACTTCATTCATGGGACTGTTCCTTCAAGTGAGATATAATGTAATATAAATCCTTACTATTTGTGATTTGGTCAAAAGTGCATGCAACAACTTAAAAAGAACTTGCTGTACCATTCTGTCATGATAGCAATAGTCAATTCTGTAAATGGAAATTATAATGTAAAAAAATAATACTTTGGAAGGTACTTTTTTTAAGGCTAGAAGTCATATCATCAACATCCTGGGACTTTTAAGGTCTGGCAAAGTATCTGCATTATGCTTTACTATAAATGTTATAGCATTATGCTTTACTCAGACAGAGGGCTTGGTGTCACACAGATTTTGAGCATGTCTTGCATATTCTGTTTTTAGTCCCTCCTTGTCTGATCATGAATTCCAAGCAGTATTATTGAGTGTTAAAAATGTTTTGATACTGATGTGGCGGTGGTTCCTCCTGTGGAATTTGGCATCTGGCTCATAAGGTCTGGGGTTCTTTTGCTGAATTAGTAACTATATTTCACACTCCCCTGTGTCTGAAGAATGTATATATTGTAAGCCTTGCATTTAGTAGAATAAAGCTGCAAGTACCTGGATGTGCATATACGCATGTCTTTTCTTTATTATCTGGAAAAATCAGGCTATTTCTTTTGTTTCTCTTTTGCCATAGCTGAGGTTTTTTCCTACATGCCCATCCTGGGTAGAACTGCTAGTAGTGAAGGCCAAGGGATAGCTGTCATTCTCTTGAATTTGGCATACTTCTTTAGAATCTAGCACCCACTCACAAATCCATCAACCACCAAAAGAATGCTCAAGGTTGTTCTGCTATATGCATACATAATACCACTTATCAGAATTCCAGAAAATAGAATGCTCCAAAATCCAGAACTTTTTTGAGCACCAACATGACACTGGTCTGGCACTGGTTGGCATGCATTCATAATAGAACAATGTACGCAAACTGTGTTTCATGTACATTGTGTTCAATGTACACAAACTGTTTCAGGTACAAAATTATTTTAAAATATTGTATAAAATTATCTTTAGGATATGTGTATAAGAAACATGTGTGTGACCTGAGTCTCATCCCCAAGATACCTCATTATGCAAATATTCTAAAACATTTCCTGTCCCAAAAATCCTGGATAAGAGATACTCAACCCGTATATGCTTCCGACAGAATAGCTTGGATTTTATCATTAATAAAATCCATTAATAAAATAAAGTGTCATTAATCAGAGTTAGTATCGAGGAATCTTTTTAAATCTATTCCAGAACTAGGATTGTCAAATCATAACATTTTTTTAATAACCTTCATCATTTTCCGACATTACAATTCTATAAGTTTATATAAATCAACTTGATATATTGGAATATTGTCACAGAATGCATCCCTTATTTTTAGTAAGTGAAAATTTTCCAGACTGTTGAAAAAGTTTTGCCCTTCACTGTCCATGCTATAACATGACTTTAGAAACAAGTAAATTAGAGGGTATTGCATGAAATGCAAGATATCCATATAAGAGAAATGCATAACATGTATTAAATCATTGGTTTTCATCCTTGGAGTCTTTCTTGCATCACATACAGGTCTCAGTGCACAGGAATAGAAGTCTTTATGGTCTTAGCTGCCCATCTCACACCAACCTGGATTGCCACTGTAATCTTGGAGAGACCTAGTGTGTTGTGTCTCAACATCTCCCACAGCTATACACTGGGAGCTGGCTTAAGGCAAAACTGTATGAGGTGTTTTCAGTAGGAAAAAATGGTCCTTTCCTATCCTGCAACGATCAGAGTCTGAGAATTTGAAAGACAGAAGATACTTAGGGTGTGGATGATCAATGGTGTATGCTGGTTCTCCATTTTGTGAAATTTTCTGAAGGCTTTAAAACTGCCTCCTTAAGAATAGATTATGAACAAGAAAGACAATGGTGTTACCTCCTGAATTGGTGTTTGGGTTCATGATGGACTAGATGTAGGCAAACAAGCTGAAATTAGATTGGCTAAGCTGGAGGTGCGAGTAAGCTTGAGTGGGTTTGCAGTAGGTTTGCTAAGATGTGATTGATCTGTAAGCCAAGTCGTGTGGTTAAATGAGTTTGGTATGTTTTTAGAAGACAACATAAATAGGTGCTAGCTGTCTTTAAGTATCTGAAGGGTTGCCACACAGAAAAGACAAGACTTATTTGTGACTTCATGTAGAAATGGTGGCCTTCAGCAGTTGTGGGCTCTCCCTCATTGGAGGCCTTTCAACTAGAGGGTGGATGATAGCCGGCCAGACGCTGTAGCTGATGAACAAGTGGTTGGGCTAGATTACATCTAACACCTATTAAAGGTACCTTCCAACTAACATTTTATGTTTCTAGTCAGGAGGCTGTCTTATGGTGTTTTAACCTGCTCTGGATCATGTTTGCTGTTGGAAGTGTTGCTGGACTCTGCTCTGTCTGTATATCCGAGTGGTTGCAGTGGCCAAGAGTGTCTGTTTCAGCAGATGTGCAGACTGTCAGTTTCTAGAGCAGTTGGACCTTGCCGCAGTAACCTGTGCTATAATGCACTCTATTGTTCTGCCACTAAAATGTGTCTTGAATTCTGTCTGCCACCATATACCTAGTTGCAGTTGTTTCCAGGCCCAGTTAAAGGTGCTAGTTGTTTAAAGCTCTGAACAGCTTGTACCGAAATACTCTGACTCAAACCTATCTGCATGCATTTTCTCTTTCAAAATTTTAAAACTGGAAAACAAAATTTTCCAACTCCTGTAGAACTACCTTCTATCACATCTCCCTTTGTGATTTCTTGTGGAAATGCTAACTAACCTAATGGATATTCAAAGATTAGTGAGAACCAGAAAGCTATTTTGAAGAGCTATAAAATTGATGCTTTTCTGCTCTATATTGTGTGTAGTGGGTTGCAGTTTGTGTTTAAGGCCCATAAACCCATGAATATGATTCTACTCCCCACTCACATCATTCTCTGTTCAGTGTTCTATCTTTTTTGGGGGGGATGTGGGTGGGAAGAGGGTCATTTGTATCAATTAATTGCTTGCTGACAAATTGATTATATTTTAGGTATTTATCTCTGATCTGGGTCTAACATGGATGGCCAAACACTTGTTCTTTAAATGGGTTGTCTTGGCAGAGAGGCAAAAGATTGAAAGGATATTAAAACTGAAGTAATGTAAACGTTCGAGGTAACCCTCAGAATGCACGCTTGTCTATCTCAAGGAAAATGCTATTATCCATGTTATCCCCAGACTGGACACTTTTCAGTATTGTCAGGAATACTAAGTGTTGTCTAACTTTTAAACTGTAGGTATCTACAACGAACAGTAAAACATCCAACCTTGTTACAGGATCCTGATTTGAGGCAGTTTTTGGAAAGTTCTGAGGTATTTAAATTCTGTTTTTTTTCTTAAATTGGGAATCCTGTTCAGAGAAATTGCATGATTTCAAGGGTGAATACTTGAAAGATCCAATTATTCCACTCACTTGTAAGTTTGTGGAATTTTTTTTCATAGAATATTGCCCATATCTCAAAGTCCACAAATCTTGAATGTGGAGAATTGCCTACACAGACCAGAATTTTGTTGCACAACAGCAAAAAACGTGGTCCATGGATATAGAGTAGTTCAGTTTTCAGTGCTGTCAGTCTGGTGCCTTTCAAGCCCAGATTGAAATTTGTGAGTTTAAAGATCTGACTTTGAGAATGTACAGCTACTTTAATAAGCTGTTTGATTCTCCTGTTCAAGTCTTCTTGAAGTCTACATCCTGATTATTTGAATGTGTCCTAGCGAGAGCCCTTATTTAAGTTTTAATTGAATATCAACTTCGGACAGATCAAAAAGCTGGAGCCTCAACTGCCCACAGATAGGACTATGGGCTCCAACTAATAAAAAAAAAATATCACAGGTGACTTAAATGTCCGCATCTATCTTGTCCTCCCTCCCACTTCCACACTAAACAGTTAATCAGCAGTCAGGGAAAAGGGGGTACTTCCCCATCCCATCTATAAGGGAGAGATAGCAGTAAACACAAACTGCTGAATTGATGCTTCCTCAGCACACTATCAGGTGCAAAGAATGTTTGATTCTATTGCCATCTTTAGCACATGGATAGGAAGGTGAACAATGCATTAAGATCCCGTTCTGGATATTCTTGGAATGTAAATGTGGCAATTTTGCCATGGCTGACATTTCAGTATTCCTGGGAATAGTTGATACAAGTTCATAATACTTGTTAAATGTGGCAAGGAATGTTAAAGCTAGTGTTCTTGCTTGAAGTAATTCCAGCACACCTTTTTTGTGCCACTGTACCTTTAACTTTGAAACTGTAACAGAACACCATTGAAGCTGCTTGCTGCTGCTGTTAGTGTACAGGTGGCCAGTTAAGGCATTTGGTGGTATTGTAACAACTTTTGACAAATGGTCTCTGTGTTCCATCTAAATGTAAAGGTGCAGAAGAAAAGCAAATTGAAAGTCTATTTTTTTAAGTTTTCCTCTGAGAATGTAAAAGTAGTAAATTTGAGAAATTAGGTTCCACTATATTGAAATGTATGAGAGAGAAGAAAACACTACATCCTTTTCAGTCCCTTTGGTGCCCAGTTAAACCTCCAGCCTTTTAACCGGTTTGTTTGCCCTTATTTGTCATTCAATTCCAGCTGCCCAGAGCAGTTAACACCCAGGCTCTGAGTGGAGCAGGAATATTGAGGATGGTGAACAAGGCTGCCGACGCTGTCAACAAAATGACAATCAAGATGAATGAATCGGATGCAGTAAGAGCTGATTTTTCGACTTGAATAATGAGATGAATTAATGAAGCTCAACAGTTGCATTTTAAGACTGTAGGAGTAGAAAATGGGATATTAATTTGCTTATTGGCTTGGGTTCTCAACTGCATCAGTTGACCACCATGGTTATACCCAGTTAATTTGTTTCCTTAACATGGGGGATGTAGCTTGCAATGGTAACAATTTGTAATGGTTTGATTCTTTTACTTCTTGCCAGTGGTTTGAGGAAAAACAACAACAATTTGAAAATCTGGATCAGCAACTTCGGAAACTTCATGCTAGTGTAGAAGCCTTAGTCTGCCACAGAAAAGGTAGATTTGTGGTATACATTTACTGCTTTACCTTGTAAAGTAACTGAAAATGCATTGAATTGTTTAAGAATGTTGTGCTTGTAATTCAAATGTAGTTTAAATTCTTAGCTCAGTGATCTTGAATAAAGTAATCTGCTCTTTTACAGCAGTAACCCTATAGAAAATGTATTTAAAATAACTGGAAACTAAGCAAGGACTTAAGGCTGCAGTTGTACCATTACCAGGGTTCTCCAAATAAATAGGGCATAGAATTGTGCTGCAAGTTTCTGCCTGAAATTGGTGAGACTGTACATGCGTGGTCAGGGAAATAAAATCACATTAGAGTAAAAATGCCAAGCAGTTATCAGCCGGAGTGGTGGTGAATAATACAGATGTGTATTTCATAGTCTCAAATTAGGTGTTCAAAACATTCATATACTTAACAAGAATTTGGTCGATCAGAAAAATAGCAGGATGTTTTCTTCCCAGAACACAAGTCAGTCCCAGAACACAAGTCAGTAAACATTGTAAACATACAGCCAATCGTTGTATGTTTTGCAGTATAACAAATAAGACTAATGCTTGCGTTCATGAAATTGTGCTGCCAAATTAATGGATCTAGGAACCAATGTTTCTTCTACTTTTTAGTTGCCTATGTGAAGCATTACAGTGACTATGCAGATAAGTCTGTCTGTATCTGGAGCATTCAGTGATATAATTGTCAATCCTGCAGCCATGGGGTTGTGAGGTGTACAAGGCTTTGATTTGAGCTGCATGGCCATGGCTTTCCGAGAAGGTTGCTACATTCACTGAAGTACTTCTACCCAGATCTACTTTAAAGAGTAGGGCATTTAAATTAGATCTGTGCCCTGAAACAGAATCTCTATGAACCACTTTGGAATAGTGGTACGTCATGCAGACCAGTGTTTCAGTTGTGCGCACTAACCTTCAGGAGCTTGTGGCTCATCTGCATGACTTGCTTTCCATGAGACTGCAAATTCTGCTCAAGAAATGTCTGGAGCAATAGATTGAGCAACATGATTGTTGTAAGGTTGGTATGGGAATGCAAGAGGGAACTTGGTATTTTATGGTTGGGAATATAGGAAGAATAGGCGTGTTCAGGTGTGTTCACTAACCCAAGAACAATTTCATGCAACAGCCCCATTTAGGTTCTGTTACCTGCTTCAAACTATGTACATTTCTCACCATCCAGAGACACTCTCCCCTATTTATCCATTGGCAATAGGGAAAGATCTCTGCAGAATGGCTGGCTTAGATGTGAAATTGATGCACATGAAGAGGGTTGTTTCAAGTTTGAAGACACAATCCTAACCAATTTTCCAGCAGTGGGGGGTTAAGGGCAATGCACTTCCAAGGTAAGGAAACAAACATTCCCTTACCTTGAGGTAGTCTGTGACTACTGTTCACTGCAGAATGTAGAATAGGCCCCATTGGCACAGACTGCTATGTCACTGCTGAAAAGCTGGTTAGGATTGTGCTTGGGAAGCCCAAACCAGAACTACCTAGCCACCACAGGCACAGCAGTAGCTAAAAGGGTACAAAAAAATTGCTTGGGTCTCCCCAGGAGAAGGGGAAGCTTGTCCCCTTCCTCCAGGGAAAGCCCTGTCGCCGACAATGGGGCTCCTCAGCTCACTGCCGGCTATTTTGCTGGTGGTGATTCAAGCAGACCCATATCAGGCTGCTCAGACATTGGCAGGGGACAAGATCCAGCAGTGGAAGCCACTATTGAGTCCCACTCCTTGTGGGTCTTTCCTGCCCTGCCCCCTGCCCTCTCGGGCTGGAGGGCTCTGGATTGAGCCCTGAGTCTTGTGTAATGGCAAACTGTGGATTGGTGTTGTCTGAACCAATCCCATGTGTCAAATACTGATTTCAGTTGCATATATTTTAATGGTTTATTCTCTTGCCTAGAAAAGTAGATGTAATCAAAACTGTGTGCTGGGCATAGCTTGAGTTTTAAAAGTTTAGACATAGGCATGGCATATATTTCTGGATAGTTATTTTCAAAAATACAACTGATGCTTAATCTGACTTCCATTAAAACTTAATTTTATCAATTATTGAAGCAGCTGAAATTTAGTTTTTTCCCTGACAGAAGCATCTTCAAATTCATTTAGCAGTTAATAGATTATTTACAGAATGGCTTTCATGCACTTATTTAGTCTTAAGGGCTTTTGCCCAAGCAGAACATTTTTGATATTTCCTTGAGTATATTATGTGAATTGGAATAATGCTCATTTATTTGCTTTACTCCAAACATGCTCTTGTGGAAATGCTGTCTGATTTTTTTTGATTTTTGAAAAAAAAAATTCTAATTTTTTTAAAAGTGTTTTAATGCCCCTGGAATTCTGCTGACCCCAAATTCTGCGGCAGTTCCTTGCACTGCTTATTGCATTGGTTGGAAAGTCCTTTGAACCTCAGAAGCAGCTTGTGGGGAGGCGGCTAGATGAGGTCCTATTAAGTTAGCAGACTTCTTATTGTCTATTTTTTGATTTAGGCCATTGTCCTTGAAATCATATTGATGACTGCTGTTACGGAGTCAATATGAATGACTTACTTGCCATGTGGATTTAGTTTTGCATAAACTTCATTCTATTAACTCTTAAGTTTGGTTTGCACAATTCAAAGTTTTCCTTTAGGTTTCATATCTGCAAATGTTTGGAACCTGAATTTACTGAATTTTGTGCCTTGTTTTTTACCTCTTCCAATGACTCTGGGACTAAGAACAGGTGGATGAAAGGTCTTATGGAAAGGTAGAAAATCTTATGTTTACTTCTGCTGAGAACTAAATTGGTTTGAACCAAACATTTTGGATGGTTCTCCTCTCAGACCAATACCACAACAGTATTTGGTGACAACTCAATACCAGTTAATTTGTACATAATTAGCATAAAAATGGATATTAATATAGCTTGCCTTATACAAGAAAACACTTCTTTTTTTAGAGCTTTCAGCCAACACAGCTGCCTTTGCTAAAAGTGCTGCCATGTTAGGTAATTCAGAAGACCATACAGCTTTATCAAGAGCTCTGTCTCAGCTTGCTGAAGTTGAGGAAAAAATAGATCAGTTACATCAAGAACAAGCTTTTGCTGACTTCTATGTGTTCTCTGAGCTACTTGGTGACTATATTCGCCTTATTGGTGCAGTAAAAGTAAGTCCTGTTTTTAAACTACCTAACTGCAAGAAAGAACTTCGTTCAGAGTCATAATTGTATAAGCATTCACACATTGCATTACTATATTAGAAAGCAAGGTTTAATGACAGAACTGAATTTTATAGGTTTAGCTTGATTGTGTTCCATATGCACTTTGCATTTCTATTGAATAATCTGCATAAATTATAAAATGCATTGGTACTTGAAGCAAATTAAAATCTCAGAATGACAGGTGACTGCAATCCTATGCATGTGGAGGAGGGACACGTGTTCAGTAGTTTTCATGATTTTACACTAAACCCCAACCTCAGTCTGGTGTCTTCATTGGGGGTGGTGTAAGGGAAATAGATTACCTTTAGAATGCCAGATGCAGGGGAGTGGCAGTGAAATATCTGATTGTCTTGCATGCTCCCTGAGACATCAGGTGGGCCACTGAAATACAAGAAGCTGGACTAGATAGGCCCTTGGCTTGGTCCAGCAAGGCTTTTCTTATGTGTACTCAGAAGTAAACTGCGCTGAGTTCAGTGGGGCTTATTCCCAAGCAGTGTGTATCGGGATTGTAATCTAAAATTCTCCAATTGTCATAATGAACACCATGATGGGAACAGATCCTTGTTCAGAATTAAGTGGAATGCAAAATATGTATTAATTGTATTAATTGTATTTGTAGGCATTTAGTCCTGAATCCAAATTGACTTAGTTTTTCTCAGTATCTTAGTTTCAAAAGCAGTTTGATATATCATGTAAGACCACCTTACAGGATGCATTTTTAGACTCTACAGAGTCTAAAACTTGGTGTGCACATGCCCTTGGTTAAGTCTAAATAGTGCACTCTTGAGTCTAGCCATGTGATAGGCCTCAGTATGGGATGCTAATTGAAAACCAAAGCGTAGTTTAATATTTTTATATAGGCTGCGAAATGAATATACCTGAGTAACTGTAAATGGACCCTTAACCTTCTCATTGCATCATACTGCTTACAGGGTGTGTTTGATTACCGAATGAAATGCTGGCAGAAATGGCAAGATGCTCAAGTCATGTTACAGAAAAAACGAGAAGCTGAAGCAAAACTTCAGCTTGCCAACAAACC
Organism: Lerista edwardsae; assembly: GCA_029204185.1. Classification (NCBI taxonomy): domain Eukaryota; kingdom Metazoa; phylum Chordata; class Lepidosauria; order Squamata; family Scincidae; genus Lerista; species Lerista edwardsae. The sequence goes on along the minus strand of JAJKFI010000001.1, from coordinate 31,621,988 downwards.
TGACAAATTACAGCAAGCCAAGGATGAAATCAAAGAGGTAAAAGTTTTTGAATGAGTCCCTCTTCGGTATGTGTGCCCCCTCCACATTCATTGGCTGTAATGCATTACTTTTTAATTTTTAATCATTGCTTGCTTGTTCCATTTCCAGAATAGTGAGCTGCTCAGTAGTTGTGTGCACAAGTTAGGTCTGAATGAATTCTGGAAACTTTGTCATTGTCTTTCATAGTGAAGGGGAGACTTTACAAAAAGGGAAAGGATAAAGCAGTGAGGCTAAGATGAGTTGGTTTACTGTGATGCAGTTAGGAGCATATTTAAAAACCATTGAAAACTGGAAAATCATGCAAAACCAGCACTGTTTTACTTAATGCAACATTTCTATCCATATATATTTGATATATATGTATGATAAAATGTCAACATTTTGAAGTTATCATAATCTCTGCACTTTTTCTATCATGCTTCACCAAGGAAATCGAAGAGGTAGGATAACTTCCATGCTTCCTTCCTATTTTGGCTGCTTCATGAGTTGCAAATTCAGTTTGCCTTTGTTATGCAATTTGAGTGTAAAAGCTATGCAAATCTTCATTCATAAAATCAATCAATCAATCAATCACTAGTATTTATATACCGCTTTTCAACACAAAGTTCACAAAGCGGTTTACAGGCAAATAATAACATTAAAGTTAAATGGCTCCCTGTCCCAAAAGGGCTCACAATCTAAAAGAATGGAGAACACCACCAGCAACAGCCACGAGAAAGACACTGTGCTGGGGTGAAGAGGGACAATTGCTCTCCCCCTGCTAAATATAAGAGGACACCACTTGAAAAAGTGCCTCTTGCCCAGATAGCAGGGGTGTTAAAATGTGTTAAGCATAATAGTTCTATTCAGCTAAGTGATAGATTTACAGCTTTGTAGAAGTGCTCAATAGACTAATGCAAACGGGAATAGTTTGCACGCCTATTCATCGTAGGCTATGGTTGAGTTATCTGGGAACAAGCTATGGACTTATATCTTATCTTCTCCTAGGTGTCACCAGTTATAGCTAAAGGATTTCCCTTACAACTAGAGTTAGAAATTGTCTTCATTCTATCTAGTTTATCTTAATTGTGGCTGACATTTGTGCTGTGTAGTGTAATTCTTTGCTGTAGTGGCGGGTGTGAAGAAGGGAAAGTTTGCAATTCTTCTGTCATTCATTGTGGATTAGTAAACTAGAGCATTGTAGTGACTCAATTATAGATCTGAATACAATTTTCAGAAAGAGGAATTGGAATGTGTGCTTACTCTAGACACACTTCAGTACAACTGACTGGGTAGTGTCTTGAAGCTTATGATGAACTATCTTACATAGATGCGGGTTTGTGGTGGCATGCAACAGTTTCTGTTCATGCTCTCTGTTTCTCATGAAAGAATTGCCACCAGCTTTGAGCTATTATGGACTCTAAAGTGACCACCACATGCCTATGACTTGTATGTACTGTGCCTTCAGTCTCTAATATCAAAGGCTGTTCCCAACAGCCCAGTTCTGTGCATTTCTACTCAGGAGCAAGTCACATTATAGTCAGCTAGCTGGTTGTGACCCGGCGTTGCCCGGGGGACAATGTATCCCGAGGTTGTAGTAGGAGAAGGAATGAATTAGGGCGGTCCTCGCCCCACAGTATTCCTGTCCAGATTGTCAGGAATATGTGAACCAGGTGTGGGGCACAGCGTCCCAGGCGTTCTAGAGTGAGGGAGGAACATACCCGGCAATAGGCAACTATGCATAAACAGTATGAAGTAGTTAGATCCAGGTGGAAATGTAACATCCCTCACTGAAAGCAGAAAGCATTGATGACCCTGAATCCGAAATGTACACTATCACTGTGGAAGGAATCAGGAAGCAGACACACACTCAACTAAGGGAGAGAAATGAAAGTGGCACACTTACTGAACAATGTCTGCAGGTGATGTGCAGGGTAGGAGTGAAGTATGAGAGAAGGGAACAGCTGGCCAGTGAGCTCTGCGCAAATATGTCCATCTCAGACCCGAGTGGGTGCTGGAATTGTCTGGAACCTGCTCTTCCCAGCCCGGGCAACTCAGGGAGTGGGCAGTAGTTTCACTTTCGTTTCTGATCAGTCCCTGTGTATGAGCTCAGCTACTGCAGTTCCACCACATAACCTGCAGAATCGTTTGTGACCACAGGGTGGCAGCAGACCTCTAGTCCAATGCAATCCCCTTGGTTCCTGACGATCTGGCCCCCGTCCCCAAAAAACGGGGGGCTGTAGGGGGGTCTGACCCCCTCAGTGTTTTTTGCCAGGCTGCAAGGTACGTGCATACCGAGTTTCGTGCGGCTCGGGCAAGGCGTTGCGGAGCCTATGCAGAACATACACACAAACCCACCCACACACCCACGTCCGTTTTTAAATATATAGATAGGGCACATTCCCGAGCAAGTGTGCATAGGATTGCAGGCTAACTGCCTAATCCAATCGGGGGCCAGTGCCGGTCTCACACATGCTGCCCAGGAGATGGCCGTTGCAAAAAGAGTCATAAGGCACTTTGTGGTGGTCAGAAGGAAGGAGGTGCTGGCACAGAGGCCAGAGTGGTTGGGATCAGGGCCACTGTGCTGGTCAGAGAAGCCTTAGGAACAATTGATGGTAATCCTGCTGCTGAATGGCACAAGGTGTTCCAGGGTAGAAGGCAAAACTAGGCAGTAGAGGAGGGCAGATCCAAGATGGAAGCGAGATTGGTGCCGGAGACCCTTGTCAGATCCTAACCCCCTTTAGAGTCTGAAAGCCTTATATGGAACTACTTGGTATGGCAATTTTGCTGTCCAGATCCAAGTAGCCCCAGTGGGCAGACTGGGGCTTGGTACTGTGCCAAATATTGGTTTGGTTATACAAAGATCTGTACAAAATGATACCGTTTCATCCCAATCTGAATATGTGGTGATATTTACATCTTCAAAGTGCTTAATGCATTTTTAGTAAATGTGCATTGTTATCCCAGAGAGGTCAGGAATTAACAGCTTCCCAAAGGCTGCAATCCTATGCATACTCGCTTGGTGCAATTTGTTTCTGAGTAGATTTGCATAGGGTTACCACCTACTTCATAACACAGGCAAGATTTTGATCTTGGGATCTTTTGATCCACAATTTGGTCTTGGCCATTCTGTTATACTAGCTTTTATTTTCCAGACAAGCAAAAACTGTGTGCTCATATAAAGTTACCACTTCTAACTGAATCAAGTCACAGATGGAACCAATGTAATAGGAGCTTTTACATATGTTTGAGGTTTTATTTATTCTTGTTTTTCTTTTTAGTGGGAAACAAAAGTTCAACAAGGAGAAAGGGATTTTGAACAAATATCCAAAACAATACGCAAAGAAGTAGGAAGATTTGAGGCATGTATATATTTTAAATTAACTTTTTTTAATATTTGTCAGAGAATTACATTTGATAAGCAATATTTTCAACAACCTTTTCAGTTTATAAATGGGAAATTACATTTTGTTCACCTACAGAAAGACCGGGTGAGAGACTTTAAAACCTTTATTATCAAGTATTTGGAATCATTAGTGCAAACACAACAGCAGGTAAGCTGAATTTCAAAACAAGGTCAAAAGGCCTATGTCCAGAACTAGGAATACTCAGAGGCACAACATATTAGGACTTTGTTCTCAAAATGTAATTCACTAATACGCCTTTTCTATAGGATTCTCTATACAGCTTATGGATTCTCTATACAGCTTATTGACTTGCATGAAACTTGAATACAGTAGATGCATGTTCACCTACAAAAACGTTGATCATAGGCTTTTAATTAGTGGAGAGTATGGGTATTCTCAAAGCATGGTTCATAATGTATTTGCCTAATCTGTTTGCTGCATTGACAGTTATTGGTACAAAGTTGACTGAAAGGCTGAGATTACATTTGTACTGTGTAAACTTGGTTCAGATGATTTGTGTCAATTTCCTGTTAAGCATTTTATACCATACATTCACGCGTGAAATCCTAATTTAACATGTTGCATCTCCTAATCCAAGTATAAACATTCAAAGATGTCACTGTAAAGGTACAGGAATGTACCTGTGAAGACACACATTAACTGAATATTTATTATTCTCTCTCTCTTCAAGCTGATAAAATACTGGGAGGCATTCCTACCTGAAGCCAAAGCAATTGCCTAGAAAGAAGTCTTTCAAGATATGAAGATTCTTTGGATGTTTGCCTGACTGAGCTAAATCCCACAGTGAAATCACTTTAAAATCATCCAAATAAACCACTATATATTTTATGAATTAACATGTGGCTTTTTATATACTACAGCAATTTAACAGTTGCATGTCCTGACCCTCTTTGAAGTGGACTGTGGCATGACATTCTGCAATACTTGCTGAATTGAACACTATTGTGTCTTAATACTTGCACTAAAAGGTGCGATGCAAGGCCAGAAAGTTATTTTTGTTCTTTACAATATGTTCTGTCTACCTGATCTTTATGAAACAAATTGCATTTATTAATGTTCACATACACATTCCTGTACATAATCAAGATTTTGTGATTACAGTAATAAAGGGATGTACCTTGTGAAACATTAACGATTAGCTTTTTTCTTCATTTCTGAATATTTAAGGAAGGTGTGTTGTACCTTATAGTTTCAATTATGCAGAACTATGTTGAGAATACTGTCCTTTTAGTTCATACATAATTTGGTTTGGCTCCGTATAAAATTAATATACATATGGGAATTCTTAAATTGTTACAATTGAATATGAATTAGTTTGGGGAAAGCAGATACTACACAGGAACACTAAACCTTTTACAGTGAATGAACTGCAATTTCAAACTTTACACTGAATTATGCAGGTCACTAGTGCTTGAGAGAAAAGGCTATCAAGCTGTCATAATTCTTCTCATCTTTAAGGTGCCTTTAATTGTCTTGAATAAAAACATATTAAAATGCTGCATGATTAATTCTGATTTAGCTTGTTTTAAGCACTCATATGGGCTACATATTTCTTTTGGAGCTAGTAAACATTGAACAAGTTGTATAGTGTTAAGTTTATGCAGCAGTGTTATTAGTCCAAAAGCTGTGACATGGATGTAATACAGTCAAGCTGGAATTTGTCATGGGGACTATTTCTTACATTTAAATTTCCCTCTATATCAGTATTTCTTAATGTTTGCCATACCACTTCTAACTACTGGAAGTAACTGGTGATTGGAAGACCAGATGTAACGCAACAAACACTGATAAGAGGATCAGGGCAGAGGAGAAGGCCTTTTCAAGCTTTCAAAAAGTTTGTGCTGGAGCTCTGCCTGACAAGCCTACTGCTGCTTGTCCTGTTGCATTGCTGGTCTTGCTGCTAGGTGGAGGGGGTCTGGGGGGTTGTCCCATGAGTACCACTGGATACCACCTCAAGTACTACTGATGGTAGAATACCACTGTTGAGAAACATTGCTCTATATGAAATGCTGCATAATGTACTGAGATCTGGATTGGACTACCATATACAAGTGTGCCTCTGTATCTGCAGGGGATTCTTTCCTGGCCCCCCTGTGGATACTGAAACCGCAGATACTGGGAAACCTCTCCCACTTTAAATTACCCAGTTTAAAAGGCTTGTCAGGTGAAGAAATCTTCATTAAACTTAGCACTCTAAGCCTAAAGGGTTACAGTGCTTTGCAAGTTGCCTCCTGGCAGCCAGCAAGCAAAAAAGCTGTAAGTCTACAGGAAGCTCTAACTTTGTTCCCTGTTGACCTCCTTCAAGGTTGCAGGAACAATTGAAAAAAACTCAGAGGTTAAAAGGAGCTATCTTTTGACCTGATTTTTTTGAGCAGGCAAAACAGGAAGGGTTCATCTCAATTCATCTTGTTCTGCCCACCATTTATCTGGAGACACTGATAAAGAATCATCGAAGGATTTTCCGAAGACATTTAGAGCCACTTTATATATCTTTTATGTTATAGCAACAGGAAAGAAGATGCTTTAATTCAGACTCCCAGGCTTGTTTTTGGGTTGTATGTTAATGCATGAAAATGCACCTTTATGATTTCATTTTTTTACATCTCTTCAAAAAAAAAAACTAGGAATGCTGTATAGTTCTAAGGTAACAATTACTGACAGGTCACTCTTCAGCATCTTGCCACAGATAAAATAAGACAAAATTATCTAATATAAAGAATTTAAAATTCCCCTACGTTTTACCCTCAACTTATCCACGAGTCACAGCAAATTCCATGATTTTTGGCTTAGTACTGAGTACTCGACATCTGTGAGATTGACTTGTAGGCAACAGTAGCTGCCACCTCATGCAATAGAAGAATTGCAACTTCCTGCTGAATCAATCATGAAGAATATATTTAGCTGTATTATTGTTCAACATTTTTCCCACTGGATCATAATATGTCATGAAATAGATACAGACCTTATTTCAATTGCTTTCATAAAAATAAGTAAGTTGACATCTTCCCCACCCCCTTTAGATGAGGCTATAATTGGAGATTTCATGCAACTTCAGTAAGATGGAGCTCCCTATTGGGGTGGGGGAGAGAGATCTAAGACCTTCCTCCTCTTTCATGGCATTCCAGCAAGGGCTTAAGCCATTTCTTTTTCATCTGGCACTTGGTGTTGACATGTCTGCCTCTTGTACCTCTGCAGCAGAACCTGCACTGAAAATAGTTTGTCCTCCAATGATTTTTTTACCCTGTTTTGATTTACATTTTATTTTTATTGCTTATTTTATTGTATGTACTGTACTTTTTCAGTACTTGTCACATTGTGCAGCTGCCCTTCTAGAGGAAAGGCAGGGTAAACATCTTCTAAATAAATTTGACTTGTATTTATCTCCCATTTCTGTAATAAAGAAACATACACATCATTATTCCAGCAAGTACCATGGTCAGGAGCTCCTCAGATGTCATTTTTCTCCTACACTATAAATTTCATTCTGGGGTGTGTGTGTGGAAAGGTGTTTAAAAGTGACCCACAAGCTCACCTAGTCCAACCAACTGCCTTTAGCAGGAAACCATCCTAGTATAGCGCATTCCCAGCAGGTGCCTGCTCAAACATTTCCAGTGAGGGAGAATCCACCATCTCCCATGGTAATTGGTTCTACTGTTGAACTGCCTTAGCTTTAAGAACTTCTTCCTGATGTCTAACCGGTATCACCTCTTGCTGTTTGTAATCAGTGGATCTAGTTCTACTCTGACCTTGACGTGCTGCAGGTTAGCCAATACTGGTTTTGGGTTTTTTCACTTTGCAAAAGTTCTTTTCGGCCTACAGCAGCCTAAGCCTGAAATTGCGTTGTCGACGCTATTAAGATAGCATTAGGTGCCTATGAACAAAACTAGAACGATATCACGTTCCTATTGTTCCGAAGAAGAATAAAGCTGCTGGAGTGGGGCGTGCATTTCGCTCTCTAGCCCGTTAGCAGACAGAAGTAACGGAGTTTCCTGCACGGGCTCTACTAGCAGCTTCTGGTTGCTTGGTAACGACGCCAGCGCCAGTGGCTGCCAACACTCACGCACCCGTTGTTGCACAAGGGCATGTAACTTCGAGCCACTCATCGCTTCCGTTCCGGCCTTCCCTGTGCGCCCAACCGCCCCCCCCCTTTCTCCTTGCGGCCGCCTTCCCGTTCTCAGGCATGGGGGGTGGGCGAAGAGAAGAGGCGGCGGTTCCCATAGAGATGGGAAAAGGTTGGTCGCCAGGAGTCACGTGACGCACCCTTGCCGCTGGGTCCTTCCGCCAGGCTTTGCAATTCGCGGGGCCGCAGAGGGCCGGCCTGCCGCGCTCTCTCCCCCGACGCCCCCTCCCCGCGCCAGCTGCGCCCACCGTGCACTTGTGGCGTCCCTCGTCCCTTCCCACTTCCTCTATTCCCCGCCCGGCCCCGCTGTGGTGACTCAAGGCGGCGACCGCCCCCGCCCCCTCCTTCACACTACCCAACCACACTACCATGGAGGTTTTCATCCCGTCGTTCCGCTATGAGGAGAGCGAATTGGAGCGAGGCTACACGGTGAGTGGTGGGCAGGAGGAGCCCGGGATGTAAATACTCTCCTTTCTCCCCTCTCCACACTCCTGCTCTTAAAGCCGCAGGAATGGCACGGCTCGCACCAAGGCGGCGCTTGCCTGCTCCTGAGCGAGCCGGCTCTGCGGCTCCAGGGCTCACAGCGAGCCCGGCCCCGGGGGAGCGATGCGTTTGCACCGCAGCGCGACTTCGGCCTGGTCCTCAGGCGGCGGTGAAGGATCCCTGCTGGGTGGGACTCTGTAGGTCCTAAAAGCCAGGGGGGCACTTTGAGGGGGCGTGAGTGCCCCCCCCCACGTTCTCGGTGGAATTCTCTCCCCTTCTTCTGCTCCTCTACTAAGCTAACCACAGGCTCGGTCGCTGCTCCTGTAGCGAGGAGGTCACTTTGGAAAGACTGGCTTCAAAAGTGGGGATCTGCAAAAAGGAAGAAAAGGAAACTTCCTCCTCCTCACTTCCTTTTTGTAGGTCCATTCCAACCTTCTTGGTCCATTCCCTTCTGTCCCTCATTTTAAAGGAGGGCTGAAAGTAGTGGCAAGCAGGGAATTGGCCAAGGAAGAGAAGACACTGACAGAAATGTGTGAAGCACCGCCACTGCTGGAGGTGGTAGGAAAGGGGTAGTCATCCTTGTAGCAATGATACTGATCACCTCTGCATCTGGAATAGCAGAAGCCCAAAAATGTGTCATGGAGGCATCTCTGGACCCAAGACCCAGTGCAGCCAAAGGGCTTGAAAGGGAACTCCACTAGCAAGAGTGCACCTGATCTATCATTTTCAGCAGTGGCATTTCTTTGCTGTTGCTACTGCCTACACCTGCCTACACACAGATGCCTGGACTAACCAGTCATCCTAGTTAACCGCTGCTGCAGTTTGAAAAGAGTGGGTGGCACATCTATTGTGCAGGATGATCCTCACTTTTCAAACCATTGGAGCAACATGCTAGTCTGCCTTGCTGAGGAGATGGTGGCAGCATTTGGGTGAGCATCATAGTGGGGGGTGAGCAGGCAGGCAGTAGTTGCCCTGAGGTGCTATTCCTCCTAAAACTGCTTTCTGGTTTTTGTTACCTCATGGTAGTCTATGTAGTATCAGCATAACAGTAAGTGGTTTTGGCTGCTTTGTACACCCAACCGTTATGCAAGCCTATTCAAGTACAAACTCGGTTAATTACCAACGAAGTATACATAGGATTGTAGCTTTCGGGTACAATCCTAACTAACTTTCCAGCACTGGTATAAGGGCAGTGCAGCTCCTAAGTAAGGGAACAATCATTCCCTTTACTTACCTTGAGGAGACCTCCGTGACTGCAGGATGAAACGTATGCCCCATTGGCACAGCTATGTCAGTGCTGGATAGTTGGTTAGAATTGTGCCCTTAATGAGTTTCCTGGGTTTTCAGGTAACTGGCAATTTCCTATCACCATGCTTCCGGCTTGTCCTTTAAATACTTGAGGAGCAATCAGACAAGTGGCATGTTGCAGGCTAAGGCAGTAGTCCTGGATGCATATAGAAAATGAAGGAAAAGCTATAGGTCCAGTTAGCTCAGTATTGTTGACACTGAATGGCGGTTTAGTTAACTCTCTAAGGTTTCAGGCTTGAACCTTTCTCTGTCCTAACCGGAGATGCTTAAGATTGAACATAGGATCTTCTGCAAACAAGATGAATAATATTGCACTGAGCTTCAGCCCCTTCCTGAGCTACAGCCCTGCTGTACTTGGTTGCCATTTTTTAACCAAAATTCTGGCAGGTGTGGCTTTTTATCCTCCAGATCTTCTTAAGACTTGTTAAACACTTAACAAGTTTCCCTTGGGAAACACTGCATGTGATCAGGGACAATGTGCTCCTGAGCTGTGCAAAGTGCATTTGTGAAGTGAATGCCACTGCCAGTCAGTGTCAACCATACTGAGCTAGATTGAACTATGGACTGACTCAGCTTCCTATGTTCTTATGAATGTTTTTTCACCACGCTGGAGATTACGCTATTATGCCAGTTGAATAATGCCTTTGCTGGCAGTGGCCTATGCTTAATAAGAATGTATGTGAAGTTGTGGCTTTCTAGTGTAGTATTTAGGGGCTTGCTGATGTTAAGTTTATAAGTCTAGAAAGATGATCGGTATGTTTCAGAGCGCAATCCTAACTTTGCTGGCCTAACTGTGCCGGCCGAACTGCAGTTCGCCTGGCACAGTTAGGCCAGCAAAGTTTGGCTGGCACAAGGGATACCATAAAGTGGGTTTGGACCACTCTGAGTCAGAGAGATCACGCAGATGTGTGCCATCCTCCCTTACTCTGAGAGTGGTCCAAACACGTTTTACAGTGGCCCTTGTGCCAGCCATACTTTGCAGGCCTAACTGTGCTGGCCTAATTCCAGGTTAGGATTGCGTCTTTAGTGATACAGGAACTCCTGATAGCTAAAATATCAACAAAGTATGACATCTGATTACTTTCATTCTGGGAATTTTAAGGAGGCAGACAATCATTGGTTTGTATATTAAACAATGTATATTGGTTAATGTGGGAAAAAATGTACCTTAAACCTACAATCTGTGCATACATCCATAATTGAACATAGTGGAACTTATTTCTGAGTAGTTCTGAATAGGACTGTGTTGCCCATATAGGACAAAATTGCCTTTTTATTAATTGTATTGCATGTCAAAGAAATGTAAAGCTTCCTTTTGATCTGCCGTTGTTTTATCCGATGACCATAATCTAGGTGTAATTTAAAGAACAAAATAACAGAGCAGAATTGTATTATGTGTAGTTTTATAGACAGCATAAGCTTACCTCATGCTTGCAAGGTGAAAATGTAGGCATCTCTCCAGAAAGGAGACCTTTGATCTCCACATAATCCCTGCTACTAACTGATCTCACCACACGTTTTATACTGCTGAACTTTAAATTTACATATTATATTAGAATAGGATAAATCAGAAGCAAGTATTAGCTGGAGTTTCCAGTTTCCCAGAACTGACTTTTATCTAGTGCTTTATGGAGCAATAGCCTTGTGCCTGACCCTGTGCATGTGGCTCATGTGTTTCAACATCTCTCCATATAAAGCTAGTTCCCTTGAAACGAAAGTGAGATGTGGATGTATACTGAGTCACATGTGCCATGTAATGTAGCTGAAGACTGGCCTCCTCAGAACTAGGCTTGAGTGAGAACTGGAGTTTGGAAGTAAGATCATTGGTTTGGATGGGGACTATTTTTGTTGATACACAGTATAGAATTACAAGGTGTTCAATACTGTTGAAAATCTATAGCTTTTCTCAGACTTTCTTTGCTTCCAAGAGTGGATGAGAGTAAGCAAAAAAAGGGGGGAAAGGGGAAGGTTAGGCATGTTAGGCAGTGATAAAATTGTTTGTAGTAAGAAAGATAGGTGAAAGCCCAACCTATAACAGGGCCTTGAAATACTTCAAATACTTGAAATAAATATACTCAAAATATATAGACTGTTTTTGGCTCTGCCATTTCTCCCTTAGCGTGAATAGCATCTTGCTGGGGGTAAACTGATTTTTCAAGGATTGATCCCAGTTTCTTACATTATATTTCTCTGGCTGTTCTATTTAATACCAATTTCACACTTAAAGTGGAAAAAAGTCATGAAGGTCAAGGGTAAATTCCTCTGTATTATTTTATTAAGGACTAAGCTTCTGATGTGTACATGTTTATCCACTGTTATGGAAACCAGCAACATATTTTGAAAAAAAAAAGTTTCTAAATCTTCCCATTGGACAGCAGGGTCTTCCTATCCTAGCTTCTTAAAGCAAATTAAATTGACTCATAAGTCAAGACAATTGATGAAGATGTAGGTTTTCTTCATTTAATACCAATCAAAACTTTTTGTTGCCACTTTTAAATTGATGACTGGATCTCCAAATTATTGAACCTCTGCTTATAAATGCAACAGTTGTTCATAATTTGGCAGTGAATGACCTTTAAATGTAGACATTTTGTGAAGATATCCTTGGGGAACAATTTAACTTCAAAATGACACCCATAAGCACTTGTTATCATTTAAATATGCTTCCTTTGTCAATATCAGAATAGCAAGTACTAGTTAGATTTCTAATGTTGATTCAGATACTTGGGAACCAACTGAATAAATTAGCGTACACTTGATTTATATTGACCAAAAAATGTTGTCTTGGTATGTTGCAAGTCAAGGTGACACATGTTTAAATAGACTGAGGAGCAAAGGGCGTATTTGACTGACATTAACCTTACAGTGTATTTAATTTTTGTTTAATGTTAGCTCTTAATTGTTTGATGTCGTAAATGTTACAGAAGGTGGGTGCAACCTATTCGGTTTAAATTATTAAGAACATTTATATACTTCTCAAGAAAAAGTGCACAAAGTAGTTCGTGAAATGGACAAACAAAGCAGATAAAAAAGCAGTGGAAAAAGTATTTTCATATCGTAAAGGTACTCAATATCCAGGAAAGATAACCAGCATATAGTCATTTAACAATGCATTATGCTGGTTTGTATAGGGTTAGTTGCTCACCCCTTACTAAGTATGAGAGAACAGTCACTTTATAAAGTGTTTTTATGGCTGTGAAGCTGGAGTTATTACTCTAAATTGCCTATAAAATCAGTCAGGTTAGTAAATATGTGTAAATTTGTGTTGGTAAATTTCCACTTTCCCATTAAATCTCTTCTATCTGGTGGTTTGCTTCATGGCAAATAAAGGAATTCGCTTTGGCAAGCTTCCAATCCTGTTCTAGGCAACCATCGGTAGAACTACCCAATCCTGCACAATTTGATAAGGATGTGTGTTTAAATACATATGCGATACCACCCATCTTCTTGGTCACTAGGGTTAGTGTCAGCCCCATGACCCCGCCACTTCTGGTCTTGTTCTGGTCCTGACCTCTTGTGAGAACAGGGCCAACTTTGCAGACTAGCCATCTGCTGTGGCACTCCTGTTGTGCATCTCAATTGGCCAGGTTGACATGAACCAACCACCTGCTGCGGTGCTCCCGGGCAGCTGCCAGCTGCGGCACTTTCAGCACCTATGGCTGGCTTGCCATACAAGTCATTTTGGTGTCATCTCCCCAGTGGTGTCATCTGGTGCGGTCTACAGCCTATGCCACTACTGATGCCACTGCATCTTCATGCTGATTTTCCTCTGCAGTAGTAGGAAGTGCCGCCAGTATAGCCTTATGTGCCCCTTCGCTCCAGTTCCTAGTGCCTAATCCTGGCTGTTTTGCCAATTCATCAGCATGGAAAACTGTGTCATAAACATTGCGAGCCTTGGAATGAATAACAGTGGAGGTTTTTTAAAGCTTTTGTCCAGACACTTGGTAAATGTCCTATCACTTATGGAGAAATTGCTTCATCAATGGCTAAATTGCTTCATCAATGGCTCTGGAATATCATCACTGAAAGCTTCCCTTCTTGTTCTGGATATTTAACAACAGAAATTGTGCTCTTCAAGTCTTGGAAGATTATGTTCATTACTAGTGCCACTAATCTCTTTTCATTTTTAAATCATATTTTCTTTTGTCAGGATGCTCACTAACAGTGCACTCATGTAACCTAAAAGGTGCTGCCTCTGTTCAGGCATTTGGCTTGTCACAAAATAACTGACTGGAGTAAAACTCTTTTTCTGCCCATGTTGACAGGTTGGCACATGAGGCTGTTCTCACAAAAAGGCATGGAGAGATCATATTTAATGCAACTGTAATGCATCTCACCTTTTGTAAAAGTTTCTAAGCTAGATAACAACAAAACATTAAAAACTATCATTAAGTAATATACTAAAAATTATAGTGATTAATCTTAATTAGTCATGGCTAAGGAATCATGACAAAGGACCCAATCCTATTCATCGTTCCAGCTCTGATGCAGCTTCAATGCGGCACAAAGTAAGGGAACAAACATATCTTTACCTTGAAGCCTCCATGAGTTCCCCTACCCCACAGAATGCAGTGCACTTCCCAGTGGCATGGCTCCATCAGTGCTAG
>JAJKFI010000001.1:31597250-31608013 GCA_029204185.1 Lerista edwardsae | reverse complement strand
TCCACAAGTTGCTTTCAGTGTGCTGCTTTTCCCTATACGGCCAGGAAAGACTACTCCACTTTAAACATCTCTTAGATTATAGCAACAAAAAAGAAGGCATTTTGATTCTGGCTCACAGACTTGTTTTAGTATTTAGTGTTAAATGAAAATGCATCTTAAAATATAACTTTTTTACTTCTTTACTTCTCTTGCAATTAGGTAGACTTGAGCAAGCAAATTAGGCAATCGAGAAATACCCCTAGATATTTTCTTTTTGTCTAGTGAGTCACAATAGATAGACCCCAAGTGGGTCCTGGTGCTAAAATGTTTAGGAAAGTAGGGCTTTCCTACAGATGATGCAGTACAGTGGTGCATTTCAAGTCAGATGGAAATGGGAAATGTCCAGCTTGGTTGAGGTGGGCAGTATCCAGACCAAAGTTGTCAAATGGAAGGCCAAATGCAACTCACCGGAAGCAATTTATCCACCACCACCACCAGGCTCTTCTGGTGTGATAGTTGGACTTTATCATCTTGAAATTATGGACAAAATTTGCACAGTTTCTATATGAGAACAAAGTATTTTTTTCTGGCCATCATCTGTTTAATGGTGTCACTTCCTTCTTAATTGGTTGCTAGGAATGCTGTTCAGCCCACTACATGAAATTAGCTTAACACCCCTGATCTAGACCAGGGATCTCCGAACTATGGCCTGGAGGGCCACATCCTGCCTGCCACAGGATTCTAACAGGCCCACAGCAACTTTTTCTCAGAGCATTTGCTAATGTTTCACATTTTTACTTATTGTACATCACTTCTCAGTTTAAGCATGTCATTCATTGTATCTTTATAATTGTCACATTTTGTTTGTTCTGAATCACATGCTGATTACAAAGAAGATCCAAGTGAAACTTACTTATTCATTTAAATGTCATTCATTCATTTCTAAAACTGATTTTCATAACTGCGTAACTGATAAAACTGTGAAAATGTGGACAACATGCGATGTGGCCCTCGTACTGAAAAGTTTGGCGCTCCTAATCAAGACCATCATCCAGATGGAGTAAGCCCCATGTGATCTGGCAGTTATAGTGCACATTATGAATACTGACTAATTATCCAGTTGCGTTTTTTGCTGCAGTTATCTGCATTTTATGTTGGATGACACACAAAGCCCACAGAGTGGATGGTTCCCCCCCCCAATTCCTTGTAGGCCAATTCCTGTGGCCCGATACAAACTTCAGCATTAGACTGGATTTCTACAATGGATGTATGTTCTTGGGGAGTAGCCTTGTGCTGATGTTACGCATTCTGGAAATACAGCTGAAACTTTTAAAAATATGGTGCTGCTGTTTGTTTCATCTTTCACACAGCACAATAAAATATCTTTATTAGTGTCTAATTGCACACATCATAATGCAGATGGGTCCTTTTTATCTGTGAGGGTTCCATTCCTGGAATCTTCATGGATAAAAAAATCCAAGGGTAATTAAACTCATGGATTTTGCCCCACAACCCTCCAAACTCAACTGGACCACAGTTCCAGTTGGGTCCAGGCAACTTTCTGAGCCCTGCCAAGGCTGCACGCGTTTGCATGCTTGAAGGTAGAAGTTACTCTTTCCTGTCTCATTAATATATTATGAAAATTCCCATAAAAATTAATGAACGTTGTTTTGTTTTTTTCTGTTTTGGTTGGCTTTACAATTAAATCACTATTTAAGTTCAGATTTTAAACCAGTACAGGAAAGCATTCATCCACTCTGTTGTCTTCAAAGTTGAGAATAATGAAATCCAACCTAGCCTCATCATCTCTGACATCAACACAAATTAAGAATCTTGATTATGTGGTGAAGCAATCAATAGGGTAGCAGTGAGTATGTATTGATTAGGAAAATTGCTTTTATGAAAAGTAATCAAATTCATTTCAGCTGACTTGCCTTCCTCTCATGGCCTGATCCTATGAAGTGCTGCAGTGAAACAACAATCTGTAGGATCAAGTACAGCAAGCAATACAAAGGGGGTAGTGATTTTTATTACTAACAGTAGAACTTGCTTTTAAATGTTTGGATTGAGATGTGAGGATCCTAGCACCACTAACATCAGCTGTGTCATATAAGCACTTTATATAGTTTTGCCAGAAAATGCAACACTGTTAGAAAACATTTTAAATGTCAAGTAGTTTCTGCTGTATCTTAGATGTGACACTATCTCTATATCAGCTGTTCGTGTAATGTTTTATCCCTGAATACCTATGACAACTCGTGCAGTCCAGGCCTCTGTCCAATACCAGATGGAGATCTTAGCCACATAAACTGTAGGCAAACTAGCCCCCTCTAAGGCTTGGTAATGTCCCACTAGCATCTCTTCCCAACACGTCTGGTTTCATCTTTAACCTATTTGTCCTCATCCATCTTATTGCCCTGAAACAGTGGTTCAGAGCAATGTTGGGCCCTGTTCATTTGGTTATAGACATGTAGAGCTGGTTGTCATCATATAGGCAGACATCAAAGCTATGGATAATCTCAACCTTGTGAGTCCATATATATATATTAAATATAATTGATAGGGCAAGCAGATTTCCTCAGTGTCCATCTATGCTGGGGCAGAAAGAAATGAAACCAGGGAAGAAACTATTAAAACCACCCATGATACTCAAACTAAGTGGTCAAGGTCACATAGAAGAATAATGTGGTCCACGATATCAAAAGCTCCTGAGAGGTCCAGTAATATCAATAGATCCTTGTTATGCCTATCTATCTCACAACAGGCTAGAAATCAGATTGAAAGTGCTCAAGTAAAATATAATCCAAGAACACCAGAATTGCTCTGCTACCATATTTACCACAATTCTCCCATTGCCCTAAGGAATTAAAACTGTTCCATCTTAATCCAATTCAAAGTATAGGTGTGGCCCAGTAGGCTCAGGCTTTAGGTTCCTGGGGCACTGTTGATACCTGAAACCACAGATAAGAGGGAACCTATGTTAAGTATAGGGTTCTCCCCCCACCCCCAAGAAAGAAGTTTTTTTCGTTACTCAAAGTAAGGATAAAGGAAGTTAAGGGGCTCCCTCAATCCGTGGATAATGGAAACCGTGGGTATGGGATCCTTGGATATGGGAGTTCATCTGTACACAAATGTATCATTTCAGAATCTTGCAAAGTTATCACAGTGGGTCAAATATTGCTCATCTTTACATTTCAAAATCAATAACCCTCTGAGAAAGGTTATCCAGAAACATTCTACAGGATCAGTGGTGTAGCTAGGTCATTTGACAACCAGAGCCCATAATTTTTTGACAACTCCCATATGACAAATTTATTTATTTATTCACTTTTTATACACTTTTCCTCCAAGGAGTGTTGTGTGCATGTTTCCTCCCCTTCTTTGTCCTCACGACATCCTGTGAGTTAGGTGAGGCTGGGAGATAGTAGTAGACATGACATGAATAAAAATAATGGCCAGAAAATAAATGCAGTGAATTTTTCCCCACAAGCAATGGATGAATGTTATTGCTCCCCTGCACATAGTGGTCAGTGACGTACTGCTCCTGCATCTGGAGGTTCAATATAGCCATCATGCATAATGTTACATAAGATTGTTATGGTTTGTTTGTTTTGGCCATAATGTTTTATAGAATGAAGATATCAACTCCTTTTTTAATTGAATTCCTTGTGAAATTCTGCATTAAATGGTATATAACATTATGGTATTATTCCTAAAAAAAAAAGTGATTTTAACAAGTTTCGTCCCTTGTGGTGACACTCCCCCAAGGGTGGCTCCTGGAGCACCTGCACCATAGGTAGCTATACTACTGCACAGTTGCAACTCAGGTAATGTGAAGAATTATCTCTTCATAGCCATCATAGCCACTTTATAGATTGGCAAATAAGGTTTGTGGTATGTTTACTCAGATTTCACATGAGTCTTCCACTATCATAACTCAAGCCGTTTTCCAACCCACCTCATACTACCCGATTGCTCTCTAAATTAGGTACCCATCTTTCTACAAGGTCCAAGTAGTGGTAAATGCACATATTGAAACAATAGGAAATACATCTAAAGGTACAGATGCTGACAAATCCAAAGAACGAGTTAGTGGCAAATGGGCAAGTAGACTTCTCTGTTCAGTTTGCAGATAAACTGTTGCAGCTGCTAAAGTGAGGCAATGAATTAGCAAACGTTTTTGTTTTAATTAGTAAGGTTTAACCCTGTGTATTTTTACTCTTTCCTAGCAACATAAACAGACTCTCAAAAACCAAAATAAATGCAAGCATGCGCCGGTATCCACTGATATGGTATCCACGGTTTCAGTTATCCATGGATACTGGGATGCCTATTTAAAAAAATCTCTTTTTTCACCTTGTTGCAGCAAAACCACAGCTGTTCCTCTATCTTTAAAAAGGTTTCCCTAGTATCCATGATTTCAGGCATGCTAGGGTCCAGAATAGAACCCCAGCAGATACCAGGTCATGCCTGTACTGACAAATGAAAATTAATGTTAAAGAAATCAAATTGCCTTTGACTTCGGATGTTTATTGTATTGACTGTGTTGTATTTATAGTGGGGAAAAAGAGTTTGAAACAAGAATTAAGTGTGGTTTCTCAAAAGGAAAACTGAGATTTAAAAAAATCATTTTCAGAGATTCCAGGGAGTCTGATTCCAGAATCACATTTTTAGGCATGTACACTTGCCTATGATTTTTCTTGTACTAGAAAAGATGAAGACAAATCTAGAAAACAAAAATAGAAAAACTAGTAACTATTATTTGTACTGTAAAGGTTAAACTGCTGCTGCTGGGCTTTCCGACCGGAAGGTTGGGAGTTCAAGACTGTGTGACGGAGTGAGCTCCCATTGTTTGTCCCAGCTCCTGCCAACCTAGCAGTTCGAAAGCACCTAAATGCAAGTAGATAAATAGGGACCACTTCGGTGGGAAGGTAATGGCGTTGCGTGTGCTACGCGTATAGTCATGCCGGCCACATGACCACGGAAGCTTGTCCTCAGACAAAACACTGGCATTACAGGCTTTGAGACTAAGATGAGCACCGCCTCCTACAGTCGGTCATGACTAGACCATTTGGTAGTGGGGAAACCTTTACCTTTTTAAAAGCCCAGAAATGAAATTAGAGAAAGTTAAAATAATTTTTTAAAATTTTTGTTTAGATTGCTTTAACCTCTTAATTAACAGTTTCAAAATGTATACAGTAACATCAGTGGTGATGGAGCACAATGAAAATATGCTGGACAATCCCCATGGTGAACATGTGTGTGCCCCTTTCCTGAAAATAAGCTATATTTTAATAAAATCACTGATCTGTGTGGATGATGCAGAATAATAATGCACCCCCTAATAAAAAAACAGTTTGAACATGTGTAGTTTCAATTAACAGAATTTCCTATACCAAATCTTAATAGAATCTTATGCCCAACTACTGGCTGACCATTGAACGTACTGTAGTTTACCAGGCAGTTGAAGTTTAACACTATAGAATGATTGTTGATAAAGAAAAAATGTTTTAAAATTTTTAAAAACCTTGATTTTTGAAATACTTTTGCCAACAAAACATCACAGAATTTTAAAAATAAGCAAGCAGGAGAAAAAGCAGTCATATAAAATTGCTAGTTGAGTGCATGATTATTAAACTCAATAAGTCATTTTTGTCTTTAAGAACGTCTCCAACTTTCAAGACATCCACAAGATTTCAGACTCAGTTCTAGTTCACTGGAAAAACTTAACAGCCCAATCTTAACCAAATTCCTGTGCTGTGGTGCCCTGTTCTATTACACCATCTTGCAGAGAGCCTAGCTTATACTGACTTCCAGCTGGCAGTGGTAGGGTGGCACAGGTCTTTTTGCCAGCAGGGTGGGCCTCCATGCTGGTGCAACGTGTCTTACAGGACATTTGCGACAGTGCTTGTGCTTGTCCCACCAGCGGAGGCCAGCATAGGATTGGGCTTCCCATTAGTTTTGGGCGATAGGTTCAGTTCAGCTTCCTAGAGGTTAGTTCAAATAAAAGGAAACATGCATCAGACTGTGCTATTAAGCTAGTAGTCATATCTACAGTGGGCATGCTCATGTTCACAATGTTCAGATCTAATTTCTTCAGAGTCTGACAACACAGAAGTTGTATGCATTTTCATTTTATTCTTTCATAATTAATGTATAGTTCCTTACCGTTAGTCTCATACAAGTAAAGAGTGGTGAAATTGACTAAGGTGACTCAGTCATACCCTACTTTGCAAGTAAATTCACGGTTAATGGGAAGAAGGAAAGAGGACACAGGGAACAAACACCTTTGTTCACAAATGTGCTGGAAAAAGAGGGACCATCCATCTTTCAAAGAAATAGACTTTGAGGCGGGAACCATGGCTATAGGGGAGTGGTACCCTTGCAGTGTTGTCTTTCAAAGGGTCACGTGATAAATAGTGGGTATTTATTTTAAATTGTGCTTTCCCACACTTCATTTAGGATCAGGGTCCCTTGCAACAGTAATGCAAACACTTTCAACAAGTTATGCAGACATTTTAAACACTTCTCAGAGAATGAGAAGAGTGTGTTTTATTTGCTACCATTACAGGAGATGAGCATATGCACTACCATTCCCAAGGCAGTTTGTGTTAATGGTATGGAGGTCTGCATAAAGCCCATGGAGTCTTAACAGCTTGAGGGTGCAATCATAACTTGGAGTTAGGCTGGTGTAGTTAGGCCAGCAAAGTTTGGCCGGCACAAGTGACACCATAAAGTATGTTTGGACCACTCTCGGAGTCAGAGAGGCCCGCACACTGACGTGCACCATCCTCCCTGTCTCTGAGAGTGGTCCAAACCTGGCACCAGCCAAACTTTGCTGGCCTAACTCCAGGTTACGATTATGTTCTAAATCTTTGAACATTTCAATCCAAAATTCCAGGTAATCAGTATGATTCCTACTCCTTTTAAAAGCAGCAAATATTTAAAGTCACTCTTTGTTTGTTTGTTTGTTTGTTTGTTTGTTTGTTTGTTTCTCTCTCTCTCTCTCTCTCTCTCTCTCTCTCTCTCTCTCTCTCTCTCTCTCTCTCTCTCTCTCTCTCACACACACACACACACACACAGAGGGAGGGGGAGAGAGAGAGAGAGAGACCTCTGCTTCAACTTACTGTTAAAAAGGGCTATAAACCTACATTGTCTCAAGGTAAGCAAGATTGTGTGCCTTGCAGTTCTAGACTTTGATCCAAAGGTGGGAATCTGTGTGGAACAGACCCTCATGCCATGTTTTTGAATCTCTGTGGTTTTGAAAGTCGATTGCCGTGGAAGTGAGAATGCTGTTTGAGAAACAGAAGTCCAAAGTGCCCTTAGCATGTAGTATTAATCTACTGGATTTTGGACCTTAGGTTAAACTCTGTTAAATACCTTTCAGTTTTAGTGCTGTTCATTTCTTTATTATACCATAATAGAAAGAATATATTATTCCTCGTTCTGTATTCATTTAAGGTGCAAAATCCTTAAGACTTCTATTGCGTAGAAATAAAGTGAGGATTCAGTCATACTCTACTTTAGAGATTGCTAGGTCCTGTTGAGCTTAATGGAATTTACTCAGTAGGTGTGTGTTAGATTGCAGCCTTAGGGCCCAATCCTGTCCAATTTTCCAGTGCTGTCGCAGCTGTGCCAACAGGGTGTATACTGCATCCAGCAGTGTAGGAGGCCTCCTCAAGGTAAGGGAACATTTGTCTCCCACCCTGTGCCCTTACCGCAAATGTCCCCTTTCCCTGTGGAGGCTCCCGTGGCTGGCTGCCACGGGATGCAGTGGATACCTTTTGGGTGGTCAGGCAGCATAGGATTGGGCTCTTAATCTTTTATCAGTTGATGTGCTTCTACACATTTGTACCTAATATTACCCTTTATTTGTTTGAGCAAGATTTAGACCAAGGTTTGAGCAAGATTTTATAATATAAATCAGTCTATAAAAATATTGATTTTTGGTTTTGAAAGAGTACAAAAACAATCTTTCTGCAAGGTCAACAAATTTAAATAAACTTTTCACATGTAGAAGAAGTCATAATATTTTATATGGAACCAAAATAAATAGTTTTCAAAAATAATAAACATGAAACATGAATGAAACCTTGACTGATTAAACATTAACACACTTTACCCCATTTGGTTGTAGGGGGACAAAAGGAGGAAAACAGTTTTTAATGGCTCAGTCCTATGCATCCTTGCTCAAAAGTCCCACTGAATTCTATGGGGCTTACTCTTTGGGAGTGTAAGCTTGGAATAAGTCCGCTTGAACTCAGTGGGACTTACTTTTGAGTAGACATATAGTGTGTTAATGCTGTCATTATTTTGGCTTTCTGCAAGAATGCCTGTGTGTTTTTAATTTTAGCATGCTGCGTGTGAACTGAGTTTAACTTCATTGTAATTTGTATATGCATTTTCTGTCAATAAACAAGTTTGGTGAAAGAATAGAAATAAGAAAATAATGAAGGACGATTAAGACCATAAATTTATCTTCTCTCATGTGGTATAACTTACAGGTTCTACGTTGTCCCTTTTTTCCTTCCTTTGAGAAAAGTACATAGATAGATAACATACACTGCATATACACTTTCTGTGCTAATTATAGGAATATAATATAATTATAGTTTCACAATGTCCAATGGGCACAACACTTCTTTTTAAAGAGAAAGTGGAGACAAAAAGCATCACTTGTAGGCTGAATTGTCAAATCTCACTCATTTGAGAGACCTTCTAAAATAATCCATAGATAACTTTATCTATTAGAGGCTACGAACCTAATGCCCTGTTTCCGAAAATCTCTGTTTTACAGTTAACTAGATAACTGCATATAACCCTCTTAAGCAGAGAGCTCATGAACTGCTTCCATGGCTATTTCTAGCCTCGACTCTTCTAACAAGATCAACCAGGAAAGTTGCTTTTGCTTATAAAAGTAGAAAATAGATTTGATAAAAATGGTTAGTCCCCTGACCCTTCTTTTATTTATCATATCAGAAAAGAACAATGTTTTGCTGTGTTGTGGTCAAAACAGAGGCGACCTTGCTTGTTCACAAGTGTTCAAAGTCTAGAGATAAGAAGGGCAAAATAATAGAGTACAATGGAAAGAGTGTAGTGTAATTATTTGTGACTTGTCAAGTGACGCCCTTTCAGGCCCCAAGTGATTCAAATCTGGGAACTCTGCACAATTCTCTAAACTAACCATAGCTAGCATCAGAGAAATCTCACCCAGCTTCTTCGACAGTGCTGAAATTGCATCGGTTTGTCATGCACTGAGCATGCCAGCTCCACACAATATCATTTGCTTGCAAATGGGCCTGGCCCCAAAGCCCTGATACACATTCCTTGGTATCTGGCTCTTGGCCTGTGATTTGTCATGTCTCTGGTGCTATCAGTTTAAGGTAATTTTAATAGATTCTGATGGTTTGCTTGTAGGAGTCAAGAATGCACTCCAGACTGTGTTGTTTTATGCCTCTTTCTACAGTATATGAAGCATGGTAGATGACCTCGTGCTAGTGATACCCAGGCAAAAATTGCAGAGGAAATGAGGAGGCTGCCTTGTGTAGTTTTGCTTAAAGCTGGTATTGGCAGTTATGACAGATCTTCTAAGGAAATTTCATGGCTTGTTTAATCACCATTCCCATTTCTGAAATGCAAGATTTCTTTTCTTATGAGTAGTTTTGTCATTTTCCATTAGAATGCAGGTGTGACTGTTGGATATTCCCAAGCAGTCAAACTGTTGTAGAAACGAAGTAAATATTACATTTCATATTTTTGAGTTTGATGCTGCTGCATATACTGTATATTATAGTTTACAAAATTTGTAGGATTACCTGGGTAAACACCATGCACTCATTAATATTTGAGCTTCCCTTATTAGTATAACTAAGATAGTGCACCGTTGTGATTTTATTCATTTCTCTTACCTGGGCTGCAGAAAACAAGTCTTTCTGATATCCTGAACTATTAAGAGAACATAAAATCAATAATTTAATAGTTAGGAAATTAGGAACATTAGGAAATTGTTCAGGAAAATGGGTGTTTAGTTGTCTTAGAAAATTAATTCAGCTGCATTATGAAATAAATGGCATATTTTGTTCTGCTTTTGACACCAGTAGATGAGATTATTTTACCATTGACAACTCTGATCTTTACATCATTTTTTAACTGACTCCTTTAATTGATTACTTCTGTGATGTTAGAGCCTGCAGCATAGCTCTCTAGAAGTCTACTGACACCAATCGATTACCATAAAGGTGTTAATGTTAGTGATTTCATCCAAGAAAAACATTCAAACTCTGTAGCTAAAAACTGCCAGAGCATAGGCCCTTGTTATTTTTTGCTACTGTTGATTAGCAAGGACTTCTCTAAAGAAAGGAGCAGGCTTCAAGTTGTTGTGTTTCATTTGTCTTGAGTACAAACACATTAATGTTTAAAATGTAGAGTTTGAAAAACAGTTCCTATTAATATTCATCATTGTATCTCCATGGAATTCATGCAAGAAATATTCGGACATAGGCCATTTCTTCTGACTTTTCCTTAGGGGATGTCTGACAGCAGAGTAACTTGGAGCATCCCTGCAGCAGTCTAAGTTCTTGTCAGTTCTTCCTCCACCCCACCCCCCACCTTCCAGTGAGAGACTGAGCAGGGTTTTTTAGGTGACATGGGAGTTTTCAGTTATTATTTGAGGCATTTATAGACGCTATATGTGACTCTCTAAAAACCTTTCTGAATCATAAAAGGCAAGGAGAACATTCTCTCTCTCTCTCTCTCTCTCTCTCTCTCTCTCTCTCTCTCTCTCT
>JAJKFI010000001.1:31580676-31597240 GCA_029204185.1 Lerista edwardsae | reverse complement strand
TCTCTCTCTCTCTCTCTCTCTCTCTCTCTCTCTCTCTCTCTCTCTCTCTGCATTTTTCCCTCTCTTTCCTTTGCATGCTGCTCTGTGCCCTGGACCAGATCCCATTTTGCACATACATAGTTTTCTACATGGAAAGCTTGAAGGTATAGCTTGAGGGTATATGCAACACTTCATGAAGTTCAGCCTAGGTGTTTTGAAAATATTGTTCAAGGATGGTTCAATTGTTTTAATACGGTAGTGTGAATAATCACTATTTCAAGGTTATTCTTGAAAAGCAGACAAAAATGCAAACGTTTTGTATAATTCTTCTGTTAGAAAAAATCTAAACGATAAAAGATAACATCCAAACATCTGAAGGTAGCATAATACTATATCCTTGTCATGAAATCAAAGTTGTGAGCAAGCTTGTTCCAAGTTGTCTAGAACACTTCTGCTTGTTATATGTTAAGTCGAAAGAAAGAAAAAGGATGGGATAGATTCAAAAAAGATACTGCTGGACATAATGGAAACCTCAAGTCTCAATTGTTATGGAGTACATTGTTATGGAATAGAGGTGATGTTACACAGATGGAATTTCATTAGATTATGATAACTGTAAAAAGATCTTCAGTTGTGGCAAGATTTTTTTTATATTTTTGAAATATTATATATATATTTGAAAATGTGTAAATGCCAGTGTATCCAAATAACCAATGACATATTGATTTCCCCAGACTACTCTGTTTTTCAAGGGTTTTTTGTTTTTATTTAACATTCAACTTGAGGAACCTTGAAACATTGGCCACTACAGTACTTCGTGACTTTTATTTGGTCCAAATAAAGGTATTTTGCTACTGTTGCTGTTTAGCTTATTCTTTTTCTTCCAACAAGAATTCATCCAGAAAAGTCAACTCTGTAGAGTGTAATAAATCTTTGGCTGACCCTGAACTTCCTGTCTCATTAAGAGGCTGAACATACACCCTGCTCACCTTAAGTCATGTTGGCCTATCTGATCTCTGGGTGAATTTAGCAGCAGCTGATATGAGTATGAAAGAAATATCTGATGAAAGCAATGAGCATATAATCAACTTTAATGCACTTAAAGAAGACTTTTTTTTTACTGTTGTGTATCTGTGCATGTGCTCAGTATTTCATTACCAGTTCACTTAATATAGAAGTATGGAATAGTTTCTTTGGCTGTGTGCTCATTCCACTAAGGATACATTATGTAATGCTCTTGTTCTTAATTTCTAGAGCACCATCCATGTGCATTACTCTTTACAAATGGTGAGAAAACAGAGCCTTGCCGTGATGGCTCACAATCTAAAAGAGACCCAAGGGAGAGAAAAGAGGTGGTAGGAAGTGATACAAGGAAAGATGGTCTGCATTGAGTGGTATATAGGAGCTTTATGAAAAAGAGGTTTTGACAAAGGAAATAGGCAAGGCAGCACCATAGAGGCTTTTTCAGATGTAAGGGGCAAAAAGAGAAAAGGGCATAAATGTTTGAGGGCACTTTTGAAAAGATAAAAGCTGTAGTGGTGGTGGGGAAATGAGGCCATGGAGAATGTTGAAGATAAGGCTGAGAGTAGGCTACAGTCAACAAGAACACCAGACAGACTGTCGCAGGATATGTTTTAATTGGCTTTATCAAGTTAGCAACATAAATATACAATCTGTATGTATTTTTCCACACATTCTGCATATTTATTAGAAAATCTGTGTTTGTCATCACTACCACCTAAGCTCTTTCTAGAAAAATAAAATCACACAGTTTGTGTTTTCCTAGTTGATTAGACCTTTTGCACTGGTTTTAGTCAGCTCCAGTATAAAAAAGATTCAGGGCTTTGTGCATGTTTATGGGAAAGCTGCTTTTCTCTAGAACTCCAAGGCGTACCGATCTTTCGTGTGTGTACTTAAAATCATATTTTGCTAGCATTTTTATATAGATATATACGGAACAGTAATATTGAAATAAAATTTTAAAATTAGAATTGATAAACTATTGTGGTTTGTATCACAATATATCCTTGAAGGATAAGTGCCCATATTATTTTGTATCTTCAACACTGTTGGAAAATGCTACAGTAATTAAAAGTAAAATTAGCTGTTTTATGAAGTATAAAAGCCAAGTTCTCTTTGTTGTAAGTACACCAAGTAAATGAAATCCAATCTGTTTTTTTCCAACAGACTTTTTGAGAAACATATTTGGAAACAGACTGTATCTCTCGTCATTACAATGAACCATTTATTGGATTGTCATTGCTCTTACTTGAATATCCAACTTGTATAACAGTAGGGGTCACTGTGTACATTGAATTTGACATGACATTTTAAAATTTACTTAAAGGACTTGAACATTCAAGCAAAGTTTAAAAGACTCAAACATTGTTTTGAATAGAAGAAAAAGCACATCACAAAATATGTAAAACAGGTTTCAGTTATGTTTCTTGAATGAACTTATTAACATTCTATATATGTCTAATTTAATGCATGATTAGCATCTTAAAATGAGAATTCAAAGTTTTTAAACAATATATAGATTTTCACTGATACGTCTGTGACTATACAGAGATATTGTGTGGTGACAGCATTCAGATTACAGACAAATGAAACAAAATTCTGTTATGCAAGAAGCTGTAAACTATTTTTTCCTTCAGAAACAGAAGGTATGACAGTACTGTTGCTGCCTGGCATGATGCTGAAATTGTCATTTTTAAAAGGTTAATACATTTTGTTTGTCCTTGATAGTATTCTCACTGTAATAATTTTTTCTTTCATGCTTTGCTGCCTAATTTTGTTTTCCTTCAAACACCAAATGGTTGTTTTTTGACAGGAACACAATTGTAGCTCTGACATGTCTAACCAGATGTTCTCTCTCGTTCTACAAATGATTCTGACATTACTTAACAAGGATCTTACAGCATCATACTAGTATCTTTTCACTTTCTATTTGGTGTCTAGATCCGTTGTGGATTCTCGGTAGTTTAGCTGAATCATAGTTTTTTCCCCTCACTTTTTCCTCAGGGTCTTCTAACTCCTTTTGTTATGGTCTGTTGAAAAATTTAAATCCTCTCTTTTCTTGGCAGTGTAGCATTAATCTCTTTGACATCACACTTCAAAATGAAAAAAGTGCTTTATACCATGATACCTGTAAACAAAGTGTGTGTGTATGTGTCAGAATACATGCAGCAGTGCTAAGGCTGGTACTAAATGTAATATGTATATATTGGTAAATTAATGCCACTTTCTCTAATACAATTATATATATATATATATTTTTGCTGGCTTACACTATTTATATATCTTGTCAAAATATCAAGAAAGGGTAAAGATTTATAGATAATTATTTTAGCTCTTGTTTATCCCATTTTTTGGTTTTTCACTCTTTACAAAATGATTTTAATTACTATAAACATAGTATACCAGAAATATTTTCTTTTTTATAAACATAACATGAGTGGGGCAAAAGTTCTTCTCTTGCCTAACATATGTTGATGTAATGGGATTTATACAGATGTTCCTGATAAGTTGCGTTCTACTACCATGTACACCTACAGACCCTGTTTAAAGATTACTTTCCTAAACTCTATGCTTGGTAAGATTGGAAGTAGGTCCTAGGTTTAAACACTTCCCAACCAGAAGGTTGGGAGTTTAAGACTGCGCGACGGAGTGAGCTCCCGTTGCTTGTCCCAGCTCCTGCCAACCTAGCAGTTCGAAAGCACCTAAATGCAAGTAGATAAATAGGGACCACTTCGGTGTTTGTTTGTTCCTTTAAACAAAGGTGAACAGACTGTGGTAATTCCGGGGTGATGGGTAGGGATATGGGGGTAGTGGGCAGATCAAATGCTGGCTCAGCCGTGCGCATAGTCATGCCAGCCACATGACCACGGAAACTTGTCCTTGGACAAAACGCCGGCTCTACAGGCTTTGAAATGGAGATGAGCACCGCCCCCTACCGTCGGTCCCGACTAGACCATTCAGTCGTGGGGAAACCTTTTACCTTTTTACCCTGTGTCAAAGATAACTCTGGAACAAAGAGATCCTATGCTTATTTGAATCTTTCCTTGGCCACATGTTACAAGCCCTTCCCATTCTTCCTGGCCAGGTAGTCAGTTCCCAGAAATAATTGGTATGAGGTTTTGATTATGTGGTTTGGGAGTTTGTTTGCTCAAATAAGTACAATTCTTAGTTCAGGTACGACTGTACCTTCTGTGTACAGAAATTGAAGTTGAGAGGAGCCATGCAAGCAGAAACTTTCCCACTTGTTATTACACAATGAAGTAAGATGATGAAAGTCTTATCTAACTAGGGTGCTCAACTCCTTTCTAAGCCCAGCAGTATGTGCTTCCAACTATGGAATGCTTGTAGAACTGTCCTATGACTGAAGTTGTTGCGCAGGGTAGTTCAGTTGGCCCTCCTTATTGATGGGTTTGGCATCTGCAGATTTGGCTCATTGCAGGTGCCAAGCCCACATTGGGAGGGCCTCCAGGATGGATTTCCATTCATGTTTGGGAGGTCCTATGAGGGCTTTCTACAGATTTCATTATCTACAGAAATCAGTATCTGCATGGGGGAGGTCCTGGAATGGATCCCCCATGGATGTTGAGGGCCCACTGTACTCCACCAAAAACAATTTTGTTAAGCTGTAGAAAGGTCAAGGTGCTTAACATCAAAAGTGCCCAAACTGTGTTCTATACAAGGTTTTAAAAAATTAAACAAAGGTGAACAGACTGTTATGTGGTAATTCCGGGGTGATGGGTAGGAATATGAGGGTAGTGGGCAGATCAAATGCTGGCTCTGCCACCAGTTTGCTGGTTTGCCTGTTTGTCATTTCAATTATGAAGTAGACTGGAGATGCAGCTTGAGAATTTACTGTGAGGTCTGTTTTCATAATACATCCGTCTTTGTCCCAGATCACTAAGGGGAATCTCTCCCTGTTTCACATCTAGCACAGGTAATTTGAACAACGCTGGTTGCCACTGAAAATTATAAGGCTTAAAAAAGCCTTAAGAATTTTTGTAGGAAAAAAATTAATACGACCATCCATTCAATCAAAATTTCACCCAAGGTTCTCCGTAAAGCAGGTCTAAACTGACTTACCCATTAAATAACAAGCACGAACTGTTCTTTCTTGTTTCTGTAATAGCAAAAATGGTGCACTGTTTAGAAAGTGTTATTCACTTTCAACCAATATTCTTCTGACTACTTTGAGTTTAACTAAGAAAACTGTAAAGTCATTGTCCCAGTTACTGTGCTTTTTTGAAAATAAGTCCTGATAGTGCTATAGGCATGCTTAGAGCAGTGGCTCAGGTATTTACCCACTTCACATATCCTTGTCACAAAGAGTCAGTTTCTGTCCTTTTGAAATCTTATGCAGTGATGCAGATCATGCAGTATGTTTAAAGTAGAAATATTCCCTGCCAACAAAGTCCATGTTAGTACTGTTCGTTGCCATTTTAAAGCTGTTCAGGGCTTTAAATGCAGGCAAGTTAATTGGGTCACCTTTACTTATTCTTATTTGGAAAGAGCTCCACATAATAAAAGAAAATGTACATTAAGTAGCATCACCTGAACATGTAGTAACAATTTTTCTTTAGAAAAGGAATAGGAAGCAGTTGGGTACAGACATGATTAAGAAGTGTTCGTTATCATCCAGATGTTAATGACTTTCTAGGTTAAGCAAGATCCTAGTTGTGCATAACATGATGGAATATTTTTTAGATTAATAATTTTCCTCTGTGCAACAACAGTTTGTATTCTGTCGTCATTTTTTGTCCTATTCTGTCATACTTTTTTAAAATGAAACCAGCCTTTATAAAGAAGGTCTTCATTGTTGGTCTTCATCATCATTTGTTGTTGTCATTATTATTTTTACCATCTATATGACTGTCAAGGTTGCCAAGTTACATACACATGAAACAGCTAAGAATGTCCTGTTTTCTTAAAAAATACTGAGTACAGCGTGGGAAATGCCTTCATTTTTTTCATTAAATCAAACTTTATTTGCAGAACAAACAAGTTGGTGAAAGATTTTCACAGCACAGTCACAAAGTATTTCTAGATTTATTCTTTTCTAAGAAAAATGGTAAACAGAGATTTTTTTTAAAAGCAAGCAAGCACTGCACTTCCCAACATGAGTAGCAAGGAATTTTTTGCATCTCTACCCTCAGGAGTTTCAGGTATGGGGACTCCGCTTCCTACCCTGTCTCTTCCTCAACCAGCTATGGAAGCTTGCCTGGCTCCAGTTGTTTCACAGCCAGCCGGAAAGGGGAAGGAGAAAATGTATAGCTAAAGACACAAATTCCCACATCAAATGGCTTGCTCCACTTTTGCAACTTTCAACCCTTGATTATTAAAATATTTTCTGTATTAGATGAAATAATAGAAGCTTGTGCACAGTAAATATACCCAATCGTATGCAATTTGGGAACCATTTAACTTCGCCTTTCATAAGCTCCATTGACCACATCAGAGTGAGTGCCTGAAAACCTATTATGGTGGGTTTTTTTCCCCCAGACAGGTAAACTTTTGTTTTTGATATGGTAAAATCTGCACATGTGAAAAACTATTGTGTATACATTGGGTCTAGTTACATTCTCCTGTGTCTGAAAGTGTACCTGTTCTTTCCTTACATTTAACTTAGTCTTCACTTTTCAGCATTTTACACTGGGGGAAGTTATAAGAACTAAAACAAATTTTGCATTTTTCTTCATGCAGTCTCTTCAGTCCTGTTATTGTAAAATAAGTCTGTGTAAGCACTGAGAGCAGCCTGAAATGGCTGCCATTAAAATGTTGACACTGGCTAATACTTATCTGTGCACTATATCTCAAGATACAAAAGCTATTATTAAGAGTTGTTATTTTTTGTTACTTTGAATCGCTTAACTTTGCCAGACTTTATCCATTGAGAATTTCCATACCAGGTCTTTGCCTCAGGCTGATTTCCTACCTTCCCCCCCACCCCCGTTCCCGCAATAATATTTTATCTGGTTTGTGTTTTTTGGGTTTTTTTAGAATAAAGTCAGGAAAAAAACATGCATTTTATGATACTACGAAGAACCTGTAGACATTTCTCGGATATGTGCAACACTCCCTCCCTCTGATGAAAATTCAAATATCTCGTTCCAATCTGTGTACATATAATAACATTAAGGGTTTTAAAGATTCTGTCATTTTGTTGAAAATTGTTAAATTCAACAAAGTGACATTTAAGTGCCTGCATCAGAATAAAAGTTGAGACTCAGGGCATAATCCTTACCTGCACTGGAACAGAACAGACCAGAGGGCCTGCACTGTATCCAACACAGGTTGGGACTGTGCTGGAGCCGCCACGGGGCAAGGGCACGTTCATGCCCTTGCTCCGGGATAGGCGTCAGCTGCCCTGTTGGGGTTGCTTGGATCTGCAACCTGCTTGGATCTATATAGCAGGCGCAGATCCAAGCAGGGCCACATCCAAGCTCTACCCCCTTCCCCAGGCCAGCCCATCTCGAGTAGCCCTGGCCTGGGGCTTTACTTGAGGTGGGAGGATGAACATCTTCTTCCCCTGAGGAGACCCCAGAGGCTGCTGCGGCGCCCATAAGATGCAGCGGTAACCATTTTGGTATGACGGTTCCTCTGGGCACTCCGCAGTTTAAGATTGGGCTGCCCAAAAAGTATTTTTTTCCCTAGTTTTAATCAAAATCAGACAATGCAGTATAGTCAACAACAGTTATATTATGTGGGCTTTCTAATCATATGCAGCTTTCTGAAGAAAGAAGTGGGGAAGATATGGAGATGAGAAGATCCTGAAACAGCAGAGTTGTTGCCCCACCTATAGTCAGCAATAGGTAGAGACGTGGGTTTTGATGATTTATTTATTTTTACAAAATTTCAATTAAAATAGCAAATTGCAGTGTTGTGTGTTTTTATTCTACATTCTCACTCCAAATTCTCATTTTTATTATAAATGTTTTGGAAGTGTTCCAGATGGATGATATAGGTGATAAGTGTCAGCAGATGCAGCCACTGCTTTATTTCTAATTGGAAACATAATCTATTTTAATTTCTGGAAAATATATTATACACTCAAAAGGTGGTGTTTTTGTTTTTATCTGTTATTTAACAACAACGAAAACCCACCCCTAGCAATAGGCAAAAACATCTTCCATGTGTTTAAAAACTTGTTGTTCAGTAGAAGTAGTCAGACATTATGGGAGAAGTGGACAAGGTACAGAAACGCATTCTTTTTTCCTTTATTACCTCATTTTCTTCACCGCTTTCTAATTTGAATGGGGTTGTTTTCCTCCTGCCTTTTCACAATCTCTACCTGTCCCATTCACCTCTTTTTCTGGACTCTAAATTTTCTGGATCTGTGTCACCAGTATACTTGCCAGTTCAAGTATTAGTGTGTTCACTAAGCAATGGAAAAGTTTTAAAAGAATTGAAACCCAAATGGTTGTACGTATGCCACTAAATTGTAACACTACTTTAGAAAACAACAACAAAAAGGTCAGCTCAATTAGATTTTGGCAAGATTGAGACTTTACTATCTAGTATGCCCATCCTGGTACATTGGCTAGCTATTTGTGAGTATTTATGTGCAAATATGGTTAGTCGCACATTGATACTAGTCCAAATGGATTGTCCTTACTGCGACGTAGACAAAACAGTCATGAAATCTTTGCAATCCTTTAAGCAGTAGTGGCATGATATAATGAAGTTGTATTCCATTAAGCACTTGTATACAAGGGAACAAAATGTCATCACCTGAGTGTAGCTGCAATTCAGTAATACAACCTCATCTGTTCCATCAACTAGTTTTGCTCTGATCAATAAGCAGTTTTCTGTGGCCTTTCACTACTGTCAAGTATCATTGAGTGATGTAAATACACATCAGAAACAAAAAACTTGACAGCTCCCCTGGACTAAGGAGGGAAAGGAGGAGGGGGAAAGCAGTGGAATTGATAGAGATGACAGCTGACATCTGCTGTGTATAAATTATTTGGTATTGCTGCATACAAAACTTATTTTCTATTGTCCAAATAAAGCCCAAACATTAGGTGATTTTTTTGCAGAATATAAAGCCCCATATATATTTTAAACATAGTCAATAATGTATATTAATATTCAGAAGAAGAATGTTAAAATCATCTCTAGTTATTATGACTATTTATTATTATGACTAGTTTTAAAGTTAGATAATCTGATTTGTTTTGATAATCCAGGACCTTTGTGGGGAATGGGTGTTCTGTTGAACTGAATCTTCATATGTACAAAATGGAATCATGGGGATAGTACTCTGTCCAACAGCTGGGTAATCTTCCTTTTATGTAAGTATTCTTTGCTCAGTGCTTGATTTGTCCAAGCCCCTTTGGAACAAAGACTGTGTACTAACAGTCCTTGATGCACTGAGCCCAGTATGAAAAAAAGAATGTAAACCTTTATAAATATAATTTAAGAAATTTCTATCCTACCTTACCTTTGCAAATGCCCAAGGTGACCTATTTTTTTAAACCAAAAAGACTTCTAATAGAAACAATAAATACACCAATAGAAAAACAGTAAAAAAAGCAGTGGGGTGGGGCCAGTATAAAAATGGGAGGGTGGCATAGCAGCAGGCATCATACAGAGGCACAGGAGGCAAACACCAGCACATGCAAAGCACACAGCAGTCAAAAGCTTGACAAATAAAAATGTTTTGAGCTCATCCTGGAAAGCTAAGAGGGAGGACACAGTTCTTAGCACCCCTTAAAGAGAGTTTCATATTTGTGGCTACTATGGAAAAGACTCACCCTCACACTGCCATTTCCCTATCCTTGGTCAGATGCAGGAGAGTCCCATTGCATGATCGAAGAGAGCAGACCAGAATGTGCGGGGGAAGGTGGTCCTTTAGATAACCTGGTCCCAAACCATGGAGAGCTTTAAAGGTCAATACCAGCACTGTGAATTGGGTCTGGAATCAAATGGGCAGCCAGTGTAGCCACCGGAGCAGTGGTCTGATAGAATCAAACTGCCTGGTTCCAGTAACCATCCAGGCCATTGCATTCTGCACTAGCTGCAGCTTCCAAACCATCTTCAAGTGAAACCCCATGCAGAGCCTGTTACTATAATCCAGTCTGAAGTCATGAAAGCATAGGCCACTCTGGTTAGATACGATCAATTTGAGTACAGCCGCAGTTGGCTGGGCAAATGCACAAGCTGGGCAAATGCACCCTAGCCACTGCTATCACCTGGCTCTCCAGGGAAAGCGTTGATTGCAAGAGCGCTCCCAGACCATGCACCCGTTCCTGTAGGGAAAGTGCAAACTCATTCAGAATGGGGATAATACAGTACCTGCATCAAGGATTTCTTGACCAGGAGAATTTCTGTCTTGTCTGAATTAAATCTCAAGCTCTATTGGCAATCATCCAGACCTCAACTACCTCCATACAATGCTCTGGGATTTCCACAGCTTCTCTAGAATGAGATGGCAAGGAGAGAGAGAGAGAGAGCTTGGTGTCATCAGCCTACTGATTACACGCCGCCTACTACAAATCCCTGCATGATCTCACCCAGCGGTTCCATTTAGATGTTGAAAAGCGCAGGGGACAGAGTAGAACCCCAAGGCACCCTATACTGTCGAGGTCAGGCCATTCAACATGCATCACCGTCTGGGACCAATTAGTCAAGAAAGAGTGGATCCACTGCAAGGCAGTGCCCCCCAGCTCCAACTCAGCCAACCAACTCTGAAGAACACCATGGTCAATTGTGTCAAAAGTCACTGAGAGCCAAAAGGACAAGCAGGGATGTACTCCCCCTGTTAGTCCACAGCAAGTTCATCCAGCAGGGCCAAGGCCATCTGTCCAAAAGCCTAGCCTGGAACCATATTGAAAGGGATCTCATCTAAGAGATCTTAGATGCCACCACTTGCTCAATCACCTTCCCCAAGAAAGGGAGATTTGAGACTGATGGATGAGAATATTATTACTTTTTAAAAGAACCCTTCAAAATGTTTATATTCAAGCATTAAGTCCTGGTACAGACAATGGCTAGCATTCTGAGGGCGCAATCCTAACCAACTTTCCAGCACTGACATAGCTGTGCCAATAGTACAGGGCATGTGCTTCATCCTGCAGTTTGGGGGCAGTCACAGAAGCCTCGTTAAGGTTTGTTTGAGGCTTACCTCAATGTTTGTTCCCTTTCCTCGGAGAGGCATTGCCCTTACCCCGGTACTGGAAGTTGTGTTCTACAAGCTGTGTTCTACACTTCCTCCTCCTCGGCAGTTCATTGGAACCTCCAAAATATCATTCTTGGATGTGTTGCAGGGGGCTGTCATGGGAGAAAGAAATTTCCAAAAAACTCTTAGAAGCAGTTTCCATGATTGAAGCTGCACTCCCAAACTGCCTCCATATGATTTCTGGCTATTTCCCTGCATTATTTTGGGGGAGTTAGCCCTCCCATGGTAGCACCCCATATCACATCCTGCAGCATTCCCTAAGGTTCTCCAGTCCTCAGTGCAGTATTTTGGGAGGCTTGGGGAGCTGTTTGGGCAAGTGCAGTTGTGCAAGTCTTCTGTAGGATGTAATCCAGTGTCTCACTAGCACTTAACCTTTTATTTCGCTTCCTCCTTTTTCAGCATTAGCCATTACATGTAATGATATAGCATTACCATTGCATGACACTTAGGTAAATCAAGGTTAGCCTTAAACCAGAGTTGAAACCAGGGTCTGAAGTTGGAGTATTCATGCAGGAGAGAGCTCAGTAGGTTCTTCCAATCTCTTAGCTATTATTAAGGGATTGGGAAATGTTGTTATACCTGCACTGTGCTTAGTGTCACTCAAGTCAGTACAGAAATGTAACAAATAATATTTAATTTGAAGAAAGTTTGTTGTGTTCTTCTAATAGTGCATTTTAAATTTTTTATTATAAAAATTGTGATACAGAGTTCAGATGGGGTGCTGAAATACTGTGTACTTGCTGATATTCAGAAAAATAAGATGAATACTTAAACCATTTTCTGCACAGTTAACCGTATGGATCAATACACTGTGCCTGCAGGCCATTCTGTCATGCTTTTACAAAGCACTGCAAAAATTCTTCTATTAAATAATTAACCTTGTTATAAAATGAATGAGTAGAGTTTTTAAACATTTTAAAGTAATATTTTACATCCAGTTTATGTCATGAACCTTCCAAGTGGAGAAAAATATGTAGAGTAGGTGAGAATCTGGGCTTTATTTGTGCCCTGCACTTGTAAATGGAGAATGTAGCATTTCTCTGAAATAAACCTTGTGAGATGCTTAGTTTTGCCAATACAAGTGGTCACAGTCTTCAGGTACCACTTCTACTGTGGGATTTGGGTATGCTTATTCTGAATTACTTAAAAGTAGGGCAATAAAAGATGTGGGACTTTATGATAAATCCATTAAAAACTTATTAACAGAGCAAAGTTTTAACAAGGGTTGGAGGTTTTATAAAGGTCCTTGATATAGTATGGATAGATGACCCCTTATCAAGACATCTGAAATCTGGACTAATCTGAAATCCAGACATTTTTCTCTTAGACTTGTTTTCTGTGGTGTGAACACTAGAAGGTCTTGTGCTCATTCCCACATACAGTGCAGGTACAGTTCTATTCTCTGTTCTGTGATGTGTGTAGACATAGTTGAAAAATATCAGAGGCCAGCAGGCACCAGGCATCTAACTGTGAAAAGAGCAAGAGGAATCATTTCTTATTGTATTTATGCAATTATTCCAAAATCCAGACACCTTTCCATCCCAAGCAGTCTGGATAAAGGATAATCAGCCTGTATACAATTGCTGCAGTTGCGTTTCTAAATTACATGCTTTTTAGTAGAAAGGGAAGAGAGTGCAAAAAGTTGCAATGACTTGTGCAGGAATATTTTAATTGACAGAATTCAAAATCAGCATTTAATTTCTGTTTCTTTCAGGCAATGCAAAACAGTTTGATATCATTGTCTCTTTCCATTTCCCAGTAAGTTTCATAGATAGTAAAAATGCACACATTGTATGTTCTGGTTTATAACTCCTTCCTTTTCAGAAGGAAGAAAGCTAAGTAATCTGGTCAGTTTATTTCATAGGTAATTAATTTAGTGTGCTGATGGCAAAATAAGGTCACACAAAGATTATCTCAAGAAGGGAAGATAGATTACCAGCTCATGACTATTCATATATAGAGAAAAAAACATTCTTTTCATGGGCCTCTTCATTTCTTTTAGCTCCATTCTTTGCTGTTATAGGCACGGCAATTTTAAAATAAAAATTAGGTCTGCAATAGGCACACAGGTGTTGTATAAAGTCACAAAAATTACTATCTTGACAAATATTTTTTCCAGAGCCCACTGCCTTTCTAGACGAGCTACCAATGTTAGTCATTTGTGCCACATTAAAAATACTGTGATTTTCTTTCTTTTTACGAAAGAAGGTATCTGGTTTCCTCTTAGCAATTCGTTTTTCCTTCAGGTTGCTAGGCCTGCTATTCTAGAAAGTTACTTCCCTGTGACTTTAATTCCTGGGAGTAAACCTCATTGAATTTAATGGGACTTACCTCTGAGTAGACATTCTTAGGCTTGCAGTGCAAAAAAACACTGTTACTAGCTTTTGTTAAGTGAAGAAAGCTATTTTATATGGAAGGACGGTGAGATTAATTCTGGTAGTGAAAATAAATTCC
The DNA here is from genome assembly GCA_029204185.1 of Lerista edwardsae. Classification (NCBI taxonomy): domain Eukaryota; kingdom Metazoa; phylum Chordata; class Lepidosauria; order Squamata; family Scincidae; genus Lerista; species Lerista edwardsae. The sequence goes on along the minus strand of JAJKFI010000001.1, from coordinate 31,583,613 downwards.
TGGTTGAATATATATTCTCAAGTACACCGTTCTTTAATTCTGTGTCCAGCATGCCAAATCGCTGTTTTATGCCTGGCTTCTTTTTGTTGATCAAAAAAGATCAGACCTGCAAGCTTGAAGTCCATTAACTCCTAATGGCACAAGTTCCACATATCAATGCTTACTGTATTCATCAAATATCAATCATATTAAGATCAAAGAATAAAGTCAGATAATTTTACCTCGTGTAAAATTCTAGTTAAAACTGGACAAAGCAATCCTATTTAACTGCTATGCTTTTTATGTTTCTAAGATAGCAAATATGAGTTATATGTAAGCTGTACAGCCGCATTGCTGGAATAGAAGGCCCTGTGCATCTAAATAAAGTTGCCACATTTTTATCTCTTCATTTTGCTCTTTTATTTTCCTCCCTTTGTGGAGCCTGCCATGAAGCCTGCTTGAGGGAAGGCATACGTGTAGAAGTGATGCTTCTATCACAGGTGAGGGTGGTGTGGGGAAGAAGATAGAGAGTTATGAAATTATAGTTTGGACTGGGAACAGAAAGAAATAACATCAAAAAGCCACAAGATAGCAATACCTTTATTAATACCACCCAGAAAGACATGACACTTTAAGGAAGTTTAATAAGGTCCCACTTGACGGTTTAATTGTTAGCATGCCCAGGTAGGGCTGGTATTCTGTTAACAGAATATGATTTAAAGTCTAATAGCCCAATACTATTCTCCTCATCCCGGCCAATGCAGCAATGCCAAAATGGCTACTGCTGCATCCTGACGGGCAGTCGTGGAGATCTTAGAATGTTCCCTTACCCGGGGTATGCCTCCGTGGCACAGAGGGATCTACTCAGACTTGTACTAGCAAAATTGCTGGCCCAGGTCCGCATGGATCAGGTCCAGGAAGAGGGCAAGAATTTGGCAGCTTCTGTTGCCTGCATACCTGCCCTCCAGAGGCGTTTCTACAGGGATGGCAAAGCTCTAAGTGTTGCAAGAAGCCTTACCCTGTTATGTAAATCCCTCCTCTCCCTTGCTGCTGTAGCCAGTAAGCAACGCCAAGATGTTGCTGTTCCCTGTGAGGATTGGCTAAAACGGTGCAGGAGAGGAGTGATTTCTACTGCAAGGTAAGGCTTCTTGCAAAACTTAGAGCTTTGCCATCCCTGTAGAAGCGCCACTGCTGCCCTCTTCCTGATTTTCCCTTCACACACCCCAGTCATTGTCTTGTTCCACCTTACTGCCCCATTCAGCCTCCGTGCTTTATCAATCAATCAGTATTTATATACGGCTTTTCAACAAAAGTTCACAAAGCAGTTCACAGGCAAAAAATAAAGTTAAATGGCTCCCTGTCCCAAAAGGGCTCACAATCTAAAAAATGCCGAACATCACTACAAACGATACTGTGCTGGGATGAAGAGGGACAGTTACTCTCCCCCTGCTAAATATAAGAAGATATCACTTGAAAAAGTGCCTCTTGCCTACTTAACAGGGGTAACATGAACTATTTTGCTGTAACATTAAATATTCAGAAGAGTACTGGTGAGCTTAAAAGCTGATTCTTTACTTTGTGACCTTCATAATTGAGAGAGAGAGAGAGAGAGAGATAACAAACTTGTGAATGAAGTCAGTTACTGGGAATAGGCAATTCTCAGAGTTTCGATAATGTTTCATTAAAAAACTAACTGTATATTGATTGCATAATTCTTTATAATGCCTGATAAACACGTAAATGTACCACCTGACCACCTTGGTCATGATGCTTGCGTAGTATTTCACTCCCAGTGGCCAGGCTGGCTGTTACCCATTTTAAGAGTACAGTCCAGGTGGGACCTCTGTATCCATGGGGTATCTGCAACTCTCCACGGATAAGAAAATCCACAGATACTGGGGTCCACATTTGAAGCGCTTATGTACTAAGGTCATTAACTGCTCTGCACAGTAAAGGAAAAAAATAAACATTGGTTATATATGTTTGCATAACATTCTTAAGCCAGGATCCAAAGTACTGCTCTGGACATGCCTTGTGGGATTTGACTTTTGTTTCCCTGAGTAGCACATCTCCACAGGATATCATGGACTTTGGAAGTCTCCTTAGTTACAAACAACTTGCTGTGTAGCATAAAGAAGCATTATCCTAGAAACTCAATCCCAAGCTCTCTTGGGCACTCAAAACTAGTCATACAGCTCTGTGAATTCCAGTGTAATGTAAGTAAAGTGCATATTGACTAGGAATGTGACATGGGCACCAACTGGGCGGAGCTCAGGGGCTTTGGGTGTACACAGGTTTTTCTCCGTGGGGGCGAGCCCCCATGTTGCCAGCCCCCTCAGCATCCAGCACCCACACCCAATCCGCTCCAAAGCACCCACAGCTAACCTGCATGGTCTTTGGGAGACAGACTAGTGAAGCGTGCGACACCATTTTGACTCCTGGCACGTACAGGTGATGTCTGCTGTCCTGAACGAGGGAGCTCCAGAGCCCAGGTCTACCCAGTATAAGTATAGACAGTGGTAGACCTGGGCTCCGGAGGGCATGGCCGCATCAACGTCAGGGGCGTGGCCACAGGCATCCATGTTTATGAAAGCAATTCGGCACCACTGCTAGGAATTCATGTTAGCTTTGCAAACACATGCAGATTAAGGCCTATGTTTGGAAGACTGTATGGTAAGCTCTATGCATGTCACTTTTTTTCCTACAAGCAGCAACCCTGGCTGTAAAGCAGATCCTGAGAAATGAGATAACTTTCATTTCATAACTTTCAGAAGCAGACTCTGAAAGATGCAAAGAGCTGCAGTAAAGAAAAGTGAAGGACATGCCTAAAGGGCCTCTTTAGGTCAAAGCCCAAGACCTCAGTCGTCATTGTCCAGTGAAGTGTCTTGTCTTCTCCATCACCTGCCTTCTTCTTCTTCTTCTTCTTCTTCTTCTTCTTCTTCTTCTTCTTCTTCTTCT
>JAJKFI010000001.1:31554454-31573903 GCA_029204185.1 Lerista edwardsae | reverse complement strand
TGTTTTCCTCTATTTCTTTGCATTGCTCATTTAGAAAGGCCTTCCTACTCAGAAGTAGGTCCCATTATAATAAATGACCCTTACTCCCGGGTAAGTATTAATAGGATTGCACCCCATCGTAATTAAAACTGCCGTCCAATGCACACACTGCCCCAGGAGTAAAGCCCATTGAATTCAATCTGACTTACTTCTGAGCAAACAGAAGTTGACAGACGCCGGCTGGCCACTGAACGTAAGGAGCGTGCAGGCTGGGGCAAAAGCGACTGGCTGCAGAGTAACAGTCTGAGCTGACACCAGACTGTCCTCCTCCCCCTCAACTTGTAGCCCGGTGCAACGATCCTCTGATCTGGACTGGGGCTCAGCGTGTTGTGGGGTATGTGGGGCGCGTGCGCAGGACACCAAAGAGAGGCGCCAGGCAAGCATACAGTGTGAGGCGAGGAGAGGGAAAGCGAGCTGCAGGAGACAAAATGTAGGAACGCTTGTTGCGTTTCTGTATTAGTACTATTTGCCTTCTTATCTCCAGAATGGAAAAACAGATACTGTGCTGCTAAGTTGCATAGCCCCCTTTGTATTAGCACACATTAGGAATGGCCCTTGCCTTCTCCACAGCTATGTTTCTGTGAAGTGGGGAGGGGAGGGGGGGTCAAACTAATCGGGCAACAGATGTATTTGTTTTGCTCCCATTCATCCTGTTAATATTTAAAGTGGAGAGGATCTAATTTTTTACATTAAGAGATGTTTGTATGAGGCGAGCTGAATCTCCTTACCTACATGCAAACTCCTTGTGATGTAAAAATGAGGTATTCTCTGTTTGACAAGTGCATGAAACAGATATCTACATTAAAAAATGGCTACTGCTATCATTTTTTGGTTTGATCCAGAGTTTCATCCAGTACAATGCATCCAGTTGTTCATCCAGTACAATGGCTCTCAAACCTTTTATCACCCAGGGCCCAAAGGAAGTGATGTCATCAAGCAAGAATATTTTAACACCCCATATGACAAAATCAAATCTAACTAAGCAGGTTAGATATTTACAATAAGAGTAAGATTAAAAAATATTTAAAGAACTTTCCTAACTCTCCCAAACCCTTTACAACTTCATATTTACATAGCATTAATTAATCAAATAAAAAGCAATGGGTTCCAATATGTAATTTTTTTTCTTTTGTTCTGGCGGGGCGGGGGTAACGTCAGCGTATCTAAATATATTTTGGGGTAAAAGGTAAAAATGTTCCCTGACCCCTGCCTTATCTTAAGGATATCTCCCGGATTCCCCCCTCCACCACATAATGCAACACAAACCACATTGGGACAGCTACATCAGGGCTGGAAAATGTGATAGGATTTGGCCCTTAGTATGTAATAGAGCAAATAAAAACGACATCTCACAGTCTGAAGTGGTATAGTCTATTTTACTACCTCATCCAGCTGCATGTGTAGAGCAGGTCTGAGTTTATGCAGGACACAAACCAATACTGTTATGCGCAACTGTTAGTTCATGTGAGCACAGAACTGTGGGCTAACTACAGCACATACAATTCTGTACTACACCTGCAGTTTGCAGATCAATTAGTGTGCACACTGACTTTCAGGGAAACTATTTTGCTGTTGTTGATCTTTCTGCTTAAGAGCCATGATATACTTCCAAGGCACACCAGAACTTCCCAGATCACAGTTTGAAAGCCACCAGTGTATTAGATTGTGGGTTACATTTGGACTAGGAAGACCTGGGTTTAAATCCTTATCTCATGGTATTGATCGAGTCCTTATTGCATAGTCAAGGTTGAAAAGAATAGAATGCAAGCAGAGCTGAAACTTGGTCATGGTTCTAGAGACTGGAGAGGAACCGCTTTGTACTGCAGTAATAGGCTGATGGGAGATAGTGTCCCTAGTTCTTGATTGCCTTACATATTTTGCTATAACTGGATAACTGGCCTGTTTTAAAATTTTAGTTTAAATGGAGACAGCTGTTATGCAGGTTGAACCAAAAACCATGAAAGACTTTGTTATGGCTTCTTAAAAAGAGTTCCTAAAACAAGACTTTGACTTAATAAGCTCTGGTTCTTCCTTTCCAGCCTTTTGATGGTTATGAGCTAAAATGTCATCTTTTTGGCACAATGGTCACAGAACGATAGGAGTTTCCACACACAGTTCAAACCAAAAGCTATTTCTCCTGTTCTTTGTTTACATGAGTTAAGTTCTGGAGGACTTTTTAAATGGCTCGTGATCATGCCTATTAAGTGTTGGCTCTATGCAGAAAAAAAAGACTTGTTAGGATTGAGCACGGTGTATTGTGCTAATTAAGAGAAATTATGATTATTTGATTGCCAAATAGTTGTAGCACTAATCTATTTTATGTGATATATTTACCCATTATACCATTAAAAAGCAAGACTGCACATTTTATTTGTTCATTACTAAAAGGGAATTAAACAGGGATGGTTCATTGTGAAATAGGCATGGTTTTCTACTTTTTAACTGGCTGTAAAATAGCTACTAGTTGTTTGATAAGATCGACTTTTTATAAAGATAATTATTGCTCATTATTTACAAATATTTCTGGAAGTTTACATTTAGCAAAATCAGAACCCTCTGAGAAAACATGTAATGTAATTTCCTTTTGTAGCACATGCTTATTTTAAGACTTACCTTTCCTTTACTCTTTATGCTGTTATTTGTCGGCGTGCCTGCAATTCCTCAAGTAAATTAGTGTAAAACATGCCTATTCTCTATATACTGTATTTTCTAACAAGGTATTTTCCCTTTATATACAACAGTGTTTGTCTTTCAAATACATTTCTCTTCTAAGTTTAAGTTGAAAATAGTGTCATTGTTTTAAATGCAGGAGGTCTGAATAATTATCACAGTTAGGACATTCAGATTAATTTAATATGAATAAATGAAGTGTATTTATTTCACTTTTAGGGAAAAATACAGCATTTGAGTAATGGTTTTGATCATTCTAAACCTTTCACATGTAGTTGAGGTTGAGGCTTGCCTGAGGCCACTTAGCGAATTTTATGGCAGACATGGCTGGGTCTCGAGCCAATTTTAGGTGGGTCATGTTGCACCTAGGGCGGCCATCTTTGGAAACATGGAAAGGGGACACTGGAAAGGGACCGGCTCCATGGTTATTTTTCTTGTGTCAAGCTGTAAGTAGGCTTTTTTTCCTTTCTGATTGGAAAACGTCTGAGAAATAACCCAACGTATCGCTACATATTGGTCCTGGACAGATTGTCATTCTAAAAAGTTGATCTCAGTGCTAAGAGGTTTAAGAACCACTGGTATAGGTCTATATTCTGTATTGCCAAACTGGAATTGACATAACATGAAGAAAATCTGCCTTCTTCAAGACATGGGCAGCGCAATCCTAAGTGCCTTGTACCGTCATGCTACATCAATAGTGCCAACGCAGGGGCGCCAAGCAGCACCCCTGCGTCAGTGCTAGAGCTATCAGGCCACACTACTCGTAGCGTCAGCCTGAGAGCGCAGACGGCAAGCCTTTTACCAAAGCCGGCTGGCGCAAGAGAGGCTCCATGTCCGTGCAGACACGGGATTGGCAGGGGTGAGGGAGGTTGGGGCAGAATGTGGGCCATAAGGCTGAATCCTAAGCCCAATTGGCAGGCTGCACGGCCCTGATTCAGGCCACGCTGTTTCCTCGGATCTGCGCCTGCTGTTTAGCAGGAGCAGATCTGAGCGCATTGGGGAGGCTGAAGCCTCCCCTACCCTAAGGGCGCAAATGTGCCTTTGCCGTGGGGAGGCTCCAACCTCCGCAATACTGCATTGGATTTGGCACAGGCCAGCAGGCCTTGCCAATCCAGCGCACTATAGGATTGTGCTCTAAGGCATTTAGCCCCCAATCTAATGTTGTTTAGTGTATCTGCCCTTATTGTCATTCTCTTCTGTAGGGAAAAGGTATAGCATTGTATACAAACACTGCCTTTGAAACATACATGATTCCTAATATGCCAATGAACTTGAACTAGGGCCCTCCCTACTCCCTGTGTCACAAGGGCAGATTACAGGGGAAAGAACTGGATGTCCTGGTTCTCATTACCCTTTTGGCGATGGTTGGATGGGAAACTGCCATCAATAAGCCCCAGAATAATTGGGTGACCTGAGCACCAATAGGAACCCTACAGTTCCTATATGTCTTTTGTAAGACTTTATATTTTATCTTTTCTGTTTTATTTGTTGTACTGTGTTTTATTGGTAGTGAGCTGTCCAGGGCACCTTAATTTCTAAGAGGAAAGGTGATACTTTATATAAACCTTTTAAGGGCACAATCCTAACTAATTTTCCAGCACTGACGTAATGGAAAATGTTCCAATGGGCATTTGCTGCATCCTGCAGTGGAATAGAAGTCATAGAGGCCTCCTCAAAATAAGAGAATGTTTGTTCCCTTACCTCTGTGCTGGAAATTTGGTCAGGATTGTACCCTAAATCAATTACTTAAATAAATTTGCTTAGACTTGGTTCCGCCATCTGAACAAGGTGTTGACCCAAGTAAATGTGCAGACTTTCTTGCCTTGCCTTGCCTTGCTCTGCTGCTTCTCCCTGATCCAGTACTGGATCATCAACCCATCTTTAACCATGTTGTCTGCCTCTTTGATCCTTATATGCCTATTCTAGAACCTGACCCACAGACTGCATCAGATCCTGCCGTTTGCCCCATTCCTGTTGGAACCTAACATCATATTGATTGATATTTTGTTAGTAATGTTTATATTATCAAGTCGAGGTGTTCTCAGATTTTCCCTCTCTGCAACCCACTTGTTCAGTGGTGGAAGATTCCTTCTCCAGCTCCAGGTCTCCTGCAACTGGAAGTCCCTTTCACAAACCTGGAAGTGACTTTCCAGCTGCTTCTGGAGGCTTGTGGAGGTCTTCTGACACCTGCAGAAGACTGGTATGTCCTCCAATTGCATCTGGAAGATTCCAATTTGGAACCAACTGGACACAAGGGCAGGTTGAAGGACCCAACCCAGGACCCACTGCACATCAGGTCGCAACCCATCAAGTGGGTCTTGACCCCAAGTGAGAAACCCTGATATAGTGCTTTTTCTAGTTGTGTTTCTCAATTTTCAAAGTCTTTCCATAAAATAAAAAATCAATTCTCAAATTGATTTATTTAAAAGTAGTTTCTATTCTAGTAGTGGTTCATACTTGTGTTTTAACACTGACTGCCTCTTTCTGGATATAATTCAACTGGTTCCTAATGCAACCAGTCTGGAGGTAGGAATATTTCAGTACAGCAGATGGTCTTTCGTTCTATGCATTTCCTTCTGGTCTTGGTTTATTAGCTGATGTTTTCTTGAGCATTTTGAGGAATTTCTTGTCACCTGCCCTGAGATCTGACCCAATGACCCAAAAATCAAAAAAATGTCATGTTAGTGGCTACTAATTAGTGGATCTAGAGAGTTGCTTCATCTGGCCTTTCAACCTTCCACAGGCAGCAGCAAAAGCTGTCATACACATCATGGAAAGAAAATGAGCCTGCACTACTTTTTTTTTTTTAATGGTGTAAACACTAGAGCAAGCCCAGCTGAGACTAGAGATGAATATGTAGGTTAGGAGGAAATTAACCTACAATGCAGTTTTTGCATTTATATCTCTTGTGTTCTACAAGATCTACTACTTCTGTCACTGAACTGTACATGTATATGGTTGTTAACATACTGTCACTCATGATTGAAATGGAGATACAAGAGTAGTCCTCGTTTGCTTTGTATTAAAAAAAACTAGCATTGCTTTTCAATCATATTGAATTTTTTCAATATTTCAATAATTTCTATAAATTATTATAGTAGACTTTGCTTTAAAAACAAAAAACAAAACCTCACTAATCTTAATTGTACTTAGGTGGGTGCACCAACTAGTTAGCAGAGCATTTAGGCAGAATACTCATTAATCAATGTTATACCTCAGTATCTCCAGAGTATTACATGTTGGGGGGGGAGTGGGGAAGGGAATCAGCTGCAGTAATTACATAAAACAAACATGCTGCAAAGTTAACATGTTTGGAAAGAGATTTTTGAGCATAGAAGGGTAATATTTTTAATCATTTTTCAGGTCTTTAAGATAGAAGTGCTAACAAATGGAAGAAAACATTTCGTTGAAAAGAGGTATAGTGAATTTCATGCTCTCCATAAAAAGGTAACTACTGTATTGCAAATAAGTTGTTGTACCACAATGCTGTTTGTACTTTATTTCTACTTCGCCAGAAGTGATTGCCTCATTTGAGTCTTTACTTTTGTGTTTTGCTAAATGAGACAGAAATTTCACAATTCCCTATCTGTTACTGCTGTATTGCTTTTAAACAGTAGTATAGGGTGACAGGATAGGCCTTCTTGTAGAATGAGGCAAATCAATCAATCAACATTTATATACCACTTTTCAACAAAAAGTTCACAAAGCTATTTGCAGGCAAAAAAATTATTATAACGTTAAATGGCTCCTTGTCCTGAAAGGGCTCACAGTTTAAATTCAGCATCACTTAGGCATCGGACAAGCAGTTTGTCCAAGTTTTTGTTAAGAAATATGTAAGACTATATCTTATGCTTCTAGGAAATTACAGGATAACATTTCATAATAGATCATGAAATTCAGACAGTGTTTCCTTGCAGTAGTGTGCATTAATATAAAGGTATGTTTCGCCCATATATGAAACTTGTTATCTATGATAAGAAGAAACAGGTAGACGTCTTATAACCCCAAACCAATGTACACATCTAGAAATACTGACACCCACTTTTGAAACGCTGAAGGAAATTTTCACTGTCCGGCTTACTGGCTTTCCTATTAAAAGACATTCATCATCTGGCTCTGCTGAATCATGGCCCTGCCAAATGCGTAATGACTGCGGTCAGAACATGGGATCATAGCATAGGGCAGTTGTTCCCAAGCTTCATATTGGAAGTTGGGAACCATGTAAGTAGTTGCGGAGGAAGGGCTAAGGCAGCCACACAATCCCCAGGATCACACTGCTACAGGGGACAGATGTGGGTTTTCCCACGGGGGACAGGGGGAGGGGTGCAGATGCCCTGCAGGGCTCCCCAAGCCTCCACAAAACTAAAAATAGTGATTGGAACCCACTTCTGGTTTCACAATAGAAAACAAGAAGTTGGTTCCAATTGCTGTTTTTAGTTTTGTGGAGGCTTGGGGAGGCAGGACTCCCCGACCCTCAGGGGCCTACACTGCCTTATGTAAATGGGAAACCCTGCTTCTGTCCCTGACAGCAGTGCAATATTGGGGATTGCATCAGCGCCTTCCCCTAAAGGGGGCCGTGGCCAAGTGTTGGGTCTGGTGGGTCATGAGTTTGGGAAGCACTGGCATAGGGCTATGCAAGGTGCTTATCTTCATTCCAATATTCTAACATCAAACTGGATCATATAAATGTTTGTAACGTTGCAAAAATTAGGATATAAGAGCACGTGTAAATGAGAAATTCAGCATTGTGCAGATTTCAAATATTACATAATCCTTTTCTGTAGTGCATGATATACTGTGATAACCAGAGGCTTTTTTCACTGGGAATGTGCTGTAGCATATACTGTCTTGAGTTCTGGTGATATGATTACGGGCATAATCCTAACCTGGAGTTAGGCCGGCACAGTAAGGCCAGCAAAGTTTGGCTGACACAAGAGACACCGTAGAGTATGTTTGGACCACTCTTGGAATCAGAGAGGCCAGCACACAGACATGCGCCATCCTCCCTGATTCCGAAAGTGGTCCAAATGTGCTTTACGTTTGGCCCTTGTGCCAGCCAAACTTTGCTGGCTTAACTATACCAGCCTAACTCCAGGTTAGGATTGCGCCCTAATTCACATGCAATTAATACTGCATGGCAACTTGTTCTCATAAGTTTTTCTATTTCAAACTTCTGCCAACCACTTTTTAAAGTTCTTCAAGTTTAAATGGTGGCTTGGGGAGTGGAAGGAGAACAGAGTAAACGCAGTTGCACATAAATCTATGAATTTGGCTATTGGAAAGGAAGTGAAGGTATACTGATTTCATTGAAACCCCTTTCCAGTGCTTCAAGTAAAGTTGTTAACTTCTTACTATATGAATAGTGTGCGTGTGCATGCGTACGCACATACTGTATGCTTCTGTAAGTGTGTTTTACTCCTACCTCTGATAGTTCACTCTCTCTTTCCCCAATACCTAATCTTACTTTCTTTCTCTTTCCCTAATACCAAATCTTCAACCTATTAACTTGTTTTCAGTTTCTGTGGTTATCTCCATTCATGGTTAGAAACAAGCTACTGTACTTCCATGCATTTTTCTGGTAAATTCAGTCACGCATGTGTTATTTGTCACTTTCTAAATGCCTAATCCTGCAAAAGGACTGAAGTCGATCGTATTTTGAACATATAATACACTTTTTAAGGGTTGTTTTTAAGCATAACCCACAAGAGTACAGCTAAATTTTGTGTTAAACTAAATTCTTGGGATGCTATTAGGCCGTAGATTGGCCTGTCCACACAGCAGTATTTAGTTGAAGTACCAGAATGTTTCATTCCTAACTAGAGAAATTGCCTAACCTGTTGCCTGTTTGAGGATGTATAGCCAATTTGTTTCACCATTTTATATACAATAACTTCTGTAATTTAGAACATTGGTTTGTTGATAGACTAGTATATTTTGATTTTTTGTTGATAGACTAGTATATTTTGATTTTTGTTGTCTTTTTGTGTTTTTTCCTATGCATGTGCCTTATTTTCATTATTGCTTTTTGAATGTTTTTTTTTATTTCTAAGGAATCTGATTACTTTATTGGAGGTATAATGTTTTGTTTGTCGTCCTTCATACTTATAGCTTAAGAAATTCATAAGAACTCCAGAAATCCCTTCGAAGCATGTGAGGAATTGGGTGCCCAAAGTTCTTGAACAGCGACGGCAAGGCTTGGAAGTTTATTTACAGGTGAGCCACTTTCAATGATATGTAGGAAGGATTCAGAACAGGAAGTAATGTATATTAGCAACCGAAGAAAAACATAAAGACTATGTTTTTAGAATGGCTGTATAGTAACTATTGTTCAGTCTCCAGTGTTCTAGCAAATATTTCCAGAATCTTGCTCAGGAAATGAAGATTGCTTAGTGGTAATATACTGTGCTTCATACCATGCTTTAGAGCGCAATCCTAACCTGGAGCTAGGCTGGCACATTTAGGCCAACAAAAGGGACACTATAAAACACGTTTGGACCACTCTCGGAGTCAGGGAGGATGGCGCACATTTGTGTGCTATCCTCTCTGACTCCGAGAGTGGCCCAAACATACTTTATGGTGGCCCTTGTGCCAGCCAAACTTTGCTGGCATAACTGTGTCGGCCTAACTCCAGGTTAGGATTTTGCTCTTAGATGTAGATCTGGTGTCAGAGATTTTTAAATCTTCTAACATTTTGGTTATTGTGAGGCAAATGGAGTAGGGGTACCAGCTTGGACCCCACAGTACCCAAGCTCTGGATATGGACCCCAGTCCCAGTATGGTGTTGCTTTGTCCTGCTCCTTCAACAACCCCCCAAAGCTCCTCTTCCTCGCAAAGAACTTGACTTCAAATCAGCTTATTGAATTGTGAAGAACAGGGATTCCCCCTTCCCTAGTACCCAATCTGATAGGCGAACCCCTGTTAACATCCACAAGTTATAAAAAACAGGATTATGCGTGCACCCTTTGTGCATTTACCCAGGTCTGACATTGTGGGGGTGAGGGGAGAGCTCTTTCATTCACCTTCCGGCAAAGTCAGCACTCTGAACCCACATGAGTAAGTGGAGTAGGAATTATACTCATTAGTTGCACCAGGGTTTTGGAGTTTTTTGCTGGTTGCCTCTTAACATCCTTACCAACCTTTGCCCCTCGCTGTATTCTAGTTTCGGTTTTCATCCTGTATATCTTTCTCTTGTTTTGATTTTTCAGCCTTTTAAGAAACATGCTTTCACTTTTGCTGTCTATCTGTCTGGTTTCAATTTGCTCAAGAGGGAGCAGATTGTCATGCCCATCAGACTGCCAGTGTTCTACTACTGATTGGTGTTCAGGGTATACCCCATTAGGGTTTGAGGACAGTTAACTTGCCTTGATTTTCACTCAAGGCAACTTGCTTTTGCCTGGGCTTTCTCATTTTGGGTGGTGGCAGTGAAAACTACTTTTCCCAGTACAATCCCTATATACAGTGGTGTCATCCTCAAACAACGTTCCGAAACGCTAGGCGGGACTTACTGCCTGATTGACTGCCCGTCCGTGACGTGTCGCTGCCTGCCAGCCCGCCATGTGGGCACCCCTGGCTTCGGAGAGGGTTCCCACTTGCCTGGGGGGCGCGCCAGGTGCCTGGGCAAGCAGCGGAGGGGCATGCCAACCGGAGGTAGCCCGCGCGGTGGGCGGGCAGGCAGCGACACGTCATGGACAGCCTGTCAATCAAGCGGTAAGTCCCGCCTAGCGTTCCGGAACTTCATTTGAGGATGACACCGCTGCCTATATATTCCCAGAACAAAAGAAATCAGAAAGGTGGGTTCCATTGCTGTCTGTGGTATACTATGCCTTGCTGTTTCTGTTTTTCCTTACAGAAGATATGACAGAAGTGGAACAAATGTAGGTCTGATACAGGAATTCGCTACAATGCAATAACTTTCCTCTTGAAAGTTTTGAAAGTGAAGTTTCTTCTTTTCCACTACCACAATTGTATTTTTGTCTTTTCTTACAAATCACTATCTGTTATTTAGAACCAGTTCCTTTCTTCTTTCAACTATTATTTTTCCATCACTACATTACATTTTTAATCTTTCAGTGACATCTTGATTTTTGCCCATGACTGTAAGACTAACTGTTAGTCTTCTTTGGAGAAAAAAAAATGTTCTTTGTGCCCTCTCTGCCTATCACCCAGTTTTCTTACTACTTTATGCTTCTAAACTCTTGGAACAGGTTGTGCTTGTAGAATTTTTCTCATCTGGTTCACATTTGATCCTAATCCATCTGGTTTCCATCTTTTCCAGCTTAAACAGCTTGAACATCTATTACTGACTTTATTCTGTCTAAACAACATTGTCTGTTTTCAGTTCTCTTGTTGTTGAACCTTTCCTCTGCTTTTGATACTATTGATCAGCCTATTCTTTTGTCATATTCATATAAACTTGGTTCCTGGGATCTTGTTCTTGCATAGTTTTCTTATTTATCAAACACTTCTTGTTGTGTTTCCATTAACAGGTCTTTTTTTGTTTTGTTTTTACAATCTGTTGGTGTCTTCCAGGGTTCTGTATTGGGATCTATTCTTTTCACTCCTTATCTGTTGCCAATTTTTGCCCAGTTAATTTTATTATCTTTATTTTTCTTCTAAGGTGTGCATGTGTGTAGTTGTAAACACATGTACTTGTCTGCTTGGAAAGTGCGACACAGACCAGCATGACTACACTCAATCCTCTTTATCCTCTGGGGTTAGTTTCCTGGAAACCCTATGGGTAGCAAATCTGTGGATAGGGAGTCACTGATCCTGTGGGATCAATGGGGTTATGAGAGAAGGGGTAGTTATCCACCATGGGACTTCCACAGTGCCATAGCAGGGGCTTCTACTACAATTGCAGATTTAAGCTCATTCTAACTCATGTCTTTATCTGATAATCAGTATTTCTAAAATACATTCTTTTTTTCTGAGTAGTGTAAATCATTTAGATACTTTTTGAGCAGGAAAAAGCTACTGGTAAGTCATGTCCAAAGCTCTATAAAGTGGACTGAAGTCCTTGAATGCTTATATTACATTAAATCAGTGTATTAGTCCTTAAGGCGTAAGAAAGACTTCTTGATGTACAATCAGTACAATAATTTATATGATGCAGTCTAAAATTAACTGGCTTGAAAATTAAACATATGGCTGTGTGGCAGATATAGGATAGTCATAGAATTACCAGTTTTATTAAATATATATGATAGAGCATCTTCTATTTGATTGATTGATTCATCTCATTAGGGCAGCAGTCTCCAAACCACTGGCAAAGGCTGCCCTGGCATGAAAGGTGCATACTGATCTGACTGATTGGGAGTCTCTGCAGAGAGCCCACAATCACTGTGCTGGCCAGCACCTGGGGTGGTGGAACCCAGAAGCAGGTGGCCACTGCAAGATTTGGGGGCTCAGAAGAACTTTGCAGAGGCTCCCAGGCGGAAGGTATGCACCATTCACCCGGGGGAAGGAGAGGACAGCCCATGTGCCAGTATAGTATCTTTACTTTTCTGATCTTTATTTCTGGTTGAATATATTGTTTTAACATACCATATGTTGGGTGTTAAAGTTTTTGAATGAGTGGATGTATCACCTTGGTAGGAAAGTGTATGGTCTGTGGAGCTAGGCTTGTTGATGAGTATAAAGGAATAAAAGTTCATCCTGGATAGTGTTCGTGCAAATTTATTTAACTTCCATTTTATCTATTAGTTTTAAAGGATGCTTCTAAGAACATCTATTAATCATGTAGAAAACCTACAGGAAATTATTCAGTGTCCTTCTCCCTCCAAAACCCCGATTAGTTTTGAATAATCACTGTTGTGCTGTGTTTATAAGGATCTCTAGAAGGGGCAGTATGATAAGTGCAAGGAGATAAAATGTTCTTTATCCTCATTAAAGATTGTGAACAGTGAGTTAAATAATATTAATGGCTAGGATTGTCAGTGTTTAACAGTACTTTCCTAGTACAAGTGATTTTATTGATCAATGCAGACTCAATGTAACAGGGCAGATTATTCTACTGATTTTATCGAAACCTTAACTAAGTTTGTTAGTGCGCCACATATCTTTAAATAGATCTAGATGATGATGTAGATTAAGAAAAGCAGAACACCATCCATCTTTTTTTGATCTGTTAATAACTTAAATCCATCATTGTTGCTACCAGCTGTTTTCAGATTCTATAGAGCGTACACATTTCTTTGGTATTTGGTCTAGAGTGCTGCAGTTAAAGTTTTTGCGAGTGTTTGATTTTTAAAGTATCTGGTACATATAATGAGATGTTCCCTAGAGAAGAAAGAAGAGCAAAAATCTTGTACTATTAATGTGCTATTAATTGTGAATTGGATGTTTTTGAGTGCAATGCCCTTCCAACTGGGCATGGTTTTTTGGCATATGATGCTTTTAAAATATCCTTAGTTTTCTGTTTTGAATGGTGTATTCATTGGAGTTGTCAAACCACCATTATTTCAATGTTTTTCCAGTTGGCTCCTTCCCTTCTTTGTGCAGCATATTTTTATTTTTATTCTGTAATGGAATACTTTTGAGATTTCCCAGACATAGTTTATATCCATTTCTTTTATGTTACAATTCAGGTTCATACTGATACAAATGCTGTCCATTTCATTATAGGTTCAACAGTATAAGCTCCTGATTATTAATGTATGCACGTTCATACACGTTCTTCTGGCACTTTTCTCCTTGCTTTACCAGACTTTTCTTTCTTTATATGAACATTTGTATGCTGCCTTGCTACTTTATAGTCTGCCAAAAGCAGGTCAGGACAAATCATAATCTATGCAAACAGTGAAATTCATAATCTGTGCAAACCCATGGATACAACCATACAAGAAACAGAAAAATGGAAATGGAAGCAGCAAATCAGTAAAACAGCAGTTGTACTAAAAAAAATAGTAATGGCAGCAATAAAGTAACAAAACAGTAGAACTTAAATTAACTTTTAAAAGCCTTTTCTAAATGAACCTGTTTGAACCTGTTATTTAAAGGAGGCTAGTGAAGGTACCTCCCTAACTCTCCTGGGGATTAATTCCATCACTACTAGAAAGGTTTTCAGTCATTTTCCTAGGGCTCAATCCCACCCCACTTTACAGAGCTGATGTAGTTGTGCCAGTGGGACACGTTCTGCATCCTGCAGTGCGGGGAGCAGTTGTGGAGGCCTCCTCAAGGTTAGCTATTTTTAACTAAATGTTCATTGATAATGAAATAGTCTTCTGTGACATAGGTTTTCTAATTGTAATTCTGATCAGCTCATGCACGTTTGGCAGTCACCACAAAACTTGTTTGCTTTTGAAGCATGATGCAGGAATGATATTTTTAATTCATAGTATAAAACTCTTGTTCATGGCTGTGACCATTCCACACCCAGAGGTTGAAACCAAAGTAGTGCTTGATTTAGTACAGGAATAATATAGGAAGGAGGCTAGAAAGTTGTCTGAAATAAATAATAAATGCTTATTATTTATACACACACACACAATTTATAAATATTATTTTTAAATACATTTATACTAAAAATGTGTCATTATTTCCTGACAGTAGATACCCTAGATATCCATGTCCATTTTGCTGTAAAGATATAGAATCTATATTATAGACAGAATGGTGGCAGCTACCAAAATTGTGCCGCTGAGCAACCAACACGCTGAGCAACCACAACTCAAGTTAATTGTGCCGTTAACCAACAGCACAGTCCTAACGTACGCTGGTATAGCCTGGCTACATGGCCTGTGCTGTACCCAACAGAGGTTAGGAGCAGGCTGGAGTTCATGGGGTAAGGGGTTATTTGTCTCCTCGCCTCATGAAATACCTCAGGCTGCCCTGTGGGGCTACTCCAATCTGCACCAGCTATTCAGCTAGTGCAAATCTGAGAAGCACGTGTAGGGCTGACAGGGACAGAGGTAAGCATAAGCGCTGCCACAGCCAATCCCCGGGCCTGACCCACTCCCATTCTTCCTTTCCCCGCCCAAAATTGGCCCCTCCCTGCCTTCGTGCTACCCTCCCATCCCCCTCTCCCACCCACCCCGTGCCACCTGGTGCTATAGTTACTGGGAATTGGAGCTGATGCCAGTAGGCCAGTGAACGTCATTGTACTGGTGCTGCTAGCTCCCAAGTCAGCACAAAAATACCAACTCTTGAGAGCCTGCACAGGGGCCCTGCGCTGGCTCAAGTCATCCTTGGAACTGGCTGCAAGTCTCACTTGAATACAAGTTCAGAACCTATTTTATTTTCCTCTTAATAGGTAAGGAGGGAAAGCAACATCTTATGGGCTTCCTATTATTGTTAGGTCAACCATCAAGTACAACCTCTCATTTTTCTAAACAAATATTCTACAAGCTGTGAAGAAGTTGAAAAAAGAGAAGTAGAAGCCTCTCAATCCTAAGAAACAGAAATGATCTGCAAATCTTGGTAACAGTTAGTTGCTGTCCCAATTTCTTATTTTTGAAATGCCAGCAAAAATAGCAGGCGCAGAAATGAGGAACCCATAGGGGATGCTGGAGCCTCTCCTGGGGCAAGGGCACGAATATGTCCTTGCCCTGGGGATGCTCCCCAGCACTCCAAAGCTGAGCTGGATACAGCGCAGGCCGGCTGGCCTCGCTGTTCCTGTGCACCTTAGGGTTGCGCCCTCCATCAGATTGTCCAAATAGGCTGGCGAAAGCAAGTGAGTGTGAGCAACATGGGAAAGAAGGCCTGATCTTTCCCTCTCTTTGGTAGACCCGTATCACTTTTGCCCCCTGTATCTTGCATATTCTTTTCATGTTCCACAGGTGAATTTTTAGAAGTTTGCATAACTTGAAAACAAGCATGAAGTAGACCTGGTGCTTTAATTTCATTAAACACGTTGTAACTGGTGAAGATTAATGTATATATCTCTTGCTAATTCTTTCCAATTACTTAGTTCATATAAAGTCCCAAGCCTTGTTAATTATGCCAAAGTCAAGAGGTAATTTTTAACAGTATTTCCACAACAGGGGAATTTTCCCAGCATAACCTTGCCCTCTAGTAGAAACTCTCAGCAGATTAGGCTCTCTGACTCAAGTCCATTCATTTTCAGCTCAAGCCTAATTGCTGCTGACTGGCTGCCACAGGTACCTGGCTATTGTACACATAAAGAATGCAGGTCCTTCCGAGAACAAATAAGGAAAGATTAATTGTTCGTTTTGTTGCATCCCAAGAGAAATGTGGGCCCTTAATCAAGAAAAATAATTTCTTCTGTTGATTTGGCTTATTTGGAGGGGCGCATAATTGTGGACAGAATGTGGTGGACATGTATTTTGTAAGAAATGTAGCCATTTGCTTTGCACAGGAGGCAAAGGAAATAAAATAAACGCAAGACAATGCTGGAATTGATGGGGATGGCTCACATTTCTCATAGTAAGTAATTTGGCTGTTGGGCTTTTATTTGAACCAATATTGCTAGGTAGTATTGTCATTTGTTTTGTCTGCTTCTTTGGAAATCTAATCAAGGAGACAATAGTGGGGTGGGGGGGAAAACACTTCTCCAAATTGTCCTTAATTGCTAGAACACAAAGTGAGCTAAACACTCTGGTGTTTCCAATTAAAGAACCTGTTTCAAGCAAGCACCATTAAATCTATCTTTCCCTGTCTGATAAATAAGCTATCAAAGACTGGAACAGATTAATTGAGAGCAATTAATTCAAGACTTAGTATAAAGTCAGACAAAGCCAATGCTGTCAGTGACTACGAATTTGACATAAAATAAATTATTTCTTGGATTAGAAACATTTTAGCCCTTGCCATTTCATTACCCTAGTCAGCAAAACACTCAGGAGAACTGGGTTCAATTTTCGGCTCTGCCAGGTTGTCCAGGAGCTTGGACAAATCTCTTTGTGGACCATCTTCAGCCTGTTGCTCAGTATTAGTTGTCTTTAATACTGCTCTAGTAGAGGGTAGTTTGAGGATTGCATCTTGTATCTGTTTCTGTCTTAAAGTTCCTTTGATAATGTGGGGTAACAGTCTTCCTACCTCGTGCACTGAGGTGATGGGAGTTATTTACCTACAAAGACAGACAAGAAATCACTAAGGGCCATTCCCCCATTGCTTTTAAAAGCCATGGACATTATTTTGGGAAGCATACTGGTTTCTAGATATCCTTAGGCATATCAAAAGTGGGTTGTCTTTGTATCTTAAGAAAGTTAGGATTCCTAAGTCCCGTTAAAACAAATGGAGAGGTTAATCACAACAAACTGATCTCACTTATTTCCATTCTGCTTAGTCAGGATTCATTTTCTCTAGATATAATTCAGTGTATTCTTATATATATAATAGTGTAGTATATGGATTTACCATATTGTGGTGTTTTCTTATAGATGGCCTTAAAGTGGATTAGACTGACATGAAGAATCAGCATAATCAGAATATGACTTATGGAGAATCAGCAGCTATTAGCCATAATAGGTAAATTCTTGGAATACTGTACTTGAAGTACCTTGAGTACAATTTGAAAGCGAATATAATAAAGTAGTTAGACTAGAACTGGGAAGATCTCATTTCGACTTTCTACCCAACAGTGGAGCTTTCTGGATGAATTGGGGCATATCACTGTCCCTCAGTCTCACCTCACAAGGTAGATATGCCACCCTGAGCATTTTGGAGGAATTGCAAGATTAAAAATGTAGGATAAAAGTATAATAAAACACCCCGAGGATGGTAGAGGAAAACAACTGGGAAAGTCTTCATGGATGCTTCATGATCTTTCAGGAATATTTGAGTAGCCACTATTGAAAAAAGAATGCTGAACAAGATGGACCTTCATTCTTTCCAGCAAGACATTACTTGTGAGAAAAGGCGGGTGCAAGGCTATGGTAATACATAGTTTGGTAGATTCTTTCCCGTTATATCCCACAAATGAGAGCAGGCATCCTTGCCAGTGGTGTCACAATGGGGATGCAGGTGGTGCGGGCTGCACCCAGTGTCACCTTCAGGAGGGGGTGACATTACATCACCTGAGCCTCCGTTTGGTGATCTTCAGCCCTCTGCAGGCCCTGCCACCTTTTGCCGACGGTTGTGTTTTCACCGTTCACCAGGAAGAACAAAAAGCGACTAGGCCTGAACAGGGCCAAAGATTGTGGGTCAGGTGTAGTTAGGAGGCAAGCTTATTGTATTAAAAGCAATGCAATAGGCCATAAAGTCAGGGGAGATGTGGTTACATCATTGTATCACCCCTGAACAGAGGCGTTTCTAAGGTATGGCAACAGAGAGAACGAGCCCTGGGCACCATAAGGTGGGGAGTGCCGTTGGCATGGCGCCCCCGCCCGCAAATTTGCGCTCCTGGGAGGCGTGCAGGCATCTCCTCTCCTGGCCGCCGCGTGAGCACTTTAAAGTGCCTGACCGGCAGCCAGGGCAGGGAGGACGCTGCCACACACCCCGAGCCAGGAGGCACACTGGTGTCTCCCCTCCTCCAGGTCGCCGCACGAGCACTTTAAAGTGCCCAACCGGCAGCCAGGGGAAGCCGCCTGAGAGGCGCACGGCTTCCCTTGGCCGCTGTTCGGGCAAAACAAGGAGGCGGGGCTTGAAGCCACACCCCGCAAAGTCATGACGTCACAACGTCATGACGTTTCGTGCCATGGGCGCGGTTTCGCCCTGGTACGCCTCTGCCCCTGAACTTCCAGAAAGCCAGTCTTAGGCAGGTAAGCGCTAGACTGGGTGACAGGTACTCTTGCTTGTCATCTCTGATCCTTGCTCCTCTTGAAGCTGACAAGTGCTGACCAACAAAAGTATATCACTAATCTAACGAAGTCCAGAGCTATGAATTGGTGATCTAACATTACTTCTTTAGCTTGGTTGAGTAGCCAATGCAGCATAGCTACAAAGAATCTATAGTATTTCCAGGCTGCTTTTTATCTTAGGGTGCAATCCTAACCAACTTTCTAGCATTGACATAGCTGCATTCTGCAGTATTCTGCAGTAGAATAGTAGTCACGGAGGCCTCCTCAAGGTAAAGGAATGTAAGAACATGCATTGTCCTTATCCCGGTGCTAGAAAGTTGGTTAGGATTGTGCCCCCAGTGTGTGTGATACTACTACATAGCAACCAATATTATAACTTGGTTTAGCTTATAAAGATTGTATCTTAACTACCTTTTGTGCAAATGGTACATCTTTTTCAGTGCCACCTTACTCCTGAAACCATTTGAGACTCATACAATGGTGTCTTGGAGGGTCCACCAACTTTCAGAAGTGAGTTTTCAGGCAGCCGCTGTGATCAGAAGTGGTTGAGTAATTCACTTGCAGGAGTTTTCTTCCACTCACACTCTTTAAGAAAGAACGCATAATGGGATACAATGTGTTTCCACCAGAATTCCACCCTAAATCAAGCAGCCTGACTGTCATGAACATCTCAGGAACAAAGTACAGCTGGAATGATGGAGTGACACTCATAGAAATTCGCTATAGTCACACAGGCTCAGTGGATCTCAAACATTTTAGAGGCCCTAGAGGCTGCTGCCTTATTCTGCTTATTCTGAATGCATTTACGACCATTCTGGGGTGACATTAAGTGAAGGGAAGAACCTTGGTATAAGCAGGAAGAGACTTTTTTGTTTGTTCTAATTTTTAAAACTTTATTGATTAAAAAAAGAAAATACAGAGTAAGAACAAGATCTAAACACAATGTATATCACCATAATAAAGGGAATCAAAAAAAGGGGGGAAAGGAAAAAAAGGTGTGTGTGTGTGTGTGTGTGTGTGTGTGTGTGTGTGTGTGTGTGTG
>JAJKFI010000001.1:31540388-31554444 GCA_029204185.1 Lerista edwardsae | reverse complement strand
GTGTGTGTGTGTGTGTGTGTGTGTGTGTGTGTGTGTGTGTGTGTGTGTGTGTGTGTGTAAACCATCTTACAAACATGAAGTCATTATTAGCAGGAAGAGGCTAGAGGCAGTTTGGAAGACTGCCGTTAGCCCTCTAAAAACATCCTTTTACTGCACAAAGGTAGGCAGAACAATTTTTGGTGTATTTCTTTACTTTTCCCACCTTCTAAAAGTGCATCCCAGGTTTCCGTGGATTTGTGGTGCCTGCGGGTGGTCTGGAACATAAATAATAATTATGCCTCCAATGATGACAATAATAACGCCTGGGCCCACATGTAATTCTCAACTACAGTTTACATTAATATCAAAAGCCTCGGTCTCACCTAGACCTTAGGTTTCTTGGGGTACAATTCTAACCAGCCTAGCACCAGTGGAATGAGCACTCACACTGTCACAAATGTGCCGGAAAGCACATTGTGATAGCACAGATGCTCCTAGTGCCAGTTCTAAGTTCTGCACTTGCCTATCAGTGCCAGATACTAGTGAAGCACCTGACAGAGCAGGTAAGCTCTTGCCAGACAGGAGGAGGGTGGAATGGAGGGGGTGGAATGGGGCAAGGAGGATGGGAGTGGGAATGGCGGCAGGGGCTAGTGCTGTATCCTATTCCCCTCCCCGGCCTGATTTCCCAAAATGGGGCTGCTTGGATTTGCACCAGCTTTTTTGCTGTCCCAAGACTGAATTGCCCCATAGCAGCTGCTGGGGCTTACCATGGGGAAAGGAGACAAATGTCCCCTTACCTCAGGGAGGCCTACAGCAGCCTCTCTTCACTTGCTGGATACAGTGGAGGCTGTTTCAATGAAGTAGCACAGAAAGTTAGTTAGGATTCGGCTGCCTGTCTCCCTGCCTGGAATGAATGATGTGCTGCTTCTGTTTCTGTTTTAAAATAATCTGTCATTACTTACAGATGACAAATTGTGATTTGTTCTAACACTCCCCATGCGTTCAACCTTCCCACATCCCACCCCAAAAGAACTCACAGCCGGTGACAGTGAGACTTACCCCCAGCCAGCTCCATGCTGGGTCATTCTGGTGCTGACACCTGGTACCAGAAGTGCCTTATGACACTTTTGCTACACTGGCGCCAGTAGTAAGAGCTTTTCACCACCACTAGACCCAATAGGATTGAGTCTTGATAAACCATATTTATAACCAACTCCAGAGCTTGCTGAACTTTGGATACAGGTATGAATTTAGGAAGCTGATTTAACTGAAAATAGAAGCAAACAAGCAACTCTAAACCATGGTTTGCCTGTTGTATTGGAAGCTTCAGTCATAATTTAGATTCTGAACAGTATATAATGTGAGTCATAGTTTGACATTGTCTGAATTAGAACAAACGAGCACTACAGTGAAGAACAAGAAATCATAATCACTCAACAAAAATTCCTGTTGGGTTAGTAATTGTAACTTCCATCGAATGGATTTGATTAGGTTGCATATGTATTAAAACAATTTCCAGTTATGGTTTCCTTAGGAGTTACATAGTAATTTAGAGCTACCGATATATGGCTGTTTAGTGTTCAACTTGCAATTTGTTGTTTGTCTTTGTAGAAAACAGGTAGCATACAAAGAAGCCAGTTTTAATTGAAGAGGTTAATTCACTTAAAAGTAAATTCTTCAATCAATTTTACAGAGGAGGTAAATTCACAATTACTTTGAATTTTACTGCTTGAGCAAAGTCACACAGCTATAAGATTGGAATTGGAATAATGTCTGAATAAATCTGCTACAGATCTTTGTGATTTGTGGTTCTTAGGCTGACGCTGCTTGTCTTCAGCACAGAAAGGGTTACCAAGTGTTGAGTGGCTTCCTCCTGTTGGCCTTCTAAATTGGCAATTTCATTTTCTCTGCCTTTATTAAGAAACTCCTCACACATGAGTTTGGGGAGGGACAAGGAACAGGAGCTGCAATGAAGTACCTTTGATTGAGCAAGGATTACATTGTTCAGTTCATTCTATAAAAACGTGTCAGTTTGCCACCCAAATAAATGCCTGGAGCGCATAAAACATGGAGCCAAGTGACCCCTAGAAGAAAAATCAATTGCAATTCATATTTCATATGCCTATAATTGCTAGTGAAAGCATAGCCTCAATTCTTTATAGGGAAGGTTGTGCTGTTGTTAGATGTTTCCTGTTGGGGGTTGGGGGTGTTTCTTTTTTGTTCATTCCAGTGGTTATTCCTTTTGTATGGGCTGAATTATTTCAGTCTGGAATACATAATGTTTCATAATCCTGCTCACTGTTCTGTGGTACGCTGAATGAAAGATAATCCTCAATATGTTGCTATCCTGCTTTAAAAATTTTCCAGCTTTTCCAACCGACCAACCAAAAAAGGGCCCTTGTAGTCAAGATTCTAGCATCTGTGAAGTTATCAATTTGCTACTATTTTGACCTTCAAATAGAGTCTATTTTGTGTTTCTTTTCCTCGAGTAGGCAGAGAATCCTGAAACTTGTGGCCTTAAAAGCAGAATTTTGAGTCCTCTTTTTTTCTGTTCTCCTTCTTTTATTTCAATTTGATTTTCTTTTTACAAAGATGCTGTAGGATTCCTATCCCACTGTGGACTGAGATGTCATGTGGATAGAGAAAATGCCGCTCACTTTATGGATTACTGTTAGGTCAACAAAACTTTGGCAGCATTGATTAACTTGACAGTGAGTACAGCAGTACATTTATCACTTATGGCTGTGCTGTAGAAAATCTAATAAGAGGCAAACAATTCCCTTTAGAGCAGTAACAGGTTCACTGTGGCTAACGGTGCATGCACTGGAAATTTCTGCCTTTAAATTATACTCTTGCTGCTAGTTGAGTCATTGACTCAAAGCTACTGCACTTCCCACGACTATGTTCTATATTATTCATTTGATCAAAATCATGTGGTTTCTAGATCTATGATGAATCTGAAACTTGCACCTAAATCTATTTCAAAAAGACTGATCTAGAGTTAAAAAGCATTAGATCTAGGCTCATGCCTTGTACAATTAAATGAGAGCTGGCTGCTGTAACTGGTGATGCTTGAGCTGTTTCCAAATGGTTACAAAGGATATTTATAGCGGATGCAACGGAACCGATGATTAATTAACATTTGCTGCATAAATATATAGTATAGATTTCAAAAAAAGTATGTTTTTCATTAGGCAGGTTTCAGCAGCAGATGGTGTACAAGGAGCACATTTCTATGTCTACGTATATGGTTTTGATTTGATTTGATTTCGAGCCTGCACTTCAAGGCCAAAATGTGCTGTAGGTGAAAGCCTTATTGGGATCTGCTTGACCAGATAACAAAGTTGGAGAATATGGGTAGAGTTACAAAAAGACAAAAACAAGTACACTTGTTTCTATCCACCTTGACAGTAAGCAAGCTAATTTAGATTGAAACCTTCCTAAGGAAGCCTAGTGTTACAACCACCGAATGCAATTTCCCAGAAAGCCATATAATATAGCTGCCATTCAGTTCAGTAGATTTAGTATAGGAGCATTATGAATGAAAAAGCAAATGTTCATTGTTAAAGCCCTGCTCAGGCACATTATTTATTTTCCTTTTAATTAGTTTCTAGTTTTAAAATCATTACATAAACTCTGACGTTTATTGTACTGTCTGCTTAAATTGATAATTTATAATCCCCCCTTCCAAAGATATACTGGAAATGCAGTAGCACTTCAAATAAATTCACTATATCTCTTGTTTTCAGATTGTTTACAAAATGACATTTCTAATCTAAGCCTTTCATACTTAACACACTGAGGGCACAATCCTAAAGTGAGTGTGAGAGTTGAGAGTGTTTGTGCTGAACCAAATTAAGTTTGGTATGTGAGCAGGCAGTTGACTGGGAGAGTGGAGCAAGGAAGCTTCTTTTGAAAACAGGTATTCTGGTGTTTTTTGTTCCATTGGTGTTTTATGAATCAGTTCCAAAACCTCTTATCAAATGATGTGGTTTTCATTGTTGGTAGAGAATTATTTTACTTGAATTAATTGTCAGGAGGCCTAATGTAATAAGGTAGCTTGTGGTCTGACTAAAAGAAAACCCATTGCAGTTTGGATGTAGCAGAAAAACTGTATTAGCCTGAAACACAAATGCAGTCAAAGAAAGAGCAGGCATATGTAGAGTTGCGTTTGAGCAATAGATGCATGTGCAGTCCAAACATGACCCCTGACCCCTTTTCACGTATTTCACATGCATGGAAGCTATAGCGTTCAAAGCTATCTTGTTTCTGAAACAATAGTCAACATTTCCTTAAAATCATGGGTTCATATAGAGGAAGTACTCCCACCACTTGCCTTCTTGAGAGTGGAGATCTGAATATTGATTACCTATCATGCTGGCATCAGAACTACTCTTAGGATTCAATTTTTTTGTTGTTTTGCATATTTTATTGATCAAAAGTGGTAAATGAGCATCAAGCGTGCAAGAAGACGATGAATTGTTTACTTGCATAAAATAACCTTTCAATAAGGGAAGATGCATTGCTCACACTTTTGGTGCTGTTCTGCTGCCCGAAGCAGATGGCATTCAGCTGCTATTGATTTGCTCCTATAGTTACAGAGCAGCACGTAACTAGGCATGCTCATTTCAGGTAGGTTTGGGTTTTTTTCCCTCTTTTTGTTACAAAAAGGGAGGAAGACAGTGGCCTCATTCTACAAACAGAAATACCCAGTAAACTAATATGTTGGTAGTAACAGAGAAAAATGAATTGAATCTATAAACAAAAGTACATAGAACTGGGAAAATCACATTAATGTAATCGCTAAGTAATCAGTTAAGATTACTACATGTATAATATTAGTAAGCAAATTCAGCAAGTTTTTTAAAAAGAATGATCCAGGTTGTAGTGTCTACAGTGCTCTAGTTGCCTTGGGCATTAGCCTTGGCAAGGAAAAGGTAGGGTAGATATTTTTTAAATTAAAAGAAGTCTTCTGTTTGATGTTTTTCATCATGATTCTCCTAAATTTTCAAGCATCCTTCATACAGTTCCCAGGTCACACACATCAAACCCTGATATTTCTAGATGGAGCCTAGTGATGTCATAAGACTTGTCTACCTTTTTAAAAAAAAAGTAGGAACCTGATTTACAGCAAAACAAAAATAACCTTTGGCTCCACAAATAGCCAAATGACCATGATCCTGGTTAAAAATACCATTGGTATTTTTAAATAAACATGGACAAACATTTACTAAAACAATCTACCAGTTAAAATTACAAAAGATATGTCCAAAATGCCCATTGCACGAAATAATAGGATGAATGTGACTTAGAGTAGAGACAAACATATTTACAGCACAAGCCTAGGCATGACTACTCAGAAGAGAGTCTCATTTAATTGAGGGCACAATCCTAACCTGGAGTTAGGCCAGCATAAGTCCCTTGTGCCTGCCCAGGAGAGTAAAAACACACACCATAAAGCGTGCTTGGACCACCCTCAGAGTCAGGGAGGACAGCCCACATCTGCGTGCTGGCCTCCCTGATTCAGAAAGTGGTGCAATTGAGACACTCCTGGGCTGGCCTAACTTCAGTTTAAGTTGTGTCCATTTCTTGCCGCCAACTCTCGCACCTCCCTAGGTGGCGGCACTTGTCAGAAGACCTTCTCCAATGATCTGAGGGGATGAAGCAGATTATACAGAAGTAGGCAGTCTCTCAGATAATCTTGGCCCCAAGCCTTATAGGGCTAAAGTGCTGGTCAAAACCAGCACCTTGAATTGAAAATGAATTGGCAGCCAAGTTAAATTGTTTGCGTAATTTCTTCTTACACTTGCACTGCCACACCCAGAACAATGCAGAGTGTCACCTTATTTTTAGTGGCACATTTTTGTGTGCACTTCTTATGGTGTAAACCAGTATGAATCTTCCAGACCAGTGGTTCCTAAACTGGTGGGTCATGACCCACCAGCCAGGGAAGCATTCCTCCCTGTTCTTTTAAGGGGCAGGGGGAGGGAGAAGGCAGCAATGTGATCCACAGGATCGCACTGCTGCAGGGGCAAAGTGTTTTCTTTCTACTTACCTCTCCTTATCGCTACAATGCCAGCCTCCAGAGGAGAGCCTCCCCAGATGCCTCTGCAGGGCTCCCCAAGCCTCCAAAATAGGATGACTGTTACATGGCATTAGGTATCTGAATGTGGTTAATGGTACCCTATTGAAACTGGCCGTGTTGCTATTTGGTACATTTTCCCTTTGTTTTTCAAATTTTTACTGAGAGATTGTTTTAAAATGATCTTGTTCATTTTTATACTGTATCTTTACCTAGATCATGGGGGAAATAATCTGTTAACATGCAGGACTAAGTGTTAAAAGCCTAGGGCAGGGCCCAGCAGTGGTCTGGAAATGAGATTCACCTTTGCCATCAATCTTCCTGAGGGGGAAAAGCTGGAAAAATAGGAATTCAGGGCAATCCGGCATCCCTAATTCTTCAGCCCTCAACAAGTCTTACTGGTGTGGTGGCCACCAGTAAGAATTCAGAATTCTTGAATCCATGTATGGGGTTGTTTTTGGATGTCATTGATGAAGTTGCTCTCTTAATGTAGTCTTTCTTGCTTAGCATGCAACATAGTAGCTGTGCATGGCTCTCCTACTTTGTATTGTAGCTCGTTCGGCGCATGATAAATGTCTAGTAGTCTATGCAGGATATTGTGTAAGTCTATCTAAATGTTCTATTAGCATCCTTTATCTCATTGAGGAGCAAAAGATTATACCCAATTAGTGAAGAGGAGTAGTATCCAAATCCTTTCTATTGATATGTCAGGAGTCTGCTCCAGTGGATGAAACAGAGTGGAAAAAGCCCATGGAGAAAAAATATCCATGGTCAAGGATTTTCTTCTGAGAAAAGTAAAAGACAATTTACAGAACTGATTCTGCATAAATTGTTTCAACTTTTGAGGGTGCTTAATATATCTGAGATTCAGGGCGCAATCCTATACTGTGCTGGAATGGCGAGACCGGCCAGCCAACACCATATCCTAGTGCAGTATAGGTGAGGCTGGAGCCTCCCCACACCAAGGGAGCATGTGCTCCTTGGATCTGTGCCCGCTAAAGAGCGGGCACAGATCCAAGGAGAACGGGCGGCCCGAATCGGAGCCATGCAGTTTTGCGGAAGGGCTTAGGATGTGGCCGTATGGCCACTTCCCAAGCCCGCCCCCCCGCCTCCTTCCCTCCCTCCACTCCCCGTGCCGCCTCGGCACAGAGCCTCCCTCATGCTTACCAGCTTCGGTTGGCGCGAGAGAGGGTCAGCACCGGTCCTGTGCCTCGAGTGCTGATGCGGGGGTGCAGATCAACGCTGCACGGTTTATAGGATTGCGCTGCCCAGCATTGATACGGGAGGCTAAGAAAGAGTTTGACGAACACATGGCTAGCAACATAAAGGGGAATAATAAAAGCTTCTTCAAATATGTTAGAAGCAGGAAACCTGCCAGAGAGGCGGTGGCCCGTGAGGGAGGGAAACAGGAGATAAAAAGGGATTTGGAGATCGCAGAGAAATTAAATGAATTATTTGCGTCCGTCTTCACAGCAGTAGAACTTGGGCAGATACCGCAACCCAAACAGCCCTTCCTAACTAAGGAATTAAAGCAGATAATGGTTAATAGAGAAGATGTTTTAGATCAGATTGATAAATTACATATTAACAAGTCACCAGGCCCAGATGGTATACACCCAAGATTTATTAAGGAACTAAAGAACGAAGTTGCTGACCTCTTAACTAGAGTATGCAACTTGTCCCTTCAAACAGCCATGGTGCCAGAGGATTGGAGGATAGCCAATGTCATGCTAATCTTTAAAAAAGGGAGAAGGGGGGGACCCTGGAAACTACAGGCTGGTCAGCCTATCATCTGTTCCGGTTAAGATGGTGGAAAGCCTCATCAAAGATAAAATCCTAAAACATGTAGAGGAACAAGTACTGCTAAAAGAAAGTCAGCATGGCTTCTGTAAGGGTAAGTCTTGCCTCACAAACCTTTTGGAATTCTTTGAAAAGGTCAGCAGGCACGTGGATGTGGGTGAACCTGTGGATATCATATACCTGGATTTTCAGAAGGTGTTTGACACAGTCCCCCACCAAAGGTTGCTCAAGAAACTTCACAGTCAGGGAATAAGAGGGCAGGTCCTCTTATGGATTCAGAATTGGTTGAGGGCCAGGAAACAGAGAGTGGGGGCCAATGGGCAATTTTCACAATGGAGAGAGGTGAAAAGTGGAGTGCCCCAGGGATCTGTCTTGGGGCCGGTGCTTTTCAACTTGTTCATAAATGACCTGGAGACAGTGATAAGCAGCGAGGTGGCCAAGTTTGCGGGTGATACAAAACTTTTCCAGGTGGTGAAAACCAGAAGGGATTGTGAAGAGCTCCAGAAGGATCTCTCCATGTTGGGGGAATGGGCAGCCAAATGGCAGATGCGTTTCAACATAGACAAGTGTAAAGTGATGCACATTGGGGCAAAAAACCAAAACTTCACCTATAAGCTAATGGGTTCTGAGCTGTCTGTGACAGCTTGGGGTGCTGGTGGACAATTCAATGAAGGTGTCAACCCAGTGTGCGGCAGCAATTAAGAAGGCCAATTCCATGCTTGGGGTAATTAAAAAAGGGGTTGAGAATAAAACAGCCAATATTATCATGCCATTGTACAAATCGATGGTAAGGCCACATCTGGAATATTGCGTACAGTTCTGGTCGCCGCACCTCAAAAAGGACATAGTGGAGCTGGAAAAGGTGCAGAAGAGAGCGACAAAAATGATTACGGGGCTGGGGCACCTCCCTTATGAAGAAAGACTGCAGCGTTTGGGGCTCTTCAGCCTAGAAAAAAGGTGTCTGAGGCTAGAAAAAAAGGCACCTGAGACATACAAAATTATGCATGGAAAGAATAGAGTTGATAGAGGGATGTTCTTTTCCCTCTCTCAGAACACCAGGACCAGGGGACATTTGCTAAAACTGAGGGTTGGGAGAGTTAACAGATAAAAGGAAATACTTTTTTACCCAGCGGGTAGTTAACCTGTGGAACTCTTTGCCACAGGAGGTGGTGATGGCATCTGGCCTAGATGCCTTTAAGAGGGGATTGGATGGATTTCTGGAAGAAAAGTCCATTGTGGGGTATAGGCCAGGATGGATTGTGCATTACATTAGTAGTAGGCTATTTCAGAGTACCGGGTGCAAGGGAGTGGCAATAGGATGCAAGCATCTTGTTGTCTCATGCCTCTCTGGGGCACCTGGTGGGCCACTGTGAGATAATAATAATAATAATAATAATAATAATAATAATAATAATAATAATAATATACCGCCTTTCTTAATATCACTAGATTTCTCTAATGATTGAACTCAAGGCGGTTTACATAGGCAGATACAGGAAGCTGGACTAGATGGGCCTTTGTCCTGATCCAGCAGAGCTCTTCTTATGTTCTTATTATGTTCTTAAGTGTGTGCATTAACCCAAGTTAAATTAATTTCCTTTGCTTTCTACATTGTCTTATCAGGTCTTGGGCAGGTACTGACTGCTCAGTGTAGTTAATTTCAAAAGGAGTTTAAAATCATTCACATCTCAATTCTCTGGTAGGTACTACTCAGACAAAATCAGAACAGATTTATTGTGGATTACTTTAATTTTTTAGCAGTACTCCATCATAATGTGAGAGGTGGGGAAGGATTGGGTGGATGAGGATGATGAATAAAGTAATTAATGTTTGACCCTGCCTTCCACAGCTACTTATTATTATAGCTTGTAGTTGCACAAAGCAATTAGGCATGTTAGTTTCTATGAAACTTAATGTGACCAAACCCAAATATCACAGTATTTGAAAAATATCCAAATGCGAGCTTACGGTCATTGGAAATTTTAACTTGAAAACTCCCCCCCCCGCCCCCGTTGTACTTTTAGGAGCAGAAAATAGTAATACTTAAGAAAGTGAGTCTGTGGGGCCGATTATTTTTTGACTTCAACTTTGATGTAGCTGAAGAGAAATGGATTAAATCAGCATTTCTCAAACTGGGGGTTGGGACGCAGTTGGTGGGTAAGGACCCAATTTCTGGTGGGTCCTGCAGAACCTCCAATGAAAATATGGGTGATGGAAAGATAGGATAATGAATTGCCTTAAGCCATCAAAAATCATATAACTGCTAACTGCCATGCAAACAGCTGAGCTCCTTGAGTTTGCAAGCTTGTGTCAACTATAGGGAGATAAATTTTGAGTGTCTCTTTTCTGGTGTGCTTTTTTCCAGGTTTTTTTTTTTTTTTTTTTTCCCAGTGATAAAAAGTGACTCAGCAGGTGAAGGCTGAGTCAAATA
Organism: Lerista edwardsae; assembly: GCA_029204185.1. NCBI lineage: Eukaryota > Metazoa > Chordata > Lepidosauria > Squamata > Scincidae > Lerista > Lerista edwardsae. The sequence continues at coordinate 31,544,152 of JAJKFI010000001.1, read as the reverse complement.
ACTAATCCCTTCTAATATAACCTTGAGGCTATTCATTAGGGCTGCCTCATTACAAGAAATAGATCAGGATTTTTGCAAATAAATAAGTAAATAAATAAAATATTTCTTTGTAGACATTTTTTAAAGTCTCATCAAGGTGAGTGGATCCTGATAGAGCAATATTTATTTCTCAGCCAGTGGGACTTGAGTGGTACACACAGGATCCCCCTAACCCAGAAGTAACTGGCGATGATATCACTGCCACTGGCAATGATATCACTTCCAGTTACTTCCTGTGGTACTTCCAATAGGTGGACTATGCAGCGTGATACCGTAGGGGACAAATGTTGAAAAATTGCAACAGAGTCTCATTTTAAAAAAGTGGATCCCAGTGCCAAAAGGTTTGAGAAACCACTGGATTAAACATTTTTGAATGGCAGAATATAAAACATTGGTAAAACAAGGCTTCTGCTAGCCTTGGAAGCTCAGCTATTGACTGTCAGGAAATTGCAATCTCCCTTTTATTATCATTTAATTCAACAGTCACTGAACAATTCACACTCTGAGGGCTCATTCACATATTTATCATTTCAATTATCACATAATAGCTAAGTTGTAAGAAACTCGTTTTACAAATGAGCTCTCAGAAGTTCATTCTTCAAATAAATGATTTATTAATTGAGACAATACAAGGATTTGTCTCAATTTCGGATTATAATCGCCATTTTAACTAATCATGCAATTTGTCCCGTACACCATCTTAAGACGGTGCCTTGGTGACTCACTGAGCCTTTGCATAGTAGAAGAATGCAGACCCTCCACTGCTGACATAACCAAGCATGATGAAGGTGCTTCATGTGGACATCCAATCCATGCAGTTATCTCTTCCCATCAAAAGTGTGTGGAGTGCACAGTGAAAACTTGGAACATATGATAAACTTCCCTATATTGAGTATAGGAGATGCGGAGCAAAGTGCCTTCAATGGATCACTGTGTCATTGGTTGGATCCCCTAGAACCCCACCGGGTGGAAGGTGGAGGAGGGGCAGGAGGTCGCACAATGGTGTCAGCAAAAGTGTGGAGCAGCTGAAAGTTTTCATGGTATTTCTTGTTCCCCTTGTCACAGCTGCCTTAGTAGCTGGAGAAAAGAGGAGAGGATAAAGGGTAGTGAAAGTGCTGGGCAGCCAGAGCCCAGGCACTCCAGCCAGTTGGTGCTTCCACCTCCTCCTCCTGTCACTACTGGAGGCATCAAGGAAGTAGAGCAGCAAAAGTGCATGATGGCTCCTACCAGCCACATTGACCACTTTCTCACTGTGTTCCTCCTCTAGCTGCTTGAAACGGCAACAGGAGAAGGAGGTAGCAAAAGTTCCAGGAATAATCCTTTAATCCTTTTTGAGACTCTTACATCCCCAAGTGAAATTTAGTGAAAATTAGCCCTCTTCACACAGTACTCCCCCATCCCCCACGTTCCTATATACATACGGTGCAGGACAATCATACTGGCAAGTCCTCCATTGATAGGCCATATTTGGAGTGTGAAGAAATATTTATTTCCCCAATGTAATAGGCAAATCAATCTATGGAACTCCTTGCCACATGTTGTAATGGCACCTGGCCTAGATGTCTTAAAAAACAGATTGGACACATTTTTTGGAGTAAAAGTCCATTACAGGTTATGTAATTCATCATTACGTGATGACTGTATGCACCCGCTAGGTTTTAGAGGTAACCTATCTGAGAGGCAAGGCAGTGGCAACAGGATACAGGTATTTTGTAATCTTGAGTGCTCCCTGAGGCATTGGGCCACTGTGAGATTAGGGTTGTTTTAATTTAAGTCTTATGAGAATTCTTTGGTTTGAATAAGTGATACAATCTGATACATTGTAGGGCAGGGGTTCCCTGTTTGCAAAAGTACTGAACTTAAACCCAAATAGATAAGAAGTCTACTTAAATGGTGGGTCTTTTGGCTGCTAGGCAACATTTTGAACATTTATTAGTGTGAAATGAACATCATGCATTTGCCAATAAGAACTGTTGTGCATGGGAAGAGGGAGATCTCTTATTGTTGCAGAACTGACCTTATGCTCCATTTCTGCAGTAGTAGAACTGAAACTTTGAACATTTGAACAAATTGGACAACTGGATGTTGTCCAATTTGTTCAGTATTTCCAAGACTTGAAGCCTGCATCCTATACGTGCTTACCTGGGAGTAAGTCCCATGGAGTTCAGTGAAAGTTACTTCTGAACAGACATGCATACGATTGGGCTGTTAATCATTCTATTTGGTATGAGATGGGCAATGAGATTAATATTTTGTCATGTGATGTCACAAATGGCTCAATTTTTTACTCAGAAATAAGCACAAGTAAACTCATATTTATTCAGAAGTAAATCCTTCTGTGTCCCGTGGGTCTTACTTCCAAGAAAGAATGCACAGGATTGAAGGTCCTTTGGATGTAGCTATTTGGGAGGATTTTATTGTAAATGGTGAATTACAGAGGAACCAAAGCCGCATGTTGCTTTCTCAACCTGTTGACATTTTTTATCATACCCCTACAACTCAAGCTCCCCAGGGAGCCATGGATTGGGAGTCACAGATTGGGAACCACTGCATTAAAGTGGGATGGCTGTCTTTCATTCCTTCAAGTTACTTTTTCATTTTGGAGCACTTAATTAATTTATAGGAGTTCTGATTCTCTGTGATGTATGCATCTATACAGGGCATAGTATGTTGTATACCACCATGGTGTGCAATTGCTTTTGACCCCCAAGCAGGGGGTGTCATTAATACACCTTACTAGCTTTTTGTTACCCGGCGTTGCCCAGGTAACAAATGTCATCAGGACTGTCACCAATCAGCTTAGCGACCCCGAAAACTGTGGATTTGACACTATCGGTCATTTTGGACATTTTATCTTGCACCCCTTCTCATCCCCCATGCTGATGGGGGCCGAACTCGGACTTAAACGGCATCAGAAGCGTCACCATTCGTCTCGGCGACCCTGGAAACTATGGATTTGACACTGATATCGGGCATTTTCTATCATTTTTACACAGCACCCCCTGCGCACCCTACCCCCGCAGGCACTAGGGGGGCCTGACCCCTGCAGTGTTTGTCGCCAGGCCGCAAGGCATGCGCATGCCGAGTTTGGTGCCAATTGCTCCAGGCGTTCCAGCAGGGCATGTTGGACGTTTTGTTTTGCACCCCTTCTTGCCCCCCACACCAAGGGGGGGCCGAACCCGGACTCCAACGGTGTCGGGAGCATCGCCGCTCGTCTCTGCGACCCCAGAAACTACAGATTCGACACCATTTTCATGTGGGGGCCCCTATGCAACTCCACGCCCAGGGGCGCTAGGGGGGCCTGACACCCGCAGTGTTTTTCGCCAGGCCACAAGGCATGCGCGTGCCGAGTTTGGTGCCAATCGCTCCTGGCGTTCCAGCAGGGCACGACGGACGTTTTATTTTGCACCCCTCCTCACCCGCCAATCGAGGGGGGCCCAAACCCAGACTCCAGCGGCATCGGGAGCATTGCCGCTCATCCCGGCGACCCCGGAAACTACGGATTTGATGCCGATTTCAGCCGTTTTCAACCGTTTTCACGTGGGTCCCCCACGTACCCCCACCCCCGAGGGCGCTAGGGAGGCCTGACCCATGCAGCATTTGTCGCCAGGCCGCAAGGCATGTGTGTGCTGAGTTTGGTGCGCGTCGCTCCAGGCGTTACAGAGCCTATGTGGAACATACATACATACATACATACATACATACATACATACATACATACATAC
>JAJKFI010000001.1:31530103-31540378 GCA_029204185.1 Lerista edwardsae | reverse complement strand
TACATACATACATACATACATACATACATACATACATACATACATACGTTCTCTTTTATATATATAGATGGAGAGGGGAAAATCTGATCTGAATTAGCAAAGCACATCTGCTGTTCCTTAAAAAAAAGGAGGAAGCTCATTCTTCGGTAAAAAGGAATCTCTAGACTGCTTCTTGATTTTTAGTGTATAATGTTCTTTTGCTAACTTTTTTATCATTGTAAGAGCCCTTTAAGTAGCTTCTGGAGACAAGGCAAACAGAGGAATATATACTACAAAGTGTTCTATAAAGACTGTGGGTTTAAGTCCCAGTGGAGGCTGATGCTCCAGCCTACTTACTGTAGCTAGGATGTATTGATTTTTTTTCTCCCCCATTTTTAGCTGCACCACTGAATTAGAGATTGTGAAGCATCCCTTCCTTGTGAAGAAAGGAAAAACTGTCATGAACTTTTTCACCCTAACAATAGGGCATTTCAGACCATGAGATTGCTAAAAGGATTTTAAACCTTCAAAACCACAGCATCTTTGTGCTTCCCACACTGATTCTTCTGGCCAGAAGCTGGTTGTAAATCTGGAGGAACTAAGTAGGATGATTGGAGGCGGGTGTGTGTGTGTGAATTTTTAGAGCTGTTTTGTGTGTTAAAAAGAAAATCAATCAGTGCAAACAATGCAATCCTCCAGTGCGCTCGCAGAAGGTTAGCAGAATGGTCTTGTCCAAGTTTTCAGCAAGCTGTTCAGTTACTGTTATAATTGGCTGATGAGTAGGTTTGGACCTAACTAGAATGCCAGGGTTCGATTTCATAGTGTCCTCTGTGAAGATGTGTCACCATTTATGCTGGCTTTAGTGACAATTTTTTAAAAAGGAAACTCGTGGGAAATCATTATGCTGTTTATATGTCTCCGATCCTGGAGAGCATTATCCTGTGATATTTTAGCACTGTTTTCCACTGCATGATGGCATCTAGCTAAGGTTAAGGCAGAACAAGTCCCTCTGCAATTTTGTGACTATATTTTACTTACTGAAGGAGAAAAGATAACTGACAATTAAGAATTTGGGATGTCACGGAAAGAACATGTGCCACTAATCAATGATATCCTCTGGGAACATGTTTTTATGAAGCTGAGAGGGTAGAAAAAATGGATTTGGGCCATTTTTGTTACATAATCATCCTGCACCAGTTTAAAATAAAAAAGACACTTCTGGTAGACATTTTTGAAAGAAGGGGCATTAATATCCTTCAACATAGTAAAATGTGTGATCAGCCTTAAGCTGAATTACAGTTGATATTTTAAGACCATTCAACAGAATCAAGCAAATTCTGGAGGCAGGGGGTATAAATTTCATGGGTTATACTGCTTCAAGCTGGATCGGAGGTGGGGGGGGGAGTGTTGTATGTTTAGCCCTATTTTTTAAAATTGCACAAAAAAGTAGCACATAAAGGGGAACCTAAGCATAAGCCCTTTTTATATGTTTGAGCTGCAAGCCTATCCACACTTCCAGCCCAATCCTAGGCAATCCTATGACCAGGACGGTCATACGTGCTGTTCCAAATGTTCCATAAAGCACATTGTGACTACACAGAGGTCAGTGCTGCTGGCAGAGAGACCTGCACCAGAACAGCTCCCATCAACTGAGTCCAATGCCAGACATCAAGGAGACAGTGGGAGGGCAGAATGGGGGTGGAGAGATGTTGTTTCAGGGCAGGGTGGGGCAAGGTGGAGGGCAGTTCAGACTCAGGGGGTGAGGACTCTGCAGCATCCTAACTCCCATCCCAGACCTGAAAGCCCTACAGGAGGCTACCCGGTTCTTCACCAGCAATTGAGTTTCCATAGCTCCAAGACCCATGTAGGCTGCTGGGGCTCGATATGGGTTGAGAGAACAAATGTGGAGAATGGCGGTTGTCTGAAATGAGTGTGACACCTGGTTTAGATTGTGTCACGCTGCAAGACTTTACTTTTGACACCCTACAAACTCTAGTTCCTCTTGCTTATGCTTGCTGAAAAATGCCATAGGCATCATCTAATTCTACACCAAACATATTGAGTTGTACACATTACTTGTATATATTTAATGAAAAATATTGAATTAAAACCCCATAAAGCACGTACTTTGGAATGAATAGCAGCACATAATAACCAATATTTAGACAACACACAAGGAGTGAACTGCTAGATGGGTTTCAGGACCTAAAAATGGCCCCAAGCTGATGAACTATGGATAAAAATACCCTGAAACATTTCTAGCCTTCAGACTCGAGAGGGGAAACCACTCCGTACATTTGTGTTTATCTTCAAAGCTAACAGGAAGGTATGGACAGTGACTTTGGGATCAGCTGTGTATGCCAGATAGAAACGCTCCAGTAGTCTCAAATGGCCTATATAAGGTCACTTTCTTGCCTCTTTTCAAAAGTGGATTTAATTTCCTGCACAGTTTTTTCGTGTTTTTCCTCCATACCTAGATTAGTGACTGTTAACAGTTTGTTTTGTTTGAGTTTTGTGTATTGTTATGCAGTTCACATACCCTTTGACTTGCGGCCCCCTCCACCCCTCCTCACATGCATAACTGGAATGCAGAGCAAGATGAATTTGTAGCAGTAGAGTGCTGATTTTACAAAATGCAAATGTAAGAGACATTTAATGAAGAATTCTCATTTAAAGGTGAACTGAAAGGCTTTGCACCTGCCAGAATTTCAAGGTTTTAATGCCTTGTCTGGTAGAGTTGATGTAATCCTAGAGATCTACTTTGAAGTTTCCTGCCTCTTTCCTTGCATTGGTTGTTTGCTGACAACTCCAACTTTAACTATGCTGAAATCCATCCACACTGAGCCCAAAATGGTTCAGTGTGGGACAGGCCCGAACGGAGGCCCAAGCACGCCCATGGTTGGCGCCGAAACCGCGCCCCCAGGATGTCGCCCCACCCCCGTGCATCGCTCCAACATACCTCCCTGCGCCTGGAAACGCTCCGTGTCGGAGGGTAATGGAGACCAGGGAGGGCGGGCGGGCCAAGGAGCATGCTGTTTTGCACGCTGTTTTGCGTGCTGTTCTGCGCACAATGGCACGCCGCTGCCCGGCGCCCATGGCTCGAGCCACCCCGGGCTACAGGTCAGATACGCATCTGGTGTGGGGCCAGTTTCATGACAGTCAAATGATGAACTTTTTCTGAGGAATGATTAAACTCAGGACCCAATCAAAGATCCTTATCACTGGCAGTACATATGTACTGCTGACTATAGTGTCATGAACATGCTGTAAAGCATGTTTGCAACACTGTGGGAGGAGAAAGCGCTGGTGCTGGTCTGAGGCTACTTAGCGCCCAACCTCAGCACTGATAGGAAGGGCTGCTGGTGCTCTAGCAGTGCCGGCAAATGGTAAGTACATTTGGGGCAGGGAAGAGGTGGGCGGGGGTGGAACTGGGCAGCGGAGGAGGAGGATTGGGCCTGCCCATGGACTCCACTGCCAAATCCTATGCCCTGCTTCAGGCTGAGCAGCCCAACATTGGGCTGCTGTAGTCTGTGCTAGCAAAATAGCCGGCAGAAACTCAGAGCGCAGTCCTAAACTGGAGTTCGGCCAGTATAAGCTAAACCGTTTTTGGACTACTCTCGGAGTCAGGGAGGATGGCTCACATCTGTGTACTGGCCTCTGACTCTGAGAGTGGTCCAAACATACTTTTCGGTGTCCCTTGTGCTGGCCAAGCTTTGCTGGCTTAGTTTACGTCAGCCTAACTCATCTGAGGACTGTGCCCTCAAGAGGGTCCCATTGCAGGGGCAGGGGCTTTTCCTGGAAGAAGGGGACAAGCATCTCCTTTCCCCGGAGAGACCACTGTGGCTGCCACATATACTACAGGATGCAGTGGTCTCCATTTTGCTACCACTGTGTCTCCAGGAGCCAGGGAGCTCAGGATTGGCTGCCCCCCATTTCCCCTACTGCCCTCTCAATATAGCAAATGAAACTGCTTCTCCTGGACTAATAGAAAACCTCTAATTTCAGGTCATAAAGTTGATGGTTTTAGGTCATAAACCACAAAGGAAAATGTTGTGTTTTGTACTTTTTGTAGTCATATTTAGGACCAAGCTAGCTGTACCTGCAATCATTTAATTGATCCTGTAATCCAGATCCAGGTCTGGGCCATGGAAGAAGGCTTTAGTCCTAACCCAAACTAACTGCAGTAAGCAGTTTCATTTGGCTGTGTGAAACAAGACTGCCCTCCATTGCTAGACTTGGTCTTTGTTTCCTCATCTAAGACCAATGTGAGGCTGTTCTCTTTGTGGGCATTTACTTATCTATTTTTAATTATCTGACTTTTCCTTCTTGAACAAATGTCTTTTTTTTTAGCAATTCAAGGATTGGACCCTATCTGGTTAGAAAAGTGTGTATACTTTTGATTTTGCAAAAATGCTGTGAGGCGGTGTGCGACATCTCTGCATACATGTGAACATACCCTAATCTGGAATGCACATGGCACTTACCCAGCATTTATTCATTATTTTACTATTTCTGTTACATTTATATTCCAGTTGTCCTCCAGTGGGCTTATGGCATTTTTCCATTATATCTTGAGCCCTGTGAGTTGGATAAGGCGATCACCCTTATCCAACTCACCCAATGGTGATCACCCCATGATCACCCAATAATGGTGATCACCCAATGAGCTTCCAGTTTGAAGAGAGATTTGAATCCAGGTTTACGCGGTTCAAATCCAAACAGTATTATAGCTTCCACAATAGCCTTCCTTTCTGCTTGCTTTTTGTTAGAAGGAGATGATGGCTTTTGATTGCATCATGGGTATTCCCAGTTTAAATTATGTGATCTCAAAATATGACTGTTATTGCCTGATGTTTATTTCCTATTTTGGATGTAATCTCTTCCTCATTAACAGTTTTCTAATAAAATGATGATAGGCCAAGCCATTGGTGGATGGTTAATGGTGATGAAAAATAAGTGTTCCACCGCTAGTATTGAGTGTCACACCGAACTGGTGGCTCTGCATACAGAATTTTGGCCAGGTCACTATTCATTTATAGATGAACCACTGCATTGTAAGCTGATCTGTCAAACCAAACACTCGTCTTACCTTGTTAACATGCTCTAAATCTTTCATTAATGAAACCAACTAGGCCCCCAGACACTCAGGAGACTTTCCCTTCCATGCTGCTGTGATGGATGAGAGTCTTGCAGATCTTAGAAATGAAGTGGCTGTAGTTATTAGAAATACACAGTTTTAAAAGAGACCCAACTCATCTTTATTTATTTCAGTATAAACCACAGAATTCATTTAATATGTGCCTTATCCTGACCTGAATTTTCTTTATTATAGAGTATTATTTTAGAAAATGAAGATCTTCCCAAAATGTTTCTTGACTTTCTCAACGTTCGTCATTTTCCTTCTCTCCCCAAAGCAGAAAGCTGCGGGTAAGATTTTTACCTAAAAATCTCAAAATGCAGAGTCACAGTTGACTGAAGTGGGTGGTGGAATTTTTTATGATAACGAAGTAATAACACATACATCGTCACACCGGCCAGCTGCATCTGCCTGGAAATCCAGGTGAAAAGCCTGCTGGGACGGCAGAACCCAGAAGTGGGCGACCGGCACAACTATTGGGGGCTCCAGGAGGCAGAAGATCTCGGATGGAAGTGGAAGTGCTGCCCACCCAGCGGAAGGACAGGCACCAGATCTGGCTTACAGGCCGAAGTCTGGAGCACCCTGGTCTAGCGGGTCACGATAGATGGCCATTTTAAAAAGTGGGTCCCTGTGCCAAAATGTTTGGGAAACACTGCTGTGTTATTAAGAGATTACTATGATAAAATTGCATTACTTCTTCTGTGTTAACATGATAAAGAATCTGGCCATTAAAATGTCTTCCACCAGCTACTATCGGTATTTTAATAGGTAACTTTTCTTTAAAAAATATATAATGTTTGAGAGTTCATCACTTATAACCTATTTTGCATGTATTTGAATATTTTAGATCTTTTGAGGAAATAGAATCTGAAGAATCAAGGTAAGAAATTCACAGTTAAGGAAAAAAAAGTTATAAATTTATTTTAACATTCTTAGCCCTATGAGTATGTATGTGAGTATGTATGAAGTTATTTGGTAATGTCAAGATGTATGCATTGATTACCATCTACCAAAATTAGATGTTCAGGACTTCTGTGGTTTTCCCCTCCACTTTTAACAATAGCCATGATCCTGCAAGTTCGCAACCTCTAAAAATCATTTAACATTTTAAAGCTCTCCCATTGACTGTAAAAATGGGGTATAAGAGTGTTTAGCTTGGGCTAGATAATGTCCAAATATTTTGAAGTTATCATTTAGAAATATCACATGTATTTGAAAGTGTTTATTCTTTTTTTCTTTATTAATATATCATAGAAATAACAGCTTTGTATTCCACTTAGTCTCAGACATATACGGAATACAACTGATAGCTCATAGCTCAGCTTTACTTAGTCCTTATCTGCCTTAAGAATTCTTCAGACAGAAAGCTTTCAGAGTTTCCCCCAATGCCTGTTGAAAGCTCTCTGTGTTTCATTCTGTAGGGCCAAGCTGGCAACTACGTGGTAGACATCTTGTATGCCTACATTTGGTAAATTGTAGAACTAAAAAGCTCTTATCTATTTTGCAGCGTTTATCAGAGTTGAGCGTTTAGAGCTACAATCCTATACATGCTAACCTTGGAGTAAGTCCCATTTAACAATGAGACTAACTTTTCAATAAACACGCGTAGACTTGCACAATAAATCTGTTTTGTCCGTTCTGTCTCTCTGGCCCATAAATGATGGAGGACCCAATCTTATCCAACTTTCCAGTGCCAATGCAGCCCCAGGGTAAGTACTCCCCCCACGTCCGTAGAATGAGGCACACAGCCCATTAGCATGGCTGCATCGGTGCTGGGAAGTTGGCTAGGATCAGACCTTAAGAATCTACCGCTGTTTATAGACATCTTTTGTGCATTTGGAGAAAATGCTTGAAATGTCAAGGATCAAAACATTATACAATCTTTAACATTGATCCAAATGCAGCGGAAACAAAGGAATTCTGAAGTCTTAAGGAGAAATAGACACTGTGGGCCCAATCTTATGCAATGTTCCAGAATTGATGCAACCGCAATGCAGCCCTAAAGTAAGGGAACAAATGTTCCCTTATCTTGAGGAGGCCTCCATGACTGCAACACTATCGCAGGGTGCAGCACATACCCAGTTGACACTGTTGCGTCAATGCCAGAAGGTCGGGTAGGATTGGGCCCTGTGAGTTGCTGACACTTGAGGCCTTCTAGACCTTCATTTTAGAATGGAGTTGTTGTTGTTTTTAGAACAAGCTATTTAAGGATTATATCAGTTTAGGACTGCAGTCCTAGGTATACCTACTAGGGCTACATCCCACTGAACTCAGTGAGATTTGCTTCTGAGTACATGTGCTTATCATATTCCCTAATCATGACCTAATCTATAGTGAGTTTTGTTGCTTGAGTTTTATTTTTTTTCCGGTTTCTATCAAACTAGTTTACCTAAGCAAGCATTATACCTAACCAGCTACATCATCCTACTGTATCAAAGCTAGTTTGTAGCGTATTCAGTTTCCTATCCCTTGATGCTGACATTCCTGTTCTTGACCTTTCTAGCAAACTGTCCCACCAGCCTGTGCTGCTGTTCCTAAGGGATCCATATGTCTTGCCTACAGCCAATGGTAATCAAACCTGTCATCTGTTTACAGCTCTTTACTGATCTTACCCTACACCACACAAACCACGCTGTTATTAATACGCACAGAGTCTAAATCCTACACATTTGCTAACATATTTCAGAGCTGTTTAAAATCAAAGCTGGGAAATGAGGTTTTTATGAAAAATGAACCAAGAGAGACTAAATTAAACACACTGATCTTCTAATCCTAGAGTATTACTATCCTGCATCAGTTTACACTATTGTGAATTTCTGATTCAAATAGGTAGTTTTAAATGCAATGTTACAAAAAATATTTTAATTAAGAAATACCTTGATAGATTTTCAAGATAGAGTACGTATGTATGTAAAGGATTTATATCGTTTCTTTCTACCCTGCATAGGGGCCCTCAATGCAGCTCACACAATAAAACATGAATATAATAATGAATAAAACAATACTAAAGCATTATTAAAAACAAGTAAGCCATAAAAAAACTATAAAACACACGCTCAATTGAGTCAGAATTAAAATTATTTTTTTATAAAAAGTGCCAGCTCCCCTGTAGACAGCAATTAAAACTTTCCTAAATAAAAATGTCTTCAGGCTCCACCGAAAAGACTCCAAAGAGAGGGCTATTTTCAATTCCAGAGAGCAGGAGTTCCACAGATGGGGCGCCACCACTAAGAAGGCCCTACTTCTTGCTGCCATCCCCTTCACCTCTACTGGTGGCAGCACAATTAGAAGCGGCCCTTCTGATGACCTAAGAGGACGGAGACCTATATGGAAGGAGGCAGTCCTGGACCCAAGCCGAAAATACCCTGGACCCAAGCCGAAAAGGGGTTTAAAAATCAAAACCACTACTTCGAATTCAGCCCAGAAACGAACCAGCAGCCAGTGTAGACGCTGAAGCAATGGTCCAGCTGAATCAAACTGGCAAGCCCCAGCAATGTTCTGGCAGCCACGTTCTGCACTAATTGCCGTTTCCAGACCATTTTGTACACAGGTTACATATATGAGTGATGCATTTTCATCTAAGACTGGCCAGACTTTTTCCAGTTTTTTTCCTCAGAATTTCCATTTGAGTTTTCTTACTATATTAACAAACAAACAAAAAGAATTTGAAATGGACATTTCTGTTACAGAATTTCTTATCCTAAATATCCTATGCAAAATTCTTTCAAATAGGCTTCAGCCCATGCAATCTACATAAAATAAAGTCAAAGCTAACATCAGAATCCTACTTTTTGTTTTCTAAAGTCAGTAAAAGAAACACTAATGAAACATATTTCCAGCTAGATTTTTTCAGAAGTTAGAAGCTTCTTGTACATTTTTCAGTACAACTAGACCAGAATACACAGTCTACTGGGAGTTTGCCATCAAGTAGAACATTTTCCCAACAAAAAACTACACACAGAATGCAGATCTGTTCTGTATTGTGAAAGATAAGTTGCTGCTAGGTGTGCAAGTTGGTAGGTGTGCAAGGCAGCGCATGCTCAACCTTCTATTCTGCATACGGATGTTTTGATTGGAGCCGATTGCCTCTAATCAAGATTTGCTGTTAGCATTGAAACAGGCAATGTTTGCCTGGATATAAAGTAATTTCAGAGACCTCTTCAAATCACTGTGCATTCTCTGGTGTCAACATGGTCGCTTCTTTGAACTGATTTCACCATTCATTGTAGTGCATGCGCATTTGAAATCTCAGTCACATGATTGCATGAAACTGTTTCCCTTATTACACTGACTAGGGAATCCCATAGTGTTGCGTACACCATGACTACACAGCCCTAGAATTGTCTTGCGAGAGTCTTTGCATCAATGTCTGTAATATTATGTATCAACAAGTTGAATAACTCTTGAAAAATAACTCAGTGGTTCTTTCATCCTCTGCCCTGGCTTTGTTTCCTTATTTCAGTATCCAGTACAAAAGGGGAGGAATCAAGTGTACCACTTTGAATGCCCATTCAGGAGACAAGTGGGGTATACATTGAATAAATCATGTTGAATACTATCAACTCTGTTCGTCTTAATTTGGAATGAACAGCTTCTTTAGGAATGGCCAACTATCTGCCCTCAAGCAGCATCAGACCCATAGTAATTTTGTCCAGCCTCTGACTGCAGTGAAAGATACAGACAAGGGACTTTCCATTTCCAGGCAGTTTTGCATGCTTCCTCTTCCATCATTAAATTGATCTTTATTTTTAGTGCACCAGAGAGATGCCTGGCTAAGATGGGGCAGGGATGGGAGGTACTTCTTGCCTTACTGAAGCTTTTCACAATCCACCAAGGAACTTCCACCCTTGTCTCTTGTTCCCCATTTATTCTGAGCCTGGCAGCTACATCACAACTAAGGATAGTCTTCCTCCCCTAAGCAATTCACTAGAGCCCAAACAATGTTCTTATCTGTGTCAGACAAGGACTTGGTAAATTCAATGTCTGCTTTTCAAAAATATTTAACAGCTATGTCTTATATTTTGAATCATGACTCATACTGAATAATCATGTCTCATACTGAATATTCAAAGGACTGTAAACTATGGATCAAAACATTGTTCTCGTAGCATATCTCTCTCTCTCTCTCTCTCTCTCTCTCTCTCTCTCTCTCTCTCTCT
>JAJKFI010000001.1:31456112-31530093 GCA_029204185.1 Lerista edwardsae | reverse complement strand
CTCTCTCTCTCTCTCTCTCTCTCTCTCTCTCTCTCTCTCTCTCTCTCATTATAACAGGAGAATTCCATCAGCATCATTGGAATACTATAAATGTGTTTATTTTAGCCACATTTGTGTATTCTGTTTGCTGTAGGGCTCTTCATCCTGTCACTACGCAGTTTTCACCAGTGTATCTACAATGTTATTAGATTCCTTTACTTTTAGGAATGTTGTCCCTTTAGGTATGACTTTGTGTAGGAAACCTGTCCCTTTATGTTGACTGGATGCCATGTAGTGTGGCTGCTTGAAAGAAGCTTGTGTGACAGTATACGGCTCTTCCAGTCAACTTGGACTAAACAGTGCTGTAAACGGCAATGGAAAAACTGCTGTGAATTATTCCCAGTAGAAATCTTGGAATTCCTTCAAGTGTATTGAGATTTTGTTAGAAATTGAATTGCTAGTGTAATCCATCTTCCTTGTGAGAAAAGATTCAGATAAAGAGCTGGAGCCTAGCAGCATTAAGTATTAGAACATCCCTTTAAATCAATAAGCTACAAATCTGGCAGTGCATTCAAGCAATGCCCAGTGCTACACTAAAGTGTGTTTAGTGCTGAAACAGCATTACTAATAGCACAATCCTGAATGTGGATGAGCACTGTAGTGATGCAATATCTTAAATTACACTGGGCCTTGCCTTGTTAAGATCTACAAAAACATTTATATTGTATTGACATATGTGAGGAAGCACTTTTTCTTCTCCCCTTTTTTTCCAGATGACTTTCCAAATGTAGTTATTGAAGGTGTTCTCCGTGGATTCTTTTATCCTGAACTACAGCCCAGGTAGAAAACGGGTCTGGACGGACAGCAACAGTCAATTCAAGCTTGGGTTTTACTGAAACTCAGTAATCATGGAACATGATGACTATTGAGAATGTTTAATTATGGACCATTCTCCTTTTTTTGAAATTAATGTATCACTAATATTGCTGTTTTGAAAGTAATTATGGATAAAGCACTGCTTTGTTGAATTCGTTAGCCAACTCTAAATATTTAAACCTTAAAAGGCTGACATTTTTACAATGAGTTACACTAACAAGTTTCATCATGTATTTGATTTTTTGTATGTCTCTGTGTGTAATAAATAACTACACTAAGGGCGCAATCCTAACCAACTTTCTGCACTTGGGTAAGGGCAATACAGCTCTGACGTAAGGGAACAAACATTCCCTTACCTTGAGGAGGCCTCCGTGACTGTCCCCCAACTGCAGGATGCCGCACATGCCTCACTGTGCCTCACTGACACTGCTACGTCAGTGCTGGGAAGTTGGTTAGGATTGCGCCCTTAGCCTTTCAGAGAATGATATCCATTGCTGGCAGTGGAGACAAAGAAGACATAGTAGCACATAGAAGAATGAAAAATGCAAATGTTTCAAAAATAACTGCCAAAATTGGAAATGAAATTTAAACTTGAAGTATCATATCAATTTTCTGATCTTACTACTTCTAATCACACTATGAGCGCAATCCAAAGGGGCCCCTAGACTGGCACAACTTGGGCTGGCTCCCAGTATCACAAACGCTCTGTCAAGTGCATTTGAGCCCTTTTGGAAGGCCGGCACAAGGATGTGCACTGGCCTCCCTGCACCCGGATCCAGTCCTGCGCTAAACAGGCAAGGCTGGCCTACAGAGGCTGGCACAGGGGCTCGGGGAAGGGCAGCGGGAATGGGGCGGGGGGAGGTGGAGAATGGGCAGGTTGCCTTAGGGAGGGGATGAGACAGGCTTCGGCACTTGGGCCATATCCTGACCCGGTCAGCCCTATCCTGCCGCTTGGAGTTATGCAGCAATTTTGCTGGTGCAGCTCTGAGTAGCCCCATGTAGGCTGCAGCGCATTACCCAGGGGAAGTGGAATGTTTTTCCCTTTGTCATGGTTGCATGGCAACCAGCCCTAACCCCACGCTGGGTATGTGGCAGGTCATCCTGCCTACTCCAGCCTGGATTTTTGATTGCGCTGTATGTTAGGTAGGGAAACATTTATATATTTGAAGTTTGGTTCAAATATAGTTTTAATTTTCTTGCGGATCCTGGCCACAATCCTTGCACTTCCAACCAAAACACTCTGCTTGTTAAGCGTATTTCCCATGTTAATTAATTTACTACTCTGCAATAGAAACAAAAAGGAACATGATTAACTAATAAGTACCTAGAGGTCAACTGTATAAAATGAACATATGCATATGTTTTGCAAATGTTGGTACCCAAAATAAACAGGACATTAATACCATGTGTTAGTGTTTTACTTGTAATAACTTCCAGTATGATCGTGTTTATTCAAAGCGGGATCTCCCTTAGGTGAACTCTTCTGCACATTCATGTTGTTCTATGGATTTTTAACACAAGGTCAGTTCTACAGTGTTTCTGAAAATGTGGGTTGGGACCCATTAGGCGGTTCACTAGCCAATTTCTGGAGGGTCCTCATTCATTTCACTGTGTATTTCATTTTCAATATATTAGACTTGAGGCTGTGGTATGTGACTACAATGTTACAGATCTGTACTTTTAAGCAGGGTGGATAAAACGATTATTTAAAAAAACTGATTTTTTTATTTAATTTGGATTTTTATCAAATTTATTTTAATAAAATGCTTTTGGACTAAAAATCCATCTAAAGATAGTTTTCTATTTAAGATACATTAATTTAGTTTATTCAGCATGAAATGGAGCTTAGTTATGTCGCATGAGGCTGTATATTCTACAATATTTACATTTTTGGTAAACTCATTCAGTGAATCCAAGCTCTGCAAGCTGAGATAGCATGCACTGCATTGATGCATTCACACCATTTCATGGTAACCATGAGATAAATCTTAAAACAAAGTTCAGGAATATTCCTTTATCCCATTGTTTTGCAAATCTATGTACGCTACAAACTGTAACTATGTGTGATTAACCCATTAACCTAAAATCGGTTCTGATATTGCTGTTTTACTAACCTGACAGCTTATTATTCTAAATAGGAAACCTTCATTTTCTGGAAGAGGGAGCAGGGCATTCTCTCACCACGTGACAAGCAACTCCTGCTCAGGGAGGCAGAGTCGGACCTGTAGGAAGGCTCCTCTCCTGGTGCGGGAGGGGCTCCCAACCCAGTCCGGCTCTGCCTCTCGTGGAGTTAAGTAGTGTGCCTGTGAGCTCTTCATGTTGGCATTGTTCGTCAGCGAATTCTCTTCTCCTATCCTTTTGTTTTCTGTGGTCTAGCATCTGTTTGTTCATCTTCCTTTGCAAATATTATGGGCATAATATATATGTAAATAATATAATAATATAATAATAATATGGGCAGAAGATTTAGCCGAGAGGGTTAATGCCTCTGTTTGCCCAAAGGTAACAGCTGAAGATCGTGAGCTCGAGACTACTGGAAGTCTCTGTGAGCGGCAGACTTTGCAAACTGCAGCAGATTAAAAGCTGAGTTCCAGCTGCCTCCTGGGAGAAGGAGTGTGCTGGTCAGCTGCGTCTCTGGTGGGAGCAGGGGAGCCTCTTACCAGCCAGCAGAAGACAGACGGGTGGCTAAGAAAGAAAGCTAAATCCAGAAAGATCCATCTGTATGAGTGTTGTTCTCGAAAGATAGAACATTTCTGTAAATTGTAAAAACCTTTGGGTTTCTGAATAAAAGTCCACCTATGTAAACCGCCTTGAGTGACAGTCATTAGAGAAATCTAGTGATCTTAAGAAAGGCGGTATATAAATACATGTATTAAAGATTCTAACTACCAGCAAGAATGAGTCCTTACATTTAAAGAGCACCTGTCATTTCAGATCCATCATGGCAGCACTTGTTAGCGGGCATTCACTCACCTGTTGCCCGCCACGTCCCTCACCTTGTTGTGTCATTGCTACATCATCAGCTGTCCCATTAAAATGAATGGGACTGTCGGTGAGTCAACAGCGGGTCAGAGGAGGAGCTGCTGTAGGACAGAGATGACAGCTGCTCTTAAAAATTGTGATTTAAATAGAGTTGATTTAAATAAGCCTTTTTTACTAGTGATTTAAATCATGATTTAAATCAACTTGATTTAAATCAAATCCACCCTACTTTTAAGGCTACATATATCTGCTAGTCGGTGGGGCTTACTCTGGCAACTTTCGATACAGTTGTAGCCTTTGGAGATGTTTGGGGAATTTTCTTTTTCAACAGATGAGCAACTGCTCAGTCGGGTTAGGAGCAGCAGCGTTATGCTGCCGGAACGCTGGGCGGGACATCCGGGTGATCGACAGCCCGCCCGTCGGAGCATTCCGGAGCGTTACGCCGTTTGCGTAACCAATTACGCCGCTTGCATACATTACACAAACGGCGTGATGCTGCGGAACGCGACGGGTGGGCTGTCGATCACCTGGATGTCCTGCCCAGTGTTCTGGCAGCATAACACCGCTGGTTAGGGCTCTTTACACTTTGCTGGGGCTGCCGGCTCTCAAATTGGAACAAATGGGCATCACTTCTACTGGACCCCAACAGATCGTTATTCTAAAAAGTAGATTCCAGTGCTAAAATATTTGTTAAATAGCAAACCCAGACCAGAGTAGGAGACTGCAATATGGACAGCCAAAAGTCACACAATATTGTCAGGGAAATGGTAGTTTCCAAATTAACAAAGCAATCCTAACCTGTGCCAGTATACCCAGGCTGTCAACATGGCCCATGCTATATCCTACAAAGGTTAGGAGGCTGCTGGAGGTCACCTCAGTAAGGGGATTTTTTCCCCTTACCTGGTGTAACACTCTAGTCTAGCCTGCCCTATGTGGCTACTGGGATCTGTGCCAGCTATTTAGTTGGGGCAAACCTAAGCAGCCCAGGTAGGGCTCCAAGGCCTAATCCCATCCTGATCTCCCCCCCCCCCCGTTCTGCCCTACTCCTGCCCAGAAACACCCCCTTCCCCCAAAAGCCCTCCTACCTGCTGTGTTGCTCAATGCAAACCTACCTGCTCTTTGAATGAATATACTTCAACATATCTAAAAGATAACTGGTATACTAAAGCATTGCAAATAAGACATCATTTTCAGAAAACAAAATCTTTCCAACAACTTATTTAATGTATATATAAAATGTTAATCATCAGTACAAGTTAATGGCTGAAAAAGCAATTCTTACATGGTAACATAATGTTGTAACAGTAATGTATTCATGTTTTGGAAATCTGGCATTTCAACACATTGAAACACGCTTATTACAAATCACAGAAATGATCTGTGTTCACTTTTTGCAGGGAAATCTATTCAGAGAAAAAACAAAGCAAAGCACCCTTATCTTAAAGGGTATCCGTTAAGAAATTGATTGGAAAAGACTCGGGATACCCTTGATGTTAGGAAACAAGTTGTGGCTTTAGAGGTGCTGGCTGAGTATTTTCATAAGAGTCTAATTCCATTCAAAATTCCCTGCTGGAGAACAATGTTTCCAGAACATCTGTACTGTAATACATCTACTAACAGTTCAGTTCTTTGCATGTCCATTGAGTGCAGTGGGACTTACCCATATAAAAAATAGGTATGGCAACTGCTGCCTAAGGGCCAAGGTCTATCCAACTTTCCAGCACTGATGCAGCCATGCCAATGGGATGTGCACTGCATCTGGTGGTGGTGGAGAGGTCATGGAGGGCTCAAGGTAAGCAACATTTGTTTCCTTGCATTGTGGCTGCATCGGCATTGTAAAATTGGATAGGACTGGTCCCTAAGTTCGTTAAATCTGTTTACAAACCCTCAGTTATTAATAATGAACTGGGTGTGACCAAAGAGGAACAAGGGCTTTTAATGCTTTTGGTAGAAGCAGTGAATAAATCTTCAAGTACAGGAAAACTAGCTCATTTTCAATCACATAAATCAATCCATTCTTTATTTTTGTATAACACGATTTCCTGGGATGAAGGCAACAGCATAGTCTTTAGTATTCCTTAATGTAGCACCCAGATTTTTAAATGTACTCTGTGTTTATCTTCTGTGGTTCCTTAGTTCATCTTGCCGTCAACTTGTCCAGTCATCTACTTCAACCACAAATGGTTCTTTTACATCTATTTTCCCACTGTTGACAATCACACAGTCTTGAAGAGGACGGTCTTGTTCATCTGTTGTTTGAAGCTCTATGCTATGCACTGCAGACTAATAAATAAATAGAGGTTTTTATCAAAAAGGGAAAAAAACAAGATCTCTTGTCTCAACTGCGTTTGGGAATAGGATGCTTAATGAAGAATACATCTTTTGCAAGTCATACTTGGCTCCAGGGGCGTATCTAGGGTGTGGCAGGGGGTGGCATGAGCCATGGGCGCCATCTTGCAGGGGGCACCATTTGCATGGTGCCCCCCCCAAAATGGCGCCCATGGCCCACCCGCTCCCACCCAGGCCCTGCGCAGCATTCTCCTCGCTCTGGCTGGCCTTAAAGATCCAGCCAGAGCAAGGAGAATGCGCTGCCACCCGGCATCCCCTCCCGCTTCTCAAGGGCGGCGGGGCGCCGCCGCATTCTGTTCGCTCCTGCCGGCTCTTTAAGGCTGGCACGAGCAAACAGAAAGAACACGGCTGGGGTGCCGCGTTCTTTCTGTTTGCTCATGCTGGCCTTAAAGAGCCGGCAGGACGGAGCAAACAGAATGCGGCTGGGGCGCCGTGTTCTGTTCGCTGCCGCTGGCCCTTTAAGGCCAACGGCAGCGAACAGAACATGGTGCCCCGGCCGCGTTCTGTTCGCTGCTGCTAGCCTTAAAGGGCCGGCGGCAGCAAACAGAACGCGCCTCTTAGAAGGGGCGGGGCGCTATGTCATGACTTCACAATGTGACGTCATGACGTTGCGTGCCCCTAGGGGCGCATTTTCATTGGGCTCCATGGGCGCCCTTTCAAATAGATTCGCCCCTGCTTGGCTCTCAAACATATTTGCCTTTTCTTTTTCCACCTACCATTGGAAGCTCCCTTATACTGAGTCAGATCTTTGGTCTCTGCACTGTACTGACTAACAGTGATTTCCAGAGTTTCAGACAGGGGCCTTTCCCAGCCTAAATGGAAATGGCAGGGATTCTACATTAAAAAATGTGTGCTCTTTCAGTGAGATATAGTGAGCAATCCCCACAAATAAATTTGAGCACAACCAAGAATATGCTTCAGTGTGCTTGAATGGAAGTTAAATTAAATCCAACTTGGCATTTCACTCAGCTATCCAGAACAACCAGTTATCAATGAAATTGTTTCTAGCCTTTGGTTAAAACGTCAGATTTCAGATTTTCACATATATTTTCATATAGTGAGAAATAAAAACCACTACAGTAGAATGACAATGACATACAGACATGCTACTTCAATAAAAATTGAGGATTGGTGTAACAATACAATTAAAGGATACAATTAAAATGGTATGCTTTTGATTTAGGAGTACAGTGGGCTCTCAATGTCCATGGGGATTCCAGTCCTGGAACCCCTGTGGATACAAAATTCTGCAGGTACTGAAACCCAAAGAATTCAGGGCCCACCCCCACCTTTTGAACCTGACTGGAGCTGGGCCAGCAGAGGCTGTGCATAACCTTCCGTGGCATCTCTGGCCCTCAGAATGGTCATTTAGGCAAAAAACAAAGCATCACTGTTAAAAGCATCACTTTTCACGGAAAACTGGAAGGTTCAGATGGACCATGCGAGTGGGGGGGGGGGGTTCAGCATCCATGGATTTTCAAATCTGCTGGTGTCAAACCCATGGCAATGCAGGCCCACCTGTTCTACATTACGGAAGCATCTATTTCAGGATATTATGTATTATAAAGGATATCTAAAGGGAATTATGCCTCTAAGTAGTTTAGTATTCATTTTTAATACCCAGATATTCCAACCCATACATTTGAAGTTATTTTCCTCTGCTCCCACGTTTTTAAGAGGTACACATATATCACATGCAAGAACATGTTTGATAATGACCAAAGGTTTTGTCCACCATTACAAGGCCATACATCAGCTACTATAGGCCAAGATGGCAGCAACTAAGACAATTTTTAGGAATGCTTTTTAACGGTAGATTATAGCCAAGGTACTGTTTCAAAATAATGAACCAATGTTTTTTAATGCCTACCATTCCATCAATGACTTTTCCAAACACTACATGCTTCCCATCTAGCCAACGAGGTCTTGTCACAGCAATGAAGAACTGGGAACCATTAGTATCTGGGCCCGAATTAGCCATGCTAACCCATCCGATACCATAGTGCTTGAGTTTAAAGTTTTCATCGGGAAATCTATCCCCATAGATGCTCATTCCTGGGGAAACAGGATATGGGGATTAGAAGAAGGAACCAGAAAAAAAACAAGATTTTAAAATGCCAATTTTAGAAAGTTTCAACTTGCAAAGTGGCATCCTCACAGCAACCTACACAGTACCAGCCATCAAGAAAACCAAAGGAAACTTTCTAAATAGTTTCTGCATGCTCTCTTGCTTACAAGACTCCAACTGCAATCCAAACCTGGAGCTCCACCAGTGATGCCATCCCTGCGCTAGTGGAAGGTGTCTCAAACAATCCATAAGGCACATTTGCACACCTAGAAAGTAAGGTGTGCCGGCAGAGAGGCCTGCGCCACCCACCCACCCCCGGACACATCTATATGCATGGCCACCTGCGGAGTTGAGAATCCAGGCGGGCGGTGGAGGGAGGGTGTGTCAAAGATGGAGAGGAGACCTTTCTGGATGAGGGAAGGGCGGAACAGGGCAGATCGGGCTGCAAATTGGCAGAACAGGTCTCCGCTGTATCCAAACTCCTTCCCAGGCCTGCTGACGTTACATGGGGCTGCTCGAACTTGCACCTGCTATTCGGCAGGCACAGATACAATAGGGTATTACTCAGTATAAGAGAAAAAATACCCTCTTACCCCAAGGAGGCATTCAGCCTGCTCCAGAGCTCATTACTACTTGCCCAGCAGATGAGAAAAGAAGGTGAGAAAAGGGGAATTGATTTAGGTTGCACCAGGGTTCTCAAAACTAGTGACTGACAGAGGCCATGCTACCAACATGCATTAGATGCTGGTTTTGTGATGGAGATCATTTTTCATCTGATCCAAGAAGATCAGGGTGACATACATGGCTCTCTCCCACCACCACCATTTTCATCTCACTCATAACCCTGTGGAATTAGTTAGCCTAGCAACAAGTAAGAGCTTGATCCTATTAATGGGCTCAGTCCGTGCTGCGGATTCAGCGCTGGCACAGGGTATCATAAAAGTGCAGTAAAGTGCTTTTTGGTACCCAGCATGTAGGCAGTGCTGGCAGGAAGGCCTGCGCCATCCCATGGACACTGCATCCTGCTCAACGGCCGCTGGGGTAGATAGGTCTTACATTGGGTGGCAGAGGTGTGGAGGACGGTATTCCAGAAGCAGAAAGGGGGTTTCTGGGGGGGGGGGAAGAGGGCTGAATGGGTGCAGATCAAGCCCAGGAGGGGACAGGGATGGCAGAGCAGGCTTCTATCACAGCCTAACCCTCATCCCAGGCCTGACAACACTACATAGAGCCATTTGGTTGTTTTTTTAAAAAAAAAACTGGTATAGATATGAGTAACCCCATTAAGCAGGCTGGGACACTACACAGGGCAAGGGAACATTTGTCCCCTTACCTGAGGAGACCTCTTGCCTGCTGCAATTCAACACTGGTTACAGCGTGAGCCCGGCAGTCCTGCTGCTCCAATTAGATAGGACTGAGCTGTCATTTCCAAACATAATTTAATGTCATGTATTGCTGCATAATTGGTTATACAATCACATAACCTTATGCATTTTGATTTTTTTTTTTAATGTTGACTGTACCTTGTAAACCATTTTTGGTCTTTAATGCTACTTGACTGCAGAGTTCTGCATGTGTGTGTGTAAAATCCATAAGGGAAGAATGTTTTTAAATACCGCATTACCTCCAGTGCCATCTCCAGCGGTGAAGTCACCTCCCTGGATCATGAAATCTTTGATTACACGATGAAATTTACTTCCTTTATATCCAAAATCTTTCTGAGGGGTAAAGTTCAGAATTACACAATTGCAGTTTTGTAAGCTCACATGATAGGGAAAAGGGGAAGCTCCTGCACAAATTTCCAGAACAAATGGCTAACAGGCTGACCCTATACGTATTCACAGGTTACATGGGAAGCTGCCATATATGGAGTCATACCTAGCTAAGGGCACAATCCTAGACGCACCCTTGGGCTGATGCAATGTGCTTGCGTCAGCCCAACATAACTTGCATCAATGCAGGGGTGGTCACTAGCACCCCCACGTCAGCGCTAGTGCTGTTGGACTGACGCTAGCAGCAGTGCCGGCCCAAGGGCACCAAGCCAAGGCACTGCAGCGCCGCTCCTGCAGCAGCTGAACTCAGTTGGCGAAAGAACGGTTCTGGGCAGGGGGAGACAAGGAGGAAGGAACTGGGCAGGGGGTGGGTGAGCTGGTAGGCATGCCGGCCCTGGGAGGAGGGAGGGATGCAGCCATTAGGCCGCATCCAAGCCTCCGTCCCCAGGCCAAGCAGCCCCGATTCAGGCTGCACGGCTTCCTTGGCTCTGCAACTGCTATACAGCAGGCACAGCTCTAAGGAAACCCATGGGGAGGCTGGAGCCTCAACTGGGGGGCAAGGGGGTTTCAGACAACACTTTTCAGGCCTATTGGGAGATACCAGGGATTAAACCCAGGACTTTCTCTAGGTAAAACATGGGCTAAGTCACTGAATTATAGACCCCACTTGGAAATTCAATGAGATAACTCCAAGGGAAATGTGAATAGAACTGCAGCCTGAGAAATATATACAACTGTGTGTAAGATTTATAAAGCCTAGTATTATGGCATTATAGTATTATAAAAAGAAACTATCCAAGCTAAACTGCTTTATGCTGCAGAAGCAATGAGTTGTAAGTAAAACATACAATATTCAAATTATAACATAAGCAGCTGGGTGCACCCATTATGAAAATAAAAACCATCTCCCCAATTTCATCCTGTTTGTTAGCTAATGAATTATTCCAATGTTTCTCAAATTGTGGGTTGGAACCCACTCGCAAGCCAATTCTGGGTGCACTTGCGTAGCACCTAGGGCAGCCATCACTGAAAATATGGGAAGATGGGACACTGAAAAAGGGGAGGGTTGTGCAGTTATTTTGCTTGTGTCAAGGTTGTAAATGGGCTTTTTTTCCTTTCTGATTCACAATTGCTTTTGGGAAATGGTTGAGAAATAACCCAACATTATTCTCAGGAAAACAACATAATCTGGTCTGGCTTCATAATGACATTGTTTCCGGTGGGTCCCGTGATGTCATGTAACCAGGACGCTCCGGAACGCCGTTCCGGTTGTTCCGTGTAGGGCTGGCTCCGCCCACTGCAATTGTTGCTGCCGTGCGCCCCTGCAATACATGAATGGGGCTGGCTGCGCCTGCGCCCTGCACGCCCGCAGCCGGAGGTTTCAGGCAGGCAGGCAGCGGACCGCGGGGGAAGCGAGGACGCGCGGACGAACTGCCAATCAACCGTGCGTCCCGGTAGCTACTTCCTGCGTTCCAGTTGTTAGCACAGGTAGATTCCACCACTGGGTGGGTCCCACACAGATTGTCATTCTAAATAGTGGGTCCCATTGCTAAAAGGTTTGAGAACCACTGAATTATCCTACAGGGTTGCCAATACAGCTTTGAAACCGACATGTCACTAGAGGGTGTTTTTTAAAAGAAGTTACTTCTGTTTGACATTGATTTGTGAAGTTTCCAGCCATTTTTTTTAGAAGCTTTCACAATGGATTTTTAAGCAATTGTTTGTGCAAGTTGGGTTCAGCTTTTGAGAACAAACTGTTAACAGACATTGCACAGTGAAGGAAAAGGCAGACAGGAAAGGGAAGGTTCTTGCTCCAAAAGTTTTACAGCAAAACAAAAAGCAAAGAAGCCACTAGAGGCTTCTGTAAACAGATTGCATGTTTTTAAGTAGGTGTGCTGCAAAGAGAACAGCGGGTATTTTCCCTTTAAAAACTTTTTAGTGTACGCATGCATAACTTACTTCTCCAGTTGCAAGTTTAACAAAGTTTTCTACTGTCTTTGGTACCACTTTTCCAAACAAGCCAATTACAATCCTGCCAACATCTTTTCCGCCAATCTGTATGTCGAAGAATACCTGAAGGTTTCAGAAATTTAAAAAAATTGCAAAATACAATAAAACTGCAAAGTGCAAAACAAGTTGTTTTGTTTTATAGATAAATCTCTAAATCTGCCAGGAAACCTACAGAGGCTTCTGGAAATCACTGCATCCTTTGCAGAGAACAGTCATGTCACACATTAGCAGCTAAAACAACAGAGTCTTGTTGCACCGTAAGGGCTAGCTAATTCAGGGCCCAATCCTATCCAACTTTCCAGCATGATGCAGTCATGTTGTGTGCTGCATCCTTCGGTGGGGCGATAGTCATGGAAGCCTCCTCAAAGAAAGGGACCATAAGGCCTGTGGGCTGAACAAGGCCTGCAGAAGCTATTTATCTGGCCCATGTGATATTTAAGCTCTCCCAGCACCACCTGCCAGTTGCTGAGCTGTACTGAGGTATCTATCACTGCTGAGAGGGCAGCCCGTGTGATAATTGGGTTCTCCCATGTCTTGAAAATGGGATCAAGATTTGCATATTTTCTCTTATTTACAGGTAATGAGTTCCTAAGTGAGAAAAAGTGCTTATTTCTGGTCATGACATGTTTAACCTTGTCACATTCTGCTTAATGACATCGCTTCCAGCCCTCAGTAGGCATCATGAATGCTATTTGGCTTCTGTATGAAACATGTTTGAATTAGAAGATAAATCCTTGCTCCAAGAAGCTCACAGTTCAAAATAAAGTAGCCCTACGTTTTGGCTCACAAGTATCTATAACTTAACCTATTTATGTCTCCAAATTTAGGTGAGCTGACTCAATTGAGTTATTGTTAAAAAACACTTATATTAACAAGGCACCAGTTTATTAAGCAATAAGGCAACAAGTTTCAATAAGTGAGTATCCTCTGACAGACACAAAATATTTATCTTCCTATAGTTTTCTTACCAATCAATTCTACAACTTTCTGCAAAAAGAGTTTTATTACAGTATTTATAAAATCATGCACCAATCTGGATTCACGTTTTGGCAACTGCCTACCACCTTGAAAGCAAAACACAGAGGAATATTAAATTGAGATGAATGATCTGTGTTAATTGATACCAGAATGTCAATCTTTTTCTGCATGCAAGGTACAATTTATACCGGCTGATCTCATAGTACCTGCTCTTTAAACAAAGCGCTTGAAGAACAGAACATGTCAGGAAAGCAGAACGCAAGGGAGAGGTGGCAAAGCAGTGAGAAGATCCAGCTTGCAAGACAAAAAGCATTTTTCAGATTTGGGGGTCAGAGGTAGGGGCCCTGAGCTCAGAAACACAGATGGCAAAATACTGCCAAATTGATTGCATATGCTGTAAAATAAGCATAAACATTAAGTTATATTTGAAGGAAGCATACATATATCCATTAATCTTTTCAGTCTTTTTTTTTTAAATGGCCATTTAAAGCAAAAATCTGGGTTGCTCATCAATTGGTGCTGATAGGATGTCCATTGGAACTTGCTATTTATTATAACTACTACTTCAATGAGGAACTTAAAATCCCCTCTAAGGTCTGCAGATCTTCAAATGCCAGTACATACCTGGTTTGTGCTCTCTTGTTGTAACTGAATTAGCTGAAGAACAGCTGCCCCAGTTACCTAACATAAACATGCACCCATTTAAAGAAGATTTGCACATTTATAGAATAACAATTTGTTTTTTGATGAATACAGAAGTGCTTCTGTACCAAAATAAGGGGAACACTAGATGTTACGAAGAATATGAAGATGCCATCATGCCCCTATTCCATTTCTCTTTCTTCCACTTTATGGTAATGTTGACATCAATATATGACATCATTCCACTTTGAATTCCTAGCAATGGTCACCTCACTGATCATCAGCAGTAGGTGTGAAGAAACACAGTATGGACGTCATGTCACCAGTTTTATTACAGGAACTTTACAAGGAAGAAAAGAATATGAAGCAGCAGCAGCATTGGTTGTATCCTAACTGCAATTTGCACAAACGAAGGGCACTTCCCATCACACAAGAAAGAGTAATTTTTGCTCATTCCCCTGTTCTTTGGCAGCTTGCTGTTGCATACCCCATGTTGCTCCAGCAAGCTTCCAAACCCTCAGGAATGGATTCCAGATGCCACAAGAGACTGCTCTGAAGACGAGGGAAAGTTTATATACAGGAACGTCCTACCTGTGCACAGGGTTAGGATATAACCCTTGTAGCATCCAGCTTGACCTTAAGAGCCAAACATAGGCCTATGGCCAAAAGAAGATTGCAGGGGACACACTTTGATTTGACCTGGCCTGACATGCAATGCAAGCAACTAAATCCATGTAAGCAATAGAGATCTGTGCGGAGTTTTTCATTGAATGCATGTGCATTTCCGAAAATATGCGGGATTTCATCACAGCAGTGATGTTTAAAGACCACAGTCAGTTCAAAATATCTCAAGAAAGTTATATTAGTTCCATTAATGTGATTCTGAAGATCAACTTGGTACTGTCTGGCCCTGCAAGCAGTGGATGGTGGACGTTGAATCCAGGGTTTCTCCTTCTACCTTATTATTAAGCAGAGCCCCCATTATAGTTTTGTATTCTAGCAGTAGTGGTTTTCCGCGTTTCCGAAAAAAGAATAGTCCTGGCTGCCTCCACAAAGTCAAGCAGCCATGAACAAGATGTTCCATATGGGACTATCTGCTCTTGTAGATAAAAAAGACAAGCTCGTTACTGTTTACTGGGAGTGAGATTCCTCAGGATTGGACATTCATCCAGCAGTCCATACCAGTGATGTTCAACCTTTTTCATCTCATGGCACACTAAGAAGGTACTAAAATTATCAAGGCACACCATCATTTTTTTGACAATTGATAAGGCACACCATGCTGCCAAAGAGGGGTTCACATCCCCCATTGACCCTACTAATAAATGACCTTCCTTCAAATTCCTGCAGCAGACCTGTGGACCACTTGCAGCACACCAACTGTACAGTGGTTGAAAATGACTGGTCCATATAAACCAAAAGTTTTTCACGTGTCTGGTGAGCTTGTCATCAGTAAGATGAAAGGATCAGTAAGATGTCATCAGTAAGATGAAAGGATTACCAATCTAAAGGACACTCAGTTTCCAAGGCATTCTAAGACAAAGAAAGAAGATAACCATCTTCTAACCCTTAATTTTCATTAACATAAGTATTAAAGTAGGAAGTGTGTGTCTGTTTAGAAGCAAGTACACCTGCACAAATTTTTTACCATGCTTCCTGTTTTGAAAACTACATGTGAAAACATTCTTGGAAGCAAATCACTACCAGATTGCTTGTCAAGACTTTAAAGTGTGAGCTTCTCTGTGGAGAGGATCTGGAAGCAGAGAGGGAGAGAAAGCTCAAGTCACTCCTGTTTTCTCCCTTGCCACTTCTTTAAATTGCCTTAAGCAGCTCTCAGGGTCTGCTGTCAGCCACTTTATGCTGACAGAGCCTTGCTTAAGCAGAACGCACGCACAAAGTCAGGCACTTGTTACTTAACGCTGTCATATTTATATCATAGTTTTTGCCTTCTGTCTTCATTCATTCACGCCTGACACTTTTCCTTGTGTTAAAACATTAAGACATGCTGACAGCATCACATGCAACCAGCACCTTGCCTTGGTGTTCTCTAAGCCAGTGTTTCTCAAACTGTGGGTCACAAGCCAATTTCAGGTGGGTCATGTAGCACCTAGCGCAACTATCACTGAAAATATGGGAAGACAGGACACTGGAAAGGGGGAAGGCTGTTTGGTTATTTTGCTTATCTCAAGGTTGTAAATAAGCTTTTTTTTTCTTTCCAATTCCCTTTGCTATTGGAAAATGGCTGAGAAATACTCCAACTTATTGCTACGTTCTCAGGACAGTAGCAGGCTCTGGTATCACAACAGTACGTCAGGCCATGACATCACTTCCAGTGGGTCCTGGACAGACTGTCATTCCAAAAAGTGAGTCCTGGTGTTAAAATTTTTTGAGAACCACTCCTTTCCTAAAAACAGCTGTAGGGTGGCAGCCAATATATTACTTGAATGTGATGTGAAGATGCCATCCACCAACTTGGAGTGTGACACTGCACAACATCCTCCAAAAATACGATTCATCAAAAATCGCCCCTGAAACTGTCTGTAGAGTATACCTCCAGCCCACCTTCCCAGTCCGCCAGCATTTCTTTCGGATGCGGTGTGAGGGGGCGGGGAGGCTCTTGTACCTTTAACTGCAGCAAACCAGCAGAATTCTAACGGGTTCCCACCGCGTGGAGAGGCCGTGGGGAAGGGCAGCTTCCCGTGATGGCGCGTGTGGCCAAGGGCCAGCCAGCCCGTCTGTAGGGCGGGGCAGGGCCGGACCGGACGGAGGTGGGAATGTGGGAGTCGTCCTACTAACCAATCACGGAGATGCGTTTAGGCAGCAATGGCTCAGGAGGCCTGGACCACGCTGCTCCAGGGACGGTCCTCCTCCACCCTGCACGGAGCGACTGTCCCGGGCAGATAAGGGGCTGCTGCGCCCGGCGGGCTGGTCCCGGCGGCCCGATAGTCACCTTATGTGTCACGGTGGGTCCTCGCTTCCTGATGCTCTCGGCCCCTGGGAGGCGCCCCGAGAGGCACAAGAAGACGCACAGCAAGGCGGGCGACCAGAGCAACTGGGCTGCGGGGCGGCCCATCCTCCCTCCAGCGGTGGACTCGGAACGGGAAAGCGGCGGCGGCATCCCAAGCGCCTGCGCGGCGCTGTGGGCCCAGCAGCCCCTCCCGACTGACACTGTGGCAGGGGGCGGGGCGGGGATTCGCTGCGCGGGCTTTGCTGCCTTCGCCGCCGCTGCGTTCCGCGCGGAGCAGGGAGTGCTGCATTTGTCTGTCCAGCAAACGCCGGGCCTGGGCGGGGTAAAAAGGAGGCGAAGTAAAGAGGAATTCGTGCGTTCTGTTTCCAGGAGTACTTTCTTCATCTCCCCCATCCCACCCCAAAGCCCAGTCCTGGCGCGCCCGCTGTTTGCTACAGGCTGCTGGTGGCGCAGCGCAACCCTGTGTTCGCCCGCTCCGGAGTAAGTCCCGTTAATTGCATGGGGCTCGCTCGCGCCGAGACATATGTGCGCAGGATGGCTGCCTCGCAGCGCAAACCTATTCACGTCCTCAGTCCCACTGTACTAAATGAGGCCCGCCTACTCCCATGAAAGTATGTACAGGCCTGCAGCTTCAGTCGCCTGCCGAGCGGGCTTGATGCCTGGGCCCTGACGTGGCAGCGCTGTTTCATCGCATCTCCTGCAGACAGTCGAATGTTTTGTTGTCTTCCGATTTGAATACTGTCTGTAAACACATGAGAAACACTGAAAGTTATTATGTGGGCCCGATGCAGTGTGCAAGCCTGTGCATGCTTACCCGGCAGTACTTTAAATGGGATATATATGCCCAGGTAACGCACTCCCATAGGGTTATAACTAAAGCAAGTTTCAGAAACTTATCCAGGAGGGCATGTTAGGAGGATATATGCATAGCCATTTATTAAGTTTAGTGTTCTTCCTTAAATTTCCCTTAACTTGCATAGGAATAACGTTCCAGATTTTGACTAAGATTACAGGCACATTTTCTGTAAAAATGATAAATACAGTCAATCTTCACAACATGTTTGCTCTTCTGGTAGGAATATCTTTCAGTGAAGCAGTGCCTAGAGGTGGTGTAAGAAAAAAAATGCTAATCAAGCCTATCAACATCAAGGTCATAGCCTTATATTATTCTTGTGCTGAGAATCACAGGTGCCTTTGATGCCCCCCTTCCCTTCACCTGGATCAGAGTGCAACTGGCCTAAGAAATGCTGGAAATCCATTACAGGAAAAATGTATTGGCTGGGATTTGCAAGAGCACAGAATGCAAAGAGCAAAGAGGGATATTTTGCACATGCATGCGAAAAAAGCAAAATTAGTCTCTAAGAACATTGCACTGGTTAAATAGAGTCTGTATTTTAGAAAAGAATCTAAACAAAAAGTTCAAAGAAAGGGGAAATGTTTGTGAGCAGGGGAGAGAAGAAATACTTGCCATGTTTTTACAAAGATTAAGAAGATAATGAAATCTCCCTATAATGAAACAGTAGATCCCACAGCCTGCAAAATAGAATCAACAGTATTTATACACTACTTTTCAACACCACTTTTATCGCTTTTCAATATACAAGTATGTAAATATAGTATGCTGTGGTTTGTAACAAGATTTCTGTCTCATCACTAATATTTTCACAAAGGTTACATGCTAAAACTCATAGCCGCATTCTATTAAAAAAATACATATTAACCAATGCATTGTCTATGGGAAAGGCTGCTTTTTTCAATGCACAAAATACTATAGTTTCAGAACACAATTAACTGTAAAGGAAGACATATGACACATATATAACATATGTAATATATGTACATATAACACATGACACATAACATCATAATAAGCACATTCTTCACAATAAAGTGAAAATGCTGAATGACACATACAGCAGGGAGGGAAACAACCAGCAGCCAATTTGTTGCAACCATGGCCAACTTCCAATGAAAAATAGGCAGGGTGCCTGTGTCAGCAATCTCTGGGGAGACAGCAAGCCCAGTTGCTTCCAGCAGGCCAGGCTATAATCATGGCTGGCTGCTAACAATAACATTAAAAAAGCTGATATTATGTTATCATAACAAAAGCTGATATCAGCTGATGCTGATATCTGCATCAAGCTCTGGGGAGGCAGCAGGATGAGTTGCCTCTGTTAAAAAAAAAAAAAAAAGCAGGGAGCCTCTGCAATGGACCAGCTCTCTAAAACACCAAGACAGCCAGCTTTTCGATTGCTTCAGGGGCATGTTGCTGTTGCCAAAAAAGGGCACAAAATGGTTCTCATCGTGGGGAAAGCATTTAAAAAGGCAAACAACCAAATGAGATACTATGAAGATCATCTTTAGTACACCTGCACAGGCGGGCCAATTTCTCTGCTCCACTCAGCAAGCAGGGAAAAGAACAAAGCCATACAATTCCAAAATATCTTTTATATCCCTCTCCCCCTCACAAACTGCTGTTCAGTGGAAAATTACTACACAGGGGCTGGGACGTGAGAAGCCCTGCATCAATTGGGCCTTGAAAATATGCTGTGGCCATGCCGATAAGGGAGGACGCTCTGCTGGCTTTAGCCAGTTCCCTATCTATTGTGCAGAGCTAGCTGTACTGGATGGAGAAGGTCGCAGGTAAGGGCGAGAGAGCAAAAACAATGAGAGCACATAGAGAGAAAGTTACATACTTCAGGCAAGAGACTTTAAATAAAAGACTCAAGATGGCTGCACTTTGGTTTGACGGCTACATTGCTGAGCTCTCCTTAACTCAGAGTAGGGGAAGAAGAGCTGAGTTTTTAAATTTATTTTAGGATACTGAGAGGGGGAGAGTTTTCAAGAAAGGCACTGAGCCTAAGCGGGGAAAATGAGTGAATGTATATATTCATATGGCTGGGCCTCCTTGGGCCTGGGCCTCAGTGTATGCCACTGCTTATAATACAAAACGCATCTAATAGTTTGTGCATAGATTTTGGTCCAAATATAGGAAGTAAAAGCAAATGTTTACGGTTCCCTGAACTGCCAACATCTCCCAATCTTCCTTTTTTTTTTTCAAATTACAAGGGCCAAGCTACACATGACACAGGAGATCTGTGATCAGCTTCTCCTTGCTTCTTTGCAAATAGAAGTGGAAAACCTGCAGCAGAAAACCAGAGGTAACTGTCTCAAACTGGTACTTTTTCCACTTGCAACAGATTTGGTGAAATGATTTAGGCTGCACTCCTGTGCACACTTTCCTGGGAACAAGCCCATAGAATTGCTGTGTTACAACACAAGATTGCATATCTACTCAGAAGTAGGCCTTGTTATGTTAAAGGGAGCTGACTCCCAGGAAAGTGTTACAAATTGCAGGTCTAGATTGGTAACACAGCTCAGGAGAGAAAAGGTTAAGAACCTTCTGTGCCATTGCTTTGGCTGTCCTTCCCAGCTGCTTTAACGTTTTGAGAACTGTGGAAATATGAATATGCATTTCCTGTATCATGTGTCGTTTGGCCCAAAGATCCAGATTTTTTGTGACAGATTTGTCTGTGACTTCATTGACTTGATACTCCTGAGAATCTATTTGGTAATGTGTAAGGAACCAATTGTCTTGGGTGTATATTTCCAAGGAACTGCACAATTGTTAGACGTTTCAAGTTTGTCCTTCAGAGTTTTAATGAGTAGCAGAGCTATAATAAATGAAATGTGCCTTGTTTTAGGTTACTTTGGCCATGACTGCAAAGTAGTATCCCACGCTCTTGGTATAATGTTTTAGTCCTAAATGGAAAGTATGGGCAAAGCATCTGAAAAAGCTGGAACAATGTGATATGAAAAAGCTGGAACCAAGTAGGAATCTGGCAAAATTGTTCTTGTGGGCATACAAACTGCACTACTTGTGTAGACCTCAAGATCCTCCATGAGCCACACATGTAGTGAAGATGGACCTAGGACCGGTGGTCCAATACACCAGGACAATAGGGCTTGACAGGACCAAACATACCGAGAGAACCAGGATGGTGTAGTACAGTGGTTCTTAAACTTTTTGCCTTGGTGTTACCAAAGACCGGCCAAAAATGGTTTTCATCATGGGGAAAGCATTTGAAAAGACAAACAACCAAACACCAGAGGATCATCTTTATTACACCTGCTCAGGCAGGCCAATCTCCCTGCCCCACTCAGCAGGCAGAGAAAAAGAGCAAGAGCATACAATTCCAAATCATCTTTATATCCCTCTTTCCCCCACCCCCCAGTTGCTGCTTGGTGGAAAATTACTACACAGGGGCTGGGACATGAGAAGCTCTGTGTTAATTGGGCCTTGAGAATATGCTGTGACCATTTTGATAAGTCTACCGGCTTGAACCAGTTCCCTATCTATTGTGCAGGGCTAGCGGTACTGGATTGGAGAAGGTTACAGGCAGGGGCAAGTGAGTGAAAACAATGAGAGCAAAGAGAGAAACAGTTACATACTTCAGCAACTTTAGACAAGTGACTAAGCAAAAGACTCAAGATGGCTGCACTTTGGTTCGATGGCAACACTGGGACCCACTTTTTAGAATGGCCCTCATGTAAGGACCCACCGGAAGTGACATAATCAAGCAGGAAATGCCATCGTTGTGATGTGATCCAGTGACAGTCCTGGAATGCAAACTGGCATTCTTGGACTGCAGCAGTTGCACAACCATGAAACATCTTTGACAGAAAGCAAGGCTGGTCAGGGTAAAAGCCCTGAACTAAAAACAAAATTTAAAAAGCCCTCACTTGAAAATTCAAACGGTTAACACTCACAAAAGGAATAGAGCAAGAATAAGATCTACAGCTTCCAAAATGGTTGCTCCCAGCTTTCTGTGACCCACCCCCTCGACATCAGGTTGCAAGTGGGTCCTGACCCACAGTTTGAGAAACATGGGTGTAGTAGTTCGGGAATTGGAATTACACTTGGAGGATCCAGATTCAAATCCCCACTCAACCACGAAGCTTCCTGGGTGACCTTGGCTACTACTTTTCAGTCTAACCTACTTTAAGGGTTGTTGTGAGGATAGGAGGGAAGGAACAATGTGTACCACCCTGAGCTCCTTGGAGGAAGGACAGTATAAAAATGTGATAAAGTATTGTTTAATATAAGAAAAGTTTGTTTGAGCTAATGACATGGAAGCAAGTTAGCAAAAATATCAATATGGCTGGATAAATACATTCCAAGTTTTTTTAAACTTCGGGTCTTAAATATTCTTTGAAAAGGTTTTGAGTTGATGCTTTTATCAGTCTTAATATATGCATTTATAGGGTGTAGTTTATTTTAGAAATGTAAGAATTAAATTTGTGTGGACTCTGGATAACATCAGTAGAAAGGCTGTATTTGGAAAAAAAAGTCATTTAATACAGCAGGGTCTGTTTTAAATTTTCTTGGAAAGTGTGTAAGTACTGATAGTTAAATTACCTTTGAAATAAGATTAATCTAAATGTCATAAGAAAGGGGGAACTGTTAAAGATGGCAGAATCCTGGGATGCTACTAATTCCCACTCCCTATCTAATTTTAAAGTGGAAAAAATAAATTTTTATTGCAAAATTATTTTTAAATTACCAAAAGCCATTATGTAAGTGTTGCCAGGAATTTTAGATCTTTACTTTAAAATTGGCAATAGACTTAAGACAACGAGAGAAAGAAAATGCATGGTTAATACATTCTGTCTTTAAAAGCAAACGAAAGTTAAATTTGCTATATGTGAAAAATAAACCACATTTCAGAAAAAGGCTTTCAAGTGTGTATGTGCTTGATACTTTATGAGGTTCACAGCGCAATCCTATTCCGAGGCTATGCTGGTGCAGCAGCAGCTTCACTGGCCTAGAGTTCACAAATGTGCCATAAAGCATTTTTTGTCACTACTTGAGAGTCAACAACAGCACTGGAGAAAAGGCCTGTTCTGCCAAATTCCCTGCAGAGCCTCCCCAAGGGCCTTAACGCCCACACTAAGCTAACTAGTTTCCCCTCCAGAGCGGCCTCAGAGATAGGCAAGAGGGAGGGGGTTCAGTCACCCACTTTGCCTCCTCTCTTCCAGCAGCTTTGATTGGGATCACCGGCTGGCCAGCCTCCTCCAGTCTGCCCTTATCACTGGCTTAACTCCAAACTACCCTACGTCTAGCACCAACAAACCCCACCAACAAACAATAAGCAGTCAGTTTGCCTAAGCCACGACTGCCTCCTCCACTTGGTGGCTCCAGGGGCATGGCAGCCATACAACAATTCCCAATGGTTATTCCCCACAATAACCTTACCTTATCCAGTCTTTCAGCCAGTTCATCAGTCCGTCCGACATTCCTTCAGGCCAGCACCTACCCAATGCCTTCCTCCAGCACCTTCCCAGGTCCCTTTCTCTAGCTCCTGCCTCCAGCTTTATACTGAGGCCAGCCAATCAGTGAGCAGGCTTTAATTCATCAGCCACACCCATCTGCACCTGTGCTAACCTCACTTCATAGCCAGGTAGTACTCCACCAAGCAGCAGAGGGGCAGGGGAGGGTGAAAGGAAGGTGGAATGGAGGCAGAGAGCGGGTTTGGGGTCAGAGAGGGTAAAAAAAGGGCCAGTTCAGGCCCAGGAGTGGAACAGGAACAATGGAGCAGGCCTCTGCCACATCTTAACCTCCCTCCTGGGGCTAAAAGCCTACATGGAACTGCTTGGATTTGTGCCAGTGATTTAGCTGGTGCAGATCTGAGTAGCCACATTGGGCAGGCTGGAGCATCATGTGGGGTATGGGAAAAATATCCCCTTACTCTCAAGAGATCTCCAGTCTGCTCCTAATATGAACTGGATACAGCATATAGGCCACTAGGCCCAGCTGCATCAGTGCAGGTTAGGATTGGGCTGCCCAAAACATAAAGATAATTGACACTGAGCAGGATTATTGTGTCATGTGTTGGCTAGCAAATTTTAAGAGAGAGCTAAACAAACTGGAAGAGGTTTAGAATTCCTTTGAATATTTACTGGGAACTGTAAAATGGTGAGATTTGTCTTACAGCATTTTGAAACAGAGAACACGTCAGTCAAAAATGGTAACTCCTGTCTCAGTGAAGAGACACATGAGTTATGACTGAGTGGCAACTTTTGACATCCTTGACTATCTGAAAGTTGTAACTGTTTGGTTTTATGGATTATGGTGGATGAACAGATTGATTTTATAAAACCACTTCCTGAAATTTGATTAACATTTTGAGTTGATCTGTGTCAGTGGGTCAGGCCTAGGAAGGGGGATCAATCCAGTTATGTTCTAGCAACTTTGAGAATAAGTCATTTGCAACCCTATTCATACTCAAGCTTGCAGCCCTATGCATTCTATCTTGAGAGCAATCTACACAGAGCTGAGTGGGATTTAATTCCAAATAAACATCATAGGATCAGACTACAGACTAATTAACATGGCTCCATGATCAGGACGAAACTCCATTTACTGCAGTCCTAACTGGATTGCAAGTGCCAGCCCAGAAGTGTCACAAATGTGCCATAAGGCACATTTGCACAGATATGGGAGGAAACTGAGCCAATGCATGTACATGTTTCTTTGCAGAAGCCACCAAAACTCAGTGGTTGGAACCTTGGAAGATGCTGGAGGAAAAATAGACCATCTTTCAAAAGAACTTGCTTCTTTCGCAGATATTTTATGTAGCTCTTTTTTTTCTTTTTCTTTTTGTCTGAGGTTGTGAGACCCTTTCTGCAATGTGAAATGACTCACGAAGGAATCAGATCTTTTATCATATAGCATATGCCATGTTGTGATTCTTAGGAAATAAGCAATATTTCCTTTCAGCCATGTAACATAGTTGTGGGCTATGATTTATCGTACAGATAAAGACATATTTCATACACAGACGAGAGTGATATATCATAGGCTTCAGGTAAAAATACCCTGACTGTGACACAGTACTCTTAGTTTGGACTTTCATTGCTCCCTTTATCCACAATTAACTGCTTGGAAGCTGCCAGAAATAGTGCTTGGCTGTAAATATTCTAAGCAAAAATGTGTCTGTGCCCTATTCACCTCCAAAGAAAGCACTGCATGAAACTAGACTGTTGGAAGTAAAGGGCAAAGCTTGTTTTAAAGGCTAGCTACGTTATGCTGGCCTGGTTGTACCCTCACTCACTGCCATTGTTACATGGGAACTTTTTTCACACAAAAGGTATTACATTGTAATGTAGTCATACATTTACAACTTCAGTAGTAATTAGTCCCTGCTCCTGCTGTGGGTATCATAGGGAAGAGTGGGGAAAAAATCTTTCCTCAGGGAGGAAAAGACAAATGTTTCCACAAGTTGTTCTTAATTTAAGGCCACTCTTCTTGAAAAGAGTGATTAGCCAAGAATTCTCAGACATGTCCATAGTAAGTTCCCTTTTTGGGAAAAAAAAGAGTACTTTAGATTTCCCTTAGTTTCTTTACTCCCTTTCTAAAAGTGAATTCACTGTAAGAAGTCCACAGGAGAATAGGTCCACATATGCCCCTGGCATCCATGACAGAGGACTAGAGAAATAAAAAAAAATATTAGCAAAGCTGGAAAATTTCCTCACTCTGCCGCTGTCAGTGGGTATATGACACCCATACAAAAATATTTGCTGATACTTTTTCAGCTAGTCTGCACACACCTGACCAAAAAATAGCTTAGAATTATGAATCACAGTTGTCATTCAGGGCCCAATCTAGAGGCCCTTTTCACCTGTGGTACGTGTGTAACACTGACTAAATCAGTGCTGTAAAGCACTGATTAAAAGTGCCGTAAAGCACATTCTTGACACCACACAAGGAACCACCATTCACTGGGCCAGCTCTAATTAGCACCCACCTCAGCATCGAGCATCATCTGCCAATGGTTAGGGGCGGAAGGAGGTATGGAGTGGGCAGAATGGGGTAGGGGTAGGATTGGGCCCATAAGGGGGTGGGGATGGTGGCACCTTCTGCTACTGTATCCTGAATCACCTCCAAAGCCAGGGGGGCTGACATGGGCTTCCTCAACTCTGCACCCAGTCAAACATGGGCATACAATCAAGGAGATCCATTGCCTCTGGCTCCGGTTTCCCAGGGGAAAGGGAACAAACATTTCCTTCCCTGAGGAGCATTCCGGTATCCCGACAGGGCCAGGATCCAGCAGTTGCCATTTTGGTGCCACTGAAGCCCTGGGCACTGCTGAGCTCCGGATTGGGTTAATATCACAGGTTAATATCCAAATTACTTTCTCTTTTAAAAGGGCGTCAATTGTTTTTAATGCTTCTTTCAAGGCCAGTGTGCAGGGGTCAGTGATGGTAGTCCAATAAATGCCTGACCAGGGAATGTCACACACATCCCAAAAATATCCTTACAGTGCAATCCTCTTCAGTTCAGTGAAACCAAAAGCCCAATCCAGTACAAATTCTGGGCAGCTTGGGAAATTTAGCAGGCAGAAAGTCTCCTCAGAGTAAGGCAACATTTGTCCCCTTGCTCCAAGGAAATCCCCAGCCTGCACAATGGGTTTATTTGGGCCCATGCCAGTTGAATCGCTGGCACATGTCCAAGTTGATTCATGTCAGTGGATCAGGCCCAGGAAAGGGGATAAGATATTCTGTATGCCAGCTCTGAAACTGATTGTGGCAACAGAAAATTTGTTGGATGGGAATTATACCTCACTGGCTGCTTGTTCTTTCTTACACAACAGTTAGTAGTTCTGAGACAACTGTGAGGGGCCAAATGGCAGTTGGAAATGAGAGGACTGACTTGACGGACTTTATATTTGTAAGAAATAACAAATCATGGCTTTCAAAAACATTTTGTAGACGTTGATCAAGAATTTTAAAAGTTTCAGTTACTCAGAAAATTGTGGTACATCTCAAATTTATTTTCTTTTACAGTCAAAATTGTCAGCTAGTAGAGTAACCACAAAATAAATATGCCAAAAATACCCATGAAGTTATTTTTGACTGATATGTGCAATATACTTTTAAGTTATATGTTCATGTGTACTTTCTTGTGGTCTCCTCTTGCATTTGTCCACAATGAACAAATATAATTTCACTTGATGCAAGCAAAGCATTTCAAGAATACTTCTGGCTAGGAATGCAACACCAGAGCTTTGATCAAAGTTCTTCAGAAATTACTGAATTATTTCTCTACATCTAATGTGTACTGTAATAGGTCATCTACTACTTTTTTTGAGCAGGCTACTTCCTTAGGCATCATACCATTTGGTTAGACTTAAGAGCTTAGAATTTTGCAATTTTTAGCCATTTTCAACCAGTGTGCCATGAATGATCCACAGGTGTACT
Organism: Lerista edwardsae; assembly: GCA_029204185.1. NCBI lineage: Eukaryota > Metazoa > Chordata > Lepidosauria > Squamata > Scincidae > Lerista > Lerista edwardsae. The sequence continues at coordinate 31,503,212 of JAJKFI010000001.1, read as the reverse complement.
ACAGGAGTTGGGGGGGGGGGTCATTTATTAGTAGAGGCATTGGGAGAGTTGATCCCACCCACCAGCAGTGTGCTATGGCTTGTCAATTGTCAAAAACAGATGGTGTGCCTTGACAATTTTAGCGCCATAGTGTGCTGTGAGATGAAAAAGGTCTTACAACCTTAAAGCGCAATCCTAACCTGGAGTTAGGCCAGCACAGTTAGGTCAGCAAAGATTGGCTGGCACAAGGGCCACCGTAAAGCACGTTTGGGCCATTCTCGGAGTCAGAGAGAATGGCGCACTGGCCATCTGTGTGCTGGCCTCTCTGACTTCAAGAGAGGTTCAAACATACTTTACCGGGGCCCTTGTGGCAGCCAAAGTGTGCTGGCCTAACTGTGCCGGCCTAACTCCAGGTTAGGATTGTGCTATTAATCTAAATTCCTTCCTTTGAATGAAATACATACTAAATGCATTGCATACTCAAAGAAATAAAAACTGTTGAAACAAACCTTTCGCCTTGTCAGGTATTTAAAATTATAGTCTATGCACGCATACAGCAGCACATACATGCATGTGGTAGAAATAAAATCTGTTTGACATATCATTCACTTCTCACAAATAAGCTTGGTGTCCAAACACTCTGCATTCTCTATATTTACTGTGCAGGATTCCTTCCAACGTTTACTTCACTGTAAATGTTTGCTCCTTGTGCACTGTGACAAGCCATGTTTTATGCTACTCTTCCTTGCTCCTGCACTTGAATGTAATAAGAAACTGAGGGTCTTATAACTGGTTTATATCTTCTGAGCAAAGGCAATTGAAGTGATGAACTCAAGAGGTAGAATTGCTGTTGTAGTTTCCTTCCCTCACTATCGTTCACACAGACATCAAACTATCGTTCACACAGACATGATACCACCAAACAGGTTTTAAGCTGTATATGTTCACATTAATTTTGGTTGCAGTCCACAAGTAATTTAGGGCCCAATCCTATCAAACTTTCCAGCACTGTTTCAGCTGTGCCAATAGGATGCACACTGCATCCTGCAAGGATGGGGGGGACGGACAATCATGCAGGCTTCCTCAAGGCAAGGGAATGTTTGTTCCCTTACCCAGGAGCTGCATTGTAGCTGCATTGTAGCTGCATCAGTGTGGGCAAGTTGGATAGGATTGGGCCCTTACTCTCCAATTAATTCTATGGACTTCATTGTGATTGCTGGAGAGGAAGGGATTTGAGGATTGCAGACATTTGAGCTCTAGTATTATCTAGTATTATCAACTATAACGTGGTGGTGCAGCGGGTTAAACCGCTGCTGCTGGGCTTTCCGACCGGAAGGTTGGGAGTTCAAGACTGCGCGACAGAGTGAGATCCCGTTGCTTGACCCAGCTCCTGCCAACCTAGCAGTTCGAAACCACCTAAATGCAAGTAGATAAATAGGGACCACTTTGGTGGGAAGGGAACGGTGTTCCATGCGCTACAGCGTATAGTCATGCTGGCCACATGACCACGGAAGCTTGTCCTCGTACAAAACGCTGGCTCTACAGGCTTTGAAAAGGAGATGAGCACCTCCCATTACAGTCGGTCACGACTAGACCATTCAGTCGTGGGGAAACCTTTACCTTTACCTATTATCAACTAGGGCCCTTGTTTTCCCTCATCTGGAAATGTGCTTCCAGTATTTCAATTTTTGACCAAAGAGCAACTTACATTCTATTCTTGAGACAACCAGAAGATGATGTCAGCAGGGAGTGTTCGTGGTCTGGAGGGGGTTAGCTTGCATGTGGTTTCTGTGGTCTCCATGACCCATCCAATCAGGTAAAAAACATGGGGCAGGGCGAGTTTTGGATCCAGCATTGCTTTTTGATAAGCCGAGTTCTTGATAGGGGTACCTTCTTCCACTGTTAGCTATTAAAGAACCATTTCTTTCCATGAAGCAGGTCAAACTTTGGTCTGCCGATTCATGCTTCTGTAACTTCTGCATTTGATAACAGAAATACAGAGTTATCTTGAAGACAACTTGGAAGCTTCAGCTGTTGCAGAGTCTTCTGCACAACAACTAGCAGGTGGTAATGAGAGACAGGCTCAAATTCAACCTGCTTTGTTCCTACTACACTGGTTGCTGTCGCTTCCAGACAACTCGAAGGACTGGCTCCAATAGCATTCCTAGGGGGCAAAAACTAAGTTTTGCAAAAGCCTGAGCTCCTGTGTAAAGTGGTTCCTACCCCTTGACTTCAGAGCCATTCACACATGGCCGCAAATGACTCCAGAGGCAAGGGGGAGGGGCAGTGTTACACAGGAGCTCAGGCTTATGCAAAACTTAGCATTCACCTCCCCCAAGAAACGGCTAACTGGCTCTACCCTTTAAAATGTTGCATGGCGTGAGACCCTCATGCCAAATCCATCCCTCCCCAAATCATTAAATCCATTAGTTTAGATCTAGTCAGCAGGCCTTATTTTCTGCTCCATCTGCGGAGCAACATCAGTGATGATCAAGAATCAAGATTTTAGGGTAATTAATGCACACTTGTGAAAGCACTGAGGAAATCTATGTACTACTTGCTGCTGCTGTTGTTTTTCAGAAGGGCTGCAAGTCACAGCCCTGGCAAGTCACACTTCTGCTATCAGACTTGTGGTTGAGAATATTGATTCTGGTGACAGTTGTCATGCTTGTGCTGATGCCAGTGTTGGCTTTTAAATTGAATTATTTTCATAATATAGCATGAAACCCGTGAACTTTCCAGAAAAGCAATGCTCAGGTATTTTAAATAAATTCAAATGGTATTTGCTATAATAGAAAATTTAATCTGCTTAGAGTTATTAATGTTAACATTCTCTGATGTCTTTCGTTGTACTCTCTCTCTCTCTCTCTCTCTCTCTCTCTCTCTCTCTCTCTCTCTCTTTTCAAAACATACAGCTTTGGGGATTCAAACACAGGTTTTAAATGTCTACCTGCAGATGATTTACTCCAAAGTCCATTTTTGCATATGTCTGAATATGTCCCTGGTTTCTAACAGCAGCAGTAGAAGCCTGGAAGCAGAGCAGATGTTGCTTTGATTGTATCTAGGGATATGGCCATGGTATTCTTAGAAGCAGAAAGATTTTGGCTTGGCAAGACAACTGGTGGCATTTTTCTCCTCATTAAAACATCAGCTTGATAAAGTCCATATTCTGCTGTGTTCCAAAACGTTCAAGCTTTTTTAAACATTAGCATTCTTATCATTACATCGGAGCCGTTATATGCACAGGCTTCTAGCAAATTAGCTTTTTACAGAGCTCTTCCTTTAATGTCTTTCCTTCCATCAAGTTGACAAGTGAGAAAAAAGTCATTCTTAAGATTGCCAGTCCTGGACGCTGCTCAAGACAGGAAGGTTATGGTGAATGGTTTGAATAAACTTGCCAATAACTTTTTTTGTTTTTCCTTCTTGGGTCCGAGTCTTGTCTTACTCCCATCTGGAAAAAAAATTCATGGCCTTCTGAGATTTAGCAATGTTCTTTGTCAACATCCACTAACTTCAGACGGCATAAGCAGCCAAATGACAGCTTTATGTGTGTTTCTTGGTAGGAGAACTTGCTCGTATTGTAAATCCAGCCTATATTCACAACTGTTGTGAGAACAGATAGCCATAAAATCGGATCGAGGTAAGAGGTGGAGTACAACCCCCTTTTTTTGGTACTTTTCCTCCAATCCAAATCTATAGATTCAAACCAGTACACCTCTTTAAATTCAGAAATCTAATTGGCACCTACTTCATAAACATCCTGGTGATGTGTTTATGTCTCAAGCAACCATTGTTCCCATGGAAGGTAAACATTGTCATCCTCTTCAAAAGTGTTGCCCTTTAATATCATGGGGAATAAATTATACTGTCATTAATTAGGAAACAAGACTCAAAACCATGGTGAAAACAAAAGGGAAGGTTTGAAATATGAAAAAAGCTTCACCTTTGCCACATCCTTATAAGATCATTTAAAATGAGGAGCAAAAAGATCACAGGCTTTTTTGTTTCTGCTTTTTGGATGTGGGCATTTGAGATTTTACACCAAACAGCATCGTTTGCCTCCAATAGAGAGCTGTAGCCTTGGTGTCGAGGTGAGTGAACATAGGGGTGGTTTTTTAAAAAAAAATTGGGGGCTGGAGCATTCTTCATGATGCAAGGCTCTAATTTTTTAAGCTTCTATTTTATTTTTTAAGTGATTTCTGAGGCACTGGTAGACATATAAGCAAAAACATGCAGACACTTGATTGCTCACTATCAAGCTAACCTGTTCCTGGGTTCTCACATTCTGCCCAATGAACATAAAAGTCCTGCAATGACTTATATACGTTTGCTACTCTTAACTTTGAACAAATTGAAATTGTTTAATAAATGGGCAGCCCAAACCTGAGCTTCCTGGCTCCTGTAGGAGCAACTGTAGCAAAATGGCGGTGGCTGCATCCCACAGCATCCACAGCCGCCGCCAGGATCTCCTCAGGGGAAGGGGACATTCGTCCCTTCCTCTGCGGAAAGCCCCAGCCCCCGCAATGGAATTCCTCCGCTATTTGGAGAATTAAGCAGCCCTCCCCCCTGCCCAGTTCTGCCCCTCCCCACCTCTCCCCCTGCCCAAATGTGCTTACCACTCACCAATGCTGCTGGAGTGCCGGTGGCCCTTCCTCGTGGCACTGAGGCTGGGCGCTCACTAGTGCCAGCCCAATGCCAGCGCTCCCTCCTATATAGGTGCCACGCATGTGCTTTATGGCATGTTTGTGACACTTTTAGCCGGCAGTGCACACATGCTGTGGGCCAAATTATGGGCCATTATGGGCCAAAGGATCAGGCCCATTCTCCCTCTCCCAAGTGTACCCTAAATCAATATCATTACAAAGCTCCTGGTTTCAGGTCCTCTTCAGATGTAGATCTTCTGTGCACGTTGTTACAATAGTACGGGAAACCCTCATGAAGACAAATAACTGAAGTGGGCTATAAGCGGCGTTTCCCCCTTACTTTTTGTGCCACTGCAAGGAGCCATTTCAGAGGTACGTGGTGGCCTCTTCTGAGTTTGCTCAGAATCAATAATCATGCAAACTGAGGAGTTTCTTAAAATTTGAAGCCTTTCCACAATAATAATAATAATAATGCACTCCTGTATTACTGTTTCACAATCACGTTAATTCTGTATTTAAGAAGTCCAAGAGAAGTGCTTTTAAAAACAGCAGAATCTTAAATTATTTTCCAAAACAGAAAAAATGGAAATCTGTTACAATAACAGTAGACAGCAGCCAGAGAGGCGCTGGGCCGACTCAAGCACTGGTGTCCCCCCCAGCCGTGCCTGTGGTGCCCGCAGGTAAGCTGCTCCTGTGCTGGCCGAGTTCAGCCAGCGCAGGGGCTTCTCTGGCCAGAGGGGCTTTTGATGAGGGGGCAGGGAAGGGCATTCCGGTGGATGTGGGCCTTTAGGGTGCATCCAAACCCCCAGTCCCAATTCGGGCCGCTGTGGGAGGCTTGGACTTGCTCTTGCAATTTTGCGAGTGCAGATCCGAGCAGCTCTGTGGAGCTGTTGTGGCTTACCGTGGTGCAAGGGGATGCTTGTCCCCTCGCCCTTACTAAGCTGCCGCCACAGCCTGACTTGGTTACGATGTAGCGCAGGCCAGTTGGCCAGCCTGCTCCCACCCAAGTTAGGATTGCGCTCTAAACCTATTCTGCTTGCGTTGTCAAACTAAAGCCTTATTAAAAGAGCAAATGAATGGAAAAAAATATACTAGTATTACAGGACCCAGACGCTCACATGCGTAATCCTTGAATGCAACGGGGTTGCATGAGTAATGGCTATAACATTTGCTCAAGTTCAGTAAATCTCCTTTGCTGGTTCGTAATATTGATGATAACTAATGGCAGGAACATTTAATCTGTTACTTTTATCAGTCTTTTTTATATAATCCATTCCATACTTCCTTGGGTATGACATAGGAATTGTGGTTTACCTTTCAAGTGACACTGTGCTGTAATTTACAATCAGCACCCTTTGAAATTCTAGTTCCAAATGGCTGACCATGTTAGTTTGTCATATCAAAAAAAACAAACACAGAGAGACCTGTGGAACCTTAAGGACTAACAACTTTGTTGTGGCCATGAGATTTGGTGGGCTAGAACTCCTCGGAGGTGTCACAGAATCTTCATTGCTTTGGAATTACAATACTGTGATTGTTAACTACAATGCAATGGTCCACACCAAATTTTTTAATTTGTGAGACAAATGTTAACTTTATAAGCACTTAACAGTGCTTATAAAGTTGCTTTTTCTCTAAGAATTTTCTTTCCCGTGAATACCACTAACTTTTAAGCCACACTCAAGAAGGAACGAGCAGCTAGGATACATGTGAAAGAGGTTGCCTTTTCCAACAGATCTTACCTCTGATGGATCAAGATTCTTTCTGATATGGACATGGGACATCTTAGGATGTAAATCTCAGAAGCTGTGATGGTTGCTCTAGTTCTCATCCAAAATCTTGGCAATAGAACAGAGAATTTGGGGATAGTGGGGATTTGATTTCTTAAAAGTAATACAAATCTAGGACCTCCGGCTGGAAAATGCATCTGCTGAAGCAGAAAAGCAGAGACAAAGAGATGTCATGAAGTGCAGATGGACATTAAGAACACTACAGCTGACATCTGCTAGAGCAGAGGAAAACATTTATCATTGGTATTGGTGGGAGCAAGATGGAACAGTTGTGGATCCAGTCAATGGGCTGCCAGGGACACAGCCAGAGGAGTGCCACTCCCTCCGCTGGCTCCCTGCCCCTATCACTGTTCTGCCTCGCCCCAATACTATGCCAGGCTCCATCTTGGGAGGGTAAGGGAGGGCAGGCGGGCCAAACACCGTTTGCCTCTCCAAGAGAAGAGACACCTTGTCAGCAACCTCCCACTCCACCAGCACTGTGCCTGGGGCATTTGCCCCCACCTTCTTAATGGTAGGACTATGACTGAGGGAGCAGATCTAAACTGGAGTTAGGCCAGCACAGTTAGGCCAGCAATGTTTGGCCGGCACAAGGGCCACTGTAAAGCACGTTTGGACCACTCTCGGAGTCAGGGAGTGGTAATATAAAGGATGCAGCGAGTTCTTGTATAAAAGAAGGATTGCATGCAACTGCATTTGCACCATTCGCTTTATCGGAGCAGGAAAAATGTAAGGCAAAATCAGCATAAACATTGATGCCGTTTGGGAAAAATTATTTAATATTTAACCACCCAGTCCTAAAAGGAATGTTTTCCATTTTGCATCCATGAATAACAACAGTTTTTGGAGATCCTGAATAGGACTTTCACTGACTGCAACCAAAGGCTCTATTCATCAGATTTAAGGACACAGTCAAAGGAAATGGATTCTTTTCTTAAAGAGATTGACTTTCTACAGTACCGTTCATCAAAGAGAGAAAAATCTGAACGGTCCAATTCTGTCCCGACTTAATGCATTTTGAGTCAGGACTGGAAAAAGTTCAACATCTCCATTCTTGTTTCTCATCTCTGAAAGTCTACTCACAACATATCACATATCACAAATGTTTACTATTTGAGCTGATATGGAAGGACTCTTCGCTCCCCTGAACAAACTGTAGAACTGTTCAAAAGTAGGGGCTGACAAAATGCTTGTGTTGGGATTAAGCACATTTCAAATTCATTTAAAATATAGGCATGCCCCAGTATCCACTGATTTGGTATCCTCTGTTTCAGTTATCCGGTGGGATGCCTATTAACAAGATAGGGGAACAGTAAACAAGTCTCTCTTTTTTAACCTTGTTTAAGCAAAACCACAGATGTTCCCCTATCTTTTAAAAGGCTTTCTAGTATCCACAGTTTCAGATCAAGAACGGGGGGGGGGGGGTCAAGAACAGAACCCCAGCAGATACTGGGATATGCCTGTATTGTAATTGTTTCTCTAAATGTTTGTCTTTAAGTACATTATTTAGAATTAATTAATAAAGTTTTTTAAAATATAGAAATTCTCAGAAGGTTAAAATGGATCAAGACCAGATAGATTTCCAGTTACATCTATGTTGAATGAGATAGCACTATGGTTACTATTGGCTCAACAACATTTATATCTAGCACTAGGTCCTGGACACCATATAGGATTACATTTAAGGTCACCTCCCCTCTGGCTGGCTACAAGCATTATAGGGCACAGCCATTAATGATGCAATCCTATGCTCAGGTAACCACAATATCTCCCACTGTAGGAGCTGCTGTGGCACAGAAAGCAAGGAAGCAAAAATAGAGAACTGCCTAGAATCCCAAAGTTAGTCCTCTTAAGTCCTCTTATGTCATTCACACAAATGCACACTGTTTGACTGGGAAAGAGCAAGGCAAGAAAATTCACTCCCATGACAGCATGCAGGCATGTAAAATTCTCACACAAACCTCCCCATGACAAAGATTCAAGGCCTTGTGGAAGAGTCTACTAGTTGGACGGAACCTATTTGTCTGGAAGACTGGAGTCTGGTAGACTGGAATGAGCCAAAAGGAGCCCTAACAGCACTTGGACAAATCAGGGTGCTGGTAAACTACTGCATAGAAACCCAGGATGGAAAGCAGGCAAGACAGTTCAAAACCCAGCCAAGCTATAACCGACATCAGGCTTTCCATAAACACCCGTGACAAAGACAAGAGGAGATGGGACTACAGCCAAAACTGCCCAGTTCACAAGGTTGCTCTCTGGCCACTCACATCAGTACAGAACACCTCATTGGACAGTCAACATTCTGCAGCACTACAACTGGACACAGCTGTCTTGGAGACTGTAGCACATGGACCAATCAGGGGGCCCAATTGCATGGGCCAATCACCAGTTGAACTGGGGCTACCATCTTGAGGCATCCTTGCCACCAGTATGGCTTAATTGCTGCCAGCACATCAACAGTTGTGCCTGCATCCAAGGCCATACTGTATGCCATTTGGAATTGTGTTTCTGAGGTGCAGGTTGGGCAGTTGGTGTACATAGAAATGTATTCTCTTTGTTATTGCCTGAACATCAGTGTGTCTAGCCTGTGTGAAAGTAATTGAATTATTATTTGGGCCTTGGTTTTTTTACCCATAATGATTCTGTAGAGAAATCTGGTTCTTTACTTTTTCTAGTTTGATACTCTCTGATGTATAGAGTTGCACCAACCCTAAATGGCCCTCTCCATGTACTTTCTGTTTATATCATGGCATAACCATATCTTGCTGGTTATCTTTGTTTCACCAGGTTTCTATTATGCCCACTTATCTACGTTCCCCTTTGCAACCAAGCATACCTGTTCCCCTAATTTGGCTTAGAGCAGCAGTCTCCAAACTGGAGTCCGCTGCTGCAGTGAAAACTTCCTTGGTGCAATCAGTGCTTCCCATTCACCAGAGAAACTCTGTGAAGACCCTCCTCCAGCCTCCAAGAGTCACTGTGGCCAGATGCATCTGCCCAGATCTCTGGGCATGATGCATGCTGAGGCAATGGAATCGATGGTAAGGCCGCACCTGGAATATTGTGCACAGTTCTGGTTGCCGCATCTCAAAAAGGACATAGTGGAGCTGGGAAAGGTGCAGAAGAGAACGACAAAAATGATTACAGGGCTGGGGCACCTCCCTTATGAAGAAAGACTGCAGCGTTTGGGGCTCTTCAGCCTAGAAAAAAGGCGCCTGAGGGGGGGACATGATTGAGACATACAAAATTATGCACGGAAGGGATAGAATCGATAGAGGGACTCTCTTTTCCCTCTCTCAAAACAACAGAACCAGGGGGCATCTGCTAAAACTGAGTGTTGGGAGAGTTAAAACAGATAAAAGGAAGTACTTTTTTACCCAGCGGGTGGTTAGTCTGTGGAACTCTTTGCCACAGGAGGTGGTGATGGCATCTGGTCTAGATGCCTTTAAGAGGGGTTTGGACGGATTTCTGGAAGAAAAGTCCATCGTGGGCTATAGGCCATGGTGGATTATGCAACCTCCTTACATTAGTAGTAGGCTACTTCAGAGTACCGGGTGCAAGGGAGTGGCAACAAGATGCAAGCGTCTTGTATCTTGTGCCTCCCTGGGGCACCTGGTGGGCCGCTGTGAGATACAGGAAGCTGGACTAGATGGGCCTTTGGCCTGATCCAGTGGGGCTCTTCTTATGTTCTTATGGAAGCAGCTAGCTGTGATGACTCTTGGGGCTGTAGAAAGGTCTTCACAGAGCTTCGCTGTGGAATGGTGAGTGCTGTTCACTCAGGGGAAGGCAGAGGCAGGCACCGGATCCAGTCAGTGGGCCAGTGTCTGTACCCCACTGGCTTAGAGGCATCTGGTATTTGCATGTGAATATCTAAACATTGTGTCTTCTTCCAAACATTGGCATGCCGACAGCCTTGTATTCTCTTTGACCACCTGCCCTACTATATGTTAATTTCCAAATTGGACTCTTTCACCTTTATCATGTAAATAATAAACATTTACATCTTCATCCTTTAGGGATGATTTGGCCCAAACCGGATGCTGTCCACTTATTGGCAGTTACTTCCTTATTCTCATTTTGATACACTGGAGACTATTAAAATATGAAGGTTATACACCATAAGTTAGACGGTGTTTGAGGGCTTCTTGACTTCGTGTACATTTAGAGCTTTGAGATGTATAAATGCGTACAGGCATCCTTTGAAACAAGCCAGATCTGCTTACTCTTCCAAGTTAATTGCAGAACGGGCAGACTGCCCTGGCCTCTTGCAACTTTTTACTGTAGGGAAACTGTCTAATCTGGTTCTTCCTCTATCAACAAAAATGTGTGTGCTGCTCACATCCCATTTCAGGACAAAATTATGATCCTTGGAACCGTTGTGGCTGAAAACAAGTTGACAGATAACAGCTAGATGCTGAGCCAGTGACAATTCTTTAAAAAAAAAATTGCTATGGTCCAAATGTTGTTCCCCAGAACATTTTGTTCCCCCGGAATGAATGTAAAAAAATTAAATTCACTAATAGTCTTTGGCATACCCTAGTTTCAGAAGTACAGTAACACTGTTTTTGATGGTTAGAAGGTGAATCTCTTTGTGGTCTTATATAAGGTAGTTCATTTTGGTCTCTAGGATGGCAACTCTTGAACTATGGCTTAACTCAGGGCACAATCCTATGATGTCCTTTGGGCCAACGGTACGTCTAGTAGCAGCGTCGGGCTGAAAGGCACCAGGACGAGGCACTACAGCGCTGCTCTTGCACCAGTCGAACTCAGCTGGCGCAAAAGCAGTTCTGGGCGGGGGGAGGGAGGGAGGTAGGAACTGGGCAGGGGTGGGCGGGCCAGTAGGTGGGCCACTAGGGAGGGGGGCAGGGCCGAGATGCGGCCAGTAGGCTGCATCCAAGTCTCTGTCCCCTGGCTGTGTGGCCCCAATTCGGGCCGCGTGACTTGCTCGGAACTGCACCTGCTAAACAGCAGGCATAGATCCAAGCAAGCCCATCAGGATGGCTGGCGCCTACCCTGGGGCAAGGGCACAAACACCTGCCAGCCTTGCTGTTCCAACACTAGTTAAGATTGCGCCCTCAGTAGGTTTCAACCATTTTTTTGAGAAACTCCTATAATGTTCCATAATATCCTATGGAAGGAATCCCAATCTGTTTTCCTGCCCCCAAAAGTAAAAATGCAAAGTAATGCAAAGTAATATATGTTGAGCATCCCTAATTCAAAAACCTGAAATGCTGCAAAATCTGAAACTTTTTGTGTGCCAACATGACGCCACAAATGGAAAAATCTACACCTGACCTCAAGTGACAGATTGCAGTCAAAATGCAGGCGAATAACAGCCAGTTTATTCAGCATGTCCCAGGGAAAAAAGGCTGTCCCAGCCCCCGCCCCCTTCAGCTGCAATCCATCTTTTCTGCCCAAGCCCAGATTTTCTCATGCAAGCACACCACAAAAGGTAATAAAATGGCATGTGTGCACGCCAGACACTCCAGATTCCCCACAAGAAAATGGGAAGAAAATGGGCCAAGAAAATGGAAAGTGACTTTTTTTTTTTGCATCAACACCCATTCTGAGATACAAAAAGGTGGTCTCAGTGGGCACAAACCACCTCTGCAGACCTCAGAAACCCTCTGAAGCTCAGCTCCAATTGGATTTGGAAGGTCAAAGTGAGTTGGGGGGTGATTTGGCGTCCACAGGTTTTCAAATCCACATGTTGAATTCACGGATAATGAGGGCCCACTTGTATATCTTTAAACAAGATATGTTGGCTTCTTCTGAGCTCTACTGATACTTGGTCATGTGTCATATGAAGCAACACTTCAAATAATTTGCTCTAATCTCCACAAATTGAGTTTATAAATATTGATTCAATCTGTGCCCATTAACATAGTTCTAAGGGTCCAATCTTAGCTAACCTTCCAGCTCTAATACATCTGTGCCAACACTGCATCCTAAGGTGAGGGGGAGGCCCAGAGACTTCCTCAAGGTAAGGGAACATTTGCTCCTTTACCTTTGGGCTGCATTGTGGCTGCATCAGCACTGTAAAGTTGGATGGGATTGGGCCCTCAGAGTGCAATCCTAACCTGGAGTTAGGCTGGCATAGTTAGGCCAGCAAAGTTTGGCTGGCACAAGGGACACTGTAAATATGTTTGGACCACTCTCGGATTCAGAGAGGCCAGCACACAAACCTGCGCCATCCCTCCTGACTCCGAGAGTAGTCCAAACATGCTTTATAGTGGCATGTGCCTTGTGCCACTGTGCCAGCCAAACTTTGCTGGCCTAACTGTACCGGCCTAATTCCAGGTTAAGATTGCACTCTCAGTCATGTAGTTCTTATGTTTCTTGAGCATAAACTAGTTAAGATGAAGATTTTGAATTTAAGAACATTTGCTCCACTTCAATAGGACAAAATCAGCTTAAAACTAAATATGTTGGTTTGTGAATGTCAAAATAAATTGATTTGTTTTAATATTTGGATATATATGTAATATATTGCATTTACACCCACATACTTATCCAATATTTGTAGAACAAAGTGGACAAAATGTAAAGATACAATAAATCAAATGTTGCAGGATTGCTTTTAGAAACAAAATATTTGAAGATTAATAATCCTTCTTAACTCTCCAAACTCCATTCGTTCATTTTACATTCTAGTAATAAAACAAATTATTACCATAATTAATATGTCCCACTTAAAGTATTTTTAACCACTGACATCTGGTCACTTCTAAGGAAGTTTTATAGCCTTAGGTGCAGAAATTAAAAGCATCATATATATGAAAAATTAGACATTTTATAAGATGAAACACCTGTTGATAGGAGGAATATGTTTAAAGCTAAAAACGAAACATAAAATAAACACATGGTGTGCAGATCTATATGGATGGGAAGCGTGCGTAAAATGGAAGAAAGGGCACTTGAAGTTTTGAAATGGGGTGTTGGAGAAGAATGTGTAAAGTGAGTTCAATAGAAATGGAAACTAGTAATGAAGTATTACATAGTGTGAGACAGAATGAAGGTACGCATTAAGTTTGAAGATTGGACAATCAAGTTATGTAAGATACATTCTGAGAAATTAGAAACACACACAGCCCAATCCTATGCATGTCTACGCAGAACTAAATCCCACTGTAATCAATGGGGCTTACTTCCTGGTAAGTGTGGATAGGATTGCAGCCACAATCTACAGTAATCCTAGTCCCCACCAGCCTGTGTGATGCATGCAGGGTGGGCTCCAGGAGCAGCGTGGCGCAATGTGTGGCATTCCCATGGTGCCCCCCACCCACCCACAGAGAAGAGCGCTTGTGGTGCCGTGCTGAAAATGTGGCACCTGGAAATGTCACTGCCAGCTATTTCCAGGAGGCCCATTTTGGGCCCTTTGGAGGCAGGAGCAGGTGGGAGAGCCCAAGGTAAAGCTGCTCTGCTCGCCCCACTGTCTTACAGCTCATAGAGATCCTGGCTGCAGTAGCAGCGATATGCTCGCTGCACTGGTGCAGGGGGCGCCAAAGTGCAGGGCCCAATGTGACAACGTTTGCTTAAGGCTGGCCCTGGTTGCATGCAGTTGGGGGGTTGGCCTGGATGGCCTGGAGGAGGTAAATAAAAATCATTTTTACTCAACTCTCCATAAGCTGTCTGGCCACCAGTGGGTCTCCTGAGACCTATGCCAGCTATTTAGCTGGTGTCAATCCAGGGAGCCTCAGGGAGCATGTTGGGCCAGGAGGGTAGGATTTGGTGTGCACTGCCTCCATTGAGATCCTCTCCCTCCTGACCCCAGTTTGACCTGGTCCCCACCTTGATTGTCCTATGAACCACCCTGCCACCACCTCCAGTGGGACAACCGGCAGGACATCCGAGAGCCCAGAACCTTTGGCCATTTGTACTGTCAGCTCGAAAGTGCACGGCAGCAGCCCAGCTTTTGCAACGCCAGAACAGAGCTTATGGCAGCAGCTTATGAGATCCGTTCTGAAGGCCCTGAATAGGAACTAGGCTATAACAGTGCAATCCTACACAGGTCTGCTCAGACCTATGTTTCATTGTGGCAAATGTATATAATAGGATTTCAGCCTACTTCAGTTTAAGAAGAGCTGGCTATCACTTCAAACAAGTTGGATGGTGATAGAAAAATGGGGAGCAGTCTATGGATTAAATCCTGATGAACAAAAGGAGCTTGAAAAATAGAAAAAAATCAATTTCATGAAGGACCCAACTGAAAAACAGTTTTGAGAAAAGAGAAAGATTATCCTCATCTTTCTGAAATCAGTGGAAGAAAGCTACTAATTTCAGTGGAAGAAAGCTACCAATTACAGCTATTACTCACAGTCATGTTTTACATGTTGAAATCAAGTCATCTGTGGCGTTGGGATTGTAGCAGTTCTCATGAATGCTGCATCTGAGGGCACAATCCTAACCTGGAGTTAGGCTGGCACAGTTAGGCCAGCAAAGTTTGACTGGCACAAAAGCGCATTTGGACAACTCTCTGAGTCAGGGAGGATGGCGCACGTCTGTGTTCTGGACCTCTCTGACTCCAAGAGTGGTCCAAATATTTATGGTGGCCCTCATGCCAGCCAAACTTTGCTGGCCTAACAGCCTAACCAAGTTAGGATTGCGCTCTGAATATAGTTAATATCTAAGGGTTCACTTGAATGAAGCCCACCTCTACAACTAGGGCCTCTGAGAAGAATTTTATCAGGGTGTATAAGCGCCCAATGGGGGAGGGGAGGGGCAAAGCAGGAGGGTGGGTGGAGGGCAGCAATGGGGTGGGTGGAACAGGGACAGGGAGGGGAAAAAACAGAGTGGGGGAAGGCAGCGGAAGGCCTACTGGGCTTCCAGTGCAGAGTCCAGGTCTACCCACCTAGTAGGCCTGGCTTCCTGGTCAGCCCAGCCTTTGTCTTTCATTCTCCATGAAGGCTGCTGAGATCTCAGAAAATGTCCAGCTCCCCTCCTTTGGCACCTGGACCCCCTTATTTATCCTAGGCTCAGGTACAATGTACCCCCTGTACCCCCACTCTTGGAGGCCCTGTCTACAATCTGGTCTTGGTGCCACCATGGCTCATTCCTGGAAGATGTAGAGTAATTAAAATTTCCTTGAATATGTACACAGTGTGTCTAGCTGAGCACTACTAGGTAACTATAGCCAGACCATCCATATTGAGAATCAGAGAAAAAGCATTCATTGGATTTGGTCTGAAAGCAAGCATAAGGCCAACCACTTTCCTTTGTAGATATTAATGCCTTATTGAAAACCACCATATTATGAATAATCTTTTAAGAGTACGTGAAATTAAATCATGGGGAGTCATGATCTGAAGTCATATTAGACCTTTCATAAAGATGGTTCAAACGCATTGAAAACATGAAGCTTTGACTTTCATAAAAATCATGCTGTGAACTAGTTGTGATTAAATCATTGTTGGATGCCTTCCATCCCACCTGTGCTGAAATCATATGAAGCCCTATCCAACCTCTGACATATTTTATGCTAGTGCAGTTAGCATATCAAATGCCAAAAACTGCAACAAAAGCTCTTTCAACTGGTTTTGACAGTACTAGGTGTGCGTATTGCAGGAAAAAAAGTCCTAGAAATTCTGAGTACCAGAAGTGGGTCATTTCCAAGATGGCAGCCTCAAAATGGGCCAAAATCATGCAAAAGTGCCATTCCCAAGCTCAGAAACAGTCTAACCGCAGGTCTGACAGCTGTTTTTCTCAGAGCCAGGTGTGATGAGTGTCAGGGGAAAAAATTGAACAATTTTGGACAACCAGAAGTGGGTCATTTCCAAGATGGAAGCCTCAAAATGGGCCAAAATCATGCAACCGCGCCATTCCCAAGCTCAGAAACAGTCCAACCGCAGGTCTGACAGCTGTTTTTGTCAGAGCTAGGAGTGCTGAGTGACAGGAAAAAAAGTCTACCAATGTTGGACAACCAGAAGTGGGTCACTTCCAAGATGCCAGCCTCAATATTTGGTTTCTGTTTTCAGTCTTCAAAGATGGGGAGAAGCAATTGGCCCAAACTGGCACCTAAATTCAATATTGCCCATATATTACTCCCCAGATACGGTATTTTCCATCTAGTCACAAGTGTGTGAGTCTATGAACACAACTGAACACAACCAAAAGCAAGAAGAAGGGGCAGAATTTAGGATGCTCCTTTACATTACCTAAATAGCACAATCCTACGTCACTTGTCCCAGCTTCTGCCAACCTAGCAGTTCAAAAGCAAGTAAAAATGCAAGTAGATCAATAGGTACCACTTTGGTGGGGAGGTAATGGTGTTCCATGCGCCTTGGCGTATAGTCATGCTGGCCACATGACCATGGAAACTTGTCCTTGGACAAGCGCCGGCTCTTTGGCTTAGAAACGGAGATGGGCACTGCTCCCTACAGTCGGTCACAACTAGACCATTCGGTCGTGGGGAAACCTTTACCTTTATGCATGTTTACTCAACAGTAAGTCTCTGGGACTTACAAAACTACTTACAGAAGTAAGTCCCTAGGAGGGTTTAGTCCCAGCTACGTGTGAATAGGATTAAGCCTACATCCTAGTCCTGCTTCCAATTCCCAGCCTCCTGCTTCTAGTTCTTACCTCCTAGTTCCCCTTGCTATGAAGCACCAGTTCTGAAGTATTCCAGTATATTATTTCTTCACATACGTTCCATTAAATTTCATTAGTACTGACTCCTTTATTGGTTTCTGTTCTATTTTCAAGCAAAAATATTACGCACGGTTTGGGATTAACCCTCACTGAACACAATGGGATATAATACCCACATAGGATTGCACTATTTGTGTGCTGAGTCTTTGTATACCGCATTTTTTAAAATGATTTTCTCACAACTTCATGGCAACTTGTGTTCTATCACACCCATGGAGTATTTTCCTTAGAGGCAGCAGACCTGCCTGCACATAAATTAAACTGACTCGGCTGAAATGAACTTGGCAGATCTTTCTACACTGGGAAACATGGTGTGCATCAGAATTATTGCATCCGTAAGAAATGTACAGAAACCCACTTGCCTTGGGTCATAGAATTCCTACAATTCATATTATATCACTATATAATAGTCCCTCCTTCCCTCCATGAGTATATACTCATGATTAACTGGGGATATGATTAGGGTGCAATCCTATACTGCGCCGGAATAGTGAGGCCGGCCAGCCTGTGTCATATCCCAACGCAGTATAGGAGAGGCTGGAGCTTCCACACAGCATGGGCACGTCCGCACCCTTACCGTAAGGGAGGCTCCAGCCTCCCCTATGTGCTCCTTCGATTTGCGCCTGCTAAACAGCAGGTGCAGATCCGAGGAGACCACGCAGCCTGAATCAGAGCTGCGCGGCCTCCCGAACGGGTATAGGATTCAACCTTATGGCCAAATCCTGGACCAGCCTCCGTCCCGAGCCAGCACACCTGCTGGTCCACCCACCGCACGTCCACTGCCTGCCCAGAAACGCCCTCCCCCCACCCCATTCCAAAACGGCGCCTCCCTTGCGCCGGCCGGCTTCAGCTGACCCAATAAAGGCGCAGTGCAGGTGCAACAGGACCGGCGCTGCCTGCAATGCCAGTCCTGTTGCCTTAGCACTGACGCAGGGCTGCCAGTTAGCACTCCCGCATCGGCGCTAAGTGTGCAGTGTCAACGCAACCCTGTTGCATAGATGCTGCGCAGTTTCTAGGATTGCGCTGAGAGACGTATAAAATTCTGCAGAGGATGGATGGAGTGGATAGGGAAAAGCTCTTTTCGCTCGCACACAGTACCAGAACTGGGGACATCCAATAAAATTGAGTGTTGGGAGAGTTAGAACAAATAAAAGACAATATTTCCTTACCCAGAGTAATTAGTCTGTGGAACTCCTTGCTGCAGGATGTGGTGATGGCATCTGGCCTGGATGCCTTTAAAAGGGGATTGGATAGATTTATGGAGGAAATTCCATCACAGGTTACAAGCTATGATGGGTATGTCCACTCTGAGATTAGCTGATTGCTCATGAGGACCAGGTAGGAATTTTTTTCAGTCATCTGAATTGGCTGTGGATGGCAGTTGTTGTTTTTTTGCCTACCCCAGACTGACAACGGAGGAATGGTGTGTCTATAGGTTCCATGTATTTTTTTTAATGGTTATTTGTGTTTAATAAAGCTAAATCCAATTCATAGTCTGGTGTCTTCACTCGGGTTAGGATGGGGTGCGAGGGTAATAGGTTATTCAGAAAGCCAAGTGCAGGGGAGTGGCACCAGGATGCAGGTATCTGGTTGTTTTGTATGCTTCCTAAGGCATCTGGTGGGCACACTGTGAGATATAGGATGCTGGACTATCCTATATCCTGGTCCAGGATATAGGCCTGGTCCAGCTGGGCTGTTCCTATGTACAAGTCGAAAAGTTTATGCTTCAAAATTGACCCTGAAAACATGAATCAATATGGGTCAATACAGTAAATAAAGCTTCTAACAGCAGCTGGGAGGGAAGTAGAAAAAACGGAGCAATTTTTTCTTACCAGTAATTGTAAGCACCAAGAGACAACAAGCAAAAAAAAGTTAGCAATTTTGCCTTCTTCTCCAAACAGGCAGAAAAGTGAAGACACAGTATTGTAAGTATGAGAATTGTAGTCTTTATGAGAGTTGTTGCTATGGAAGTGCTGTACTATAATCTTCACAAAGCCTACAACTCTCAAAAGCACCTTCATCTCTCTTCCTTCTTGTTTGAAGCATAGCTCCATTTCTGTGCTGCCTCAGAAGAAAGTGAAATGGCTCTGTGTGGTTTATTTTTAATTTGCTTTCTGTTGCTGCCTCAGAACAATTACTGGTAAGTCATTTTCAAACAATTTCATACCTGCCTAAAGTTTACCCTCAACTTATCCATGGATCATAGCAAATTCTATTATTATTGGCTTAAACTGTGCCCTTGACTTATCCATGAGATTGACTTATACAGAAGTATGGTGAATGATGTCCAGAAATTCATGGTAGCCAATTTTTCCTGGATGATTTTAGACTGACCCAGGTAACTCTTGCCCTGTAAAGAGAGGCTTAAAAAAAAGTTACACTAGCATTACACTATGGTCTTTGACTAAGATTCCCTCTTCTTCCCCATCCCCTAGCGCTCTCTCTCTCTCTCTCTCTCTCTCTCTCTCTCTCTCTCTCTCTCTCTGTGTGTGTGTGTGTGTGTGTGTGTGTGTGTGTGTTTTAAAAGACTGCCAAAATGCTGATTCATCTCACTTTGTAGATTAGATTATTTTAAATGTCTTATACAGTCAAGCCCTCTTTATGTCATCAGCAATTTGCCACGATATTTTGAAATTGAACGGGACATTGCAAAAAGTGATCTGAGTTTCATCAAGCTGAAAATGAAGTCACCAAATCAGAGACATTTTAGTGTTCTAAGATCCGTCTCCTAGTCAGGTTGTTTCATTGTTTCCCATGCATAGAGGCATCTAGGCTAAATACACAAAGTTAATCAAGTGTGGCCAAAGGAAAAACTGTTTATGCTATATGTAGTAACTGGCAGGAGTATTCTTTCTGTGACATCAATCAACATTTTAGAATTGGCAATTAAATGGGAAAATGTGATTGTAAATTATTCTGGATTAATTACACCATATGATGTCACAGTCCTTTGATTGTTAATTCTAGGACAAATTTGCCCAGTCTGAGACTGCACAGACCTTTTTTCACTGAAGCCAATCCTAACCCTGGAAACTGAAAGCTAAGCTCTGCCTTTTTTAAGGCATCAATCAGTGCAATTCATTGAAAATGAAATGGGTCTAAGGACCTTCTCTGCAATTAATTTCAAAGGTACTGTATACCAATTCAGGAAATCTTATACAGGTTGAGCAAAGTGCTTGGGATCAGAAATGTTTTGGATTGGATTTTTATATATTTTTGAATACTTGCATGATCAACACAGCCACCCTTTCCCTCCACCTGCTGGTAAAGGCAGAATTGAGAGCAAATCAGCACAGCTGTTCTTTCCCTGAGATTGGCACCACTCTTTAGAGGTGCCAGTGTAGCCACCAGTACAGTAGGGCAGTCCAGAACCATCCTGTAGAGATGGTTCACTTTATTTTTATTTTTTGAAGATGATTTTATTGATTTTATAATTATAAAGATACAGGAAAAGGATAGTCAGTAACATAGGATGGGTATACATAGGGTCAAACAATAGGAAGTGAGGCAGTACGAGAGTAACATATAAATGCAAAAATTAGTAATTTCCATTATCATATATTCCATCTGAAAGGACACAATCATTATAATTCACAAAACTACGTCAATTTTCGTTATTCATTCAAATCTTCAGTAAAAGTCAATGAAATAATAAACTAAAAGGGAAGAACCTACTATATAAAGCACAGAAATGGAATAAACATAGATGAAGCTGGGAAGTCAAACTATTTAAACTAGCACTCTGTTAATCTCTTCATCTCTATTCATATTGCTTATATTATTTTTCAATCTTAATCTTTAATTAATCTTTGTTACAAAACTTATTCTATTAGAATTAAAACAGCCCATCTCAGAAAAGAAAAAGAAAAATACGCCATAAAAATAAGGAGCATAAAGATATAACATGACATCCATCACTTCATAATCATCATTAGGCCTTAATAACATTTTTTTTCTAAAATCATATCTTAATGTAAGCTTGAGTTATCACGTACCTTTGTTAAAAAAAAAGAAAGAAAATAATCACTTAGTTATATAATCTGATGCAAAATTACAAGCCTACAATTATCGCTTTTCAGATCAAGGCTCAATGCTAACCATTTCTTTCTATCACAAATCTCACAGGAAGGAATGAACTTTGTCACCTTTTAATCCTCATTTCTATTTATACCATTAATTCAATTTTTAAATCATAAATTTCATTAATCAAATTCCCCCCGCCCATTTATTATAAAAAGCCAAAAATTATACAAATCATTAAAAATTAACATCTGGTCAAAACCTTCCCCTCTCCTGCCACTAGAGGGGAGCCTGCTGACAATAAACACTCTCACTGTATTTGTCAGCAGACCATAAAAAAATATCTTGTTCATAGTCTCTTTCTCTTAAATCTTGTTAATTCAGACAGGGCTGTCCATCTTCAAAAATACATTCCTCTTGTCCTTCCACAAAGTTCATTTCTCCAAGTCCTTGAACATGCTTCAAACATCTTTCAACTCTTGATTGTAGATCTGTCGGTTTCCTTCTCATTAACGCCATGTTGACTCAATTACGCAGTAAAAAATTCAAGCTTTCTTTAAACATACAAATCAAAATACTCCCTATTTTTGTGTTCTCTTATCTCATTAATAAATCCTCTTGATCTGCAAATAGGACTGTCCGTTTTCAAATAAATGAGCTCCAATAATAAATCTTCTGCCGCCTCTCGACGCCATGTTTAGATTGCTACGCAGCAAAAAATTCAGCATAAAACAGAGTACTTTTTTATTCCATACTTCAGCTTCCCACACCACATCAAAGCATTTAGAAAAGAAAATAGAAACAGAAGCAGAAAAAAACAGCAATGCACTTCAGTGGATATCTTGTGTTGAAGATTAAGCAGGTTTAATTCCACTGACCTCACTGGCCCGCAGCCAACTCTCCAGTGCACTTCACGCCAAGATGTTAAACATTTACACCTACACGCCACTTCTTCTTCCCACACGATTGTCTTCATTAGGGGGACTTCTGAAGACCTTCCAGGCTGTAATCCATCATTCTCTCTCCGGTGTTGTCACTCTCCAAGTCAGAGACCGTCCACACGGTCTGCCAGAAGGCAGAGTCTCTTCTGCTCCCAGGCACAAGCAAACATCATTCACCTCCGGAGTTGGCCACTATCCAGAGGCTAGATGTTAATGCTTACCCCCAACCCAGTTCTACTACTGGAGTTGGGCCTGAACCCCTTGCAGAGATTCAGGAAAGAACACAAGCCCCAGCCACTCATAAAAAGCGACTGCCATGTTCAAGTCTCTGGCTCCTCCCCCCGAGATGGTTCACTTTAGAGTGCAGTCACTTTTTCCCTCTGCCTGCCAGTAAAAGTGGGAATGAGGACAGGCAAGTTAGAAAGGCCAGCACAGCCGCGGATCAGCTGGTCAGCAGGCCACACTGCCTGAAGGCAGAAAGGAAGTGAGGTCAGTGCTGATGTCGATCAGCTGTTCAGTGCAGCACCAGTTGTGCTGGAACAGATTCTCCAAAGAATCCTCGGGCAGGGGCAGCAGTCTGGCACTGTAAATCCTTCCCCTTGGTTTCTGCCTTAAAACACAAGTTTTAAGTGCTCAAAAATGTTGTGGCTTTTGGAATACTTCGTATTTCAGAATTCCACATAAGGGGTGCCCAACCTGTACCTGCAAGTCAACTGTGTAGATCAGGGATATCAGTAGGGGGCGGTGCTCATCTCCGTTTCAAAGCCTGTAGAGCCGACGTTTTGTCCAAGGACAAGCTTCCATGGTCATGTGGCCGGCATGACTCTACGCCATAGCGCACGGAACACCGTTACCTTCCCACCGAAGTGGTCCCTATTTATCTACTTGCATTTAGGTGATTTCAAACTGCTAGGTTGGCAGGAGCTGAGACAAGCAACGGGAGCTCACTCCGTCACGCAGTCTTGAACTCCCAGCCTTCCGGTCAGAAAGCCCAGCAACAGCAGATTAACTCGCTGTGCCACCACGTCCCCTTTAGCCATCACAAAATGTGACACTCTAGTCCAGAGCTGCAAGTGACCAGCTCCACAATCCAACAGCTGGAAGTCACCCACTGGGTGAGGGCAAGGAATGGTGTCAGTGGCAACAGTGAAGGCTATCCTATTCCCCCTTTCCTGCCTCAATTGCCCCCAACCTGGGTCTACACAGAATTGTGCTACCCGGTATAGAGCTGGTGTACGACTGAGTAGATGGAGCGGACTGGGAAAACATTTTCAAGCTAAAGTTTGTTGTTAGGACATGCATCTTGCTAAATTCGAAGAAGCCACATCCCTCAAAATCACAAATCTAGAGTATATTATTTGTAATTAGTAATATTGAAACCAACAGTAACATATAAGACTGCACGGTTAATTCTACAAAATTCACCACACACTTTTAATAGATGAACCACTTTGTACAAGAGTACAACCTTTGTACAACCTCTGACAATGGTGAGTTCTGAAAGTGACAAACTGTTCTAAACAGTGAATGTAGATGATTGGTGAATGATGAAACTATTGAAAATTCCAAACAAATTTTGAAAAAATGTGAAAATTGTATGCATGAAGCTGCCATATTTGCAAGATTGGGTTGTTTTTGCATTACTGTTAGCTTAGGTTTAAACATCTGTTTGAATTTGTACCATATCTTTTTCAGTTCAAAATTATGTTAAATTTCAGGTGGGTGGCCACAATCCAGAAAATCTGCTTTACTTACAGAAATGGGTGTTCGCCAACAAATTCATGGGATATAAGGAGGAAATCTGCAGTGCCTCAGACACCCAATAGGGCTTGTGAGCTTTGAGATTGTGTCTGATTATAAATACATATTCTCAGGCAGTCCGATCCTATCCTGCACTGGAATAGTCAGGCCAAGAGGCCTGGTCTATATCCAGCACAGGGTAGAAAGTGGCTGCCACACAACTCAGAGTAAGGGGATTTATTTTTCCCTACTCCAAGTCACGCGGCAGCCATCCCTATGGGGCTACTATGATCTGTGCCAGTGAAATCACTGACGCAAATCCACGTGCCTGGGTCAAGTCAATAGAGCTGGGGACAGGGGTTTGAACCTATCCTAAGTCGACCAGGCTGGTCCCACCCCCTCTCTTGCCCAGTCTGCCCACTGGCCCGTCCTCCCCCTGCCTTCCCCCACCCCAATACACTCCTGTTATCCCCTCCCCACCCCCCACATCTGCCAGTCTCGGTGCAGAGGCTGGATCCGGCCTGTATGAGTCAGCGCACAGCCATACACTGGCTCAGCCAACTACTGAGGAAGAGTTTTTCCCAGAAACCAGAAGTAGCTTTAGACTGGAGATAAGGGCTTTTTAATGCACCTGCAGAAAAGAATCAGCCAGCCTCCAGAAACCTGCAGGCTGCCACCAGGTAAGTTAAAAAGCACTTTGGTGGCAGCAATCTCTGCAGAGCAATCTCTGCAGTACTGTTGCTGCTATCAGAGCAGGGCCACTCCCCTTAAAGGGGAATGCCCTGCTTCCTGTTCCCCTGGTGTGTCACAACCCACCAGTTTGGGAACCACTGTCCTAGACCATTACTTTTTGGAGCAGTACAGTAATAACTGAATTAGCAGTACCAGCTCATAAGTGCTTAATAAAATACTGTGTCGGATAGGTATACACACACAACTATATGAAATGTGACATTACTCTGGCACTGCAGGCAAATTTGCAAATCAGTGCACCTGTTTCTAATCTGAATTCCATGGGACTGACCTTGAAAAACCTTCAACACTTTATTGACAGACAAAAACGTAATGACTCAACTAAAACTCATCTCTATTCTTACTCTTAATTTAAAACATTGGGTTTAAAATATACTCTTACTTTCAAAACCCAAAATATTTCCAAACATAAAACAATCAAAAGACAGAAATATGAGAAGGCACATATAGTCCAGTAGATACAGAAAATGGAACTCCTCCATTTTAGCACAGCAATTTTCCTAAACATTTTAGTAATAGATAATATTAAACAGACAAACAATTGCGTAGAAAAAGTAAAAATCATTACAAGTAGTTTCATTTTAATGGATTTTTTGTTCACTAAGAAAATTGATAGGTACGTTAAAATTGTGCTACTCACAGGATTTCTACAACTGTTAAATAGGAATACATTTCTCAGGCCAGTTAACTGCCTAGGGTCCTTTCTAGATTGTCCATTTTTAGCTCCGAAACACCCTTTCCTTCATGCATTGAGGGCCAATACTAACCTGGAGTTAGGCCAGCAAAGTTTGGCCAGCACAAGGGACACCATAAAGTATGTTTGGACCACTCACAGAGTCAGAGAGGCCAGCACACAGATGCACACTATCCTCCCTGATTCCGAGAGTGGTCCAAATGTGGTTTATGGCACTTCGCTGGCATATCTGTGCCAGCAGAGGCGGATCTACAGGGAGGGCAAAGCTCTAAGTGTTGCAAGAAGCCTTGCCCTGTCATGTAAATCCCTCCTCTCCCTTGCTGCTGTAGCCAGTAAGCAACGCCAAGATGTTGCTTTTCCCTGTAAGGATTGGCTAAGACGGTGCAGGAGAGGAGTGATTTCTACTGCAAGGGAAATCTTCTTGCAAAACTTAGAGCTCTGCCCTCCCTTAGATCTGCCTCTGTGTGCCAGCCTAACTCCAGGTTAGGATTGTGCTCTGTGTGTGTGGATATTGTGCAATGTCCATGCAGACAGCTTTTATATCATCTCACTGCACTTCAAATGTGATGATTTACAATGGAAGCAGTTCACATTCAGCTACATTTTTCATTTAGTAGTGAGTACCAAGTAGATTGTGTGAATCAGCCCTTAGAAGTGTCCCAACACCAGCTTTTCTCATAAACTCCTATCTTTGGGAACATCAAGCTGGTAATAATTAACAAATTAAACAACTGGCCCTTGTAATTCCACAGATGCCAAGAATCACACCAAATTCACCAAATGCTGTCAGACTATTAAACCCAGAGAATGGGAAAATACTTTTTCCTCCTGTGAATCAAAATAAAATAAAATGCCTTATCAGAGTATGGTTGTTATTCTTCTTTTGTGGGCAATTATACTATGGGGAAAAGCTGTAAAAAAAAGTAATGATGATTCTGTCATTTCTTTATACCATTTTGTTTGAGCTGAAGAACCATTTCCCCCCTATTAAATTGCTATTTTAGGGAATTACTCTAGTCCCTTGGCATGACTTAAGTTGCTATTAAAATGATTTCACAGCACTTGTGCTTAACTGTCTGATATGTGTTTTTCAAGTTTGCAATTCTCCTGTGATTTCCAGTTATGACAAAAGGAGAGAGAAGAGATGCTTCATTAACCTATTAACAAGGCAGGTTTTTTTTCCTCTCCCCAAATACTTGGCAAGATCAACAATAGGCTACTCTGGAAGAGATAGGATGGGATCAAAATGATATAGGAATAATGTGTCATTCATCAATAGAGAACTAGAAAGAAGTATCTAAACAGGAGGGTAGACAAGGAGTGATGATAATAATACTGATACTGAACTAAACAGAAGACTTTAGTTCTTTTTTCCCCAGTTACACTCCGGTCCTAACCAGCCCAAGTGATGTCAATGTGCTTTGCCTTAAAACATGCCCCACACCAGCACTTCCTCATCTTTTTAGTGCCATATGGCCAGTCAGTGCCCAGAATGGCTTGCAGTGGTCTAATAATACGCAAGAATGGATTGTGGTGCCACAGCTGGTGCCCGCCAGTGCCAGCCTGCAATTTTAACACTGCAATTTTAGCACCACAACTTCATTTTAGTGCAGCCAGAACCAGCCCACAACTTTTATTTTAGCATATTGTGCGTCATGCCAACTGGGTAGCACCCCAGAATGCCTTGCACAGCTGATCACAACCTGGCCAAAACTGGCTCACGACCTTCAGTTCATATTTTGCTTCCTGCTTTGAGTGTAGCAGGACAAGGGGCTTCCTGACTTATGGCCCAATCCTATCCAACTTTTCAGCACCAATCCAGCTGCAATAAAGTCCCAGGGTAAAGGAACAAATGTTCCAGTGGTGGGATTCGAATAAATTATCAACTGGTTCTATGTCCTTTAGGGCAGCGGCTGCCTTTCTTCCCTCTCCCAACCTAACCTAAAATTAGCAACCGGTTCTGCAGAATAGGTGAGAACTGGCCGAATTTCACCACTGAAATGTTCCCTTACCTTGAGAAGGCCTCCATGACTGCTCCTCCACTGCAGGATGCAGTGCATGCCCCATTGACACAGCTGCCTCAACATTGAAAAGTTGGATATGATTGGGCCCTTAGACTGCTGATGTTAGAAGATTCAACAGGGATGTAGGTGAATGAGCTGCTAGGTAACCTTTTGAATTAGCAGCAAAGAATGCTCAGAACCCACTTGCTAGTTAAAGCTACACTGTGGCTGCTATGGTTTCTAGTAATTCACATAGGTATGGACAGTGGGAAGGAATTCAATATACTGGCGGCTGCTGACATGAAAGCAATGGAAACAGTAAGTAGTACTGTGGGCTTTCTCCCAGCAAGCTGACGTAGTGTAGTGGCTAAGATAGCGTGTTGAGAAGACTTCCCTGGTTTGACTCTCATTTCTGCCCTTTCTGCCATGAGATAATGCAAGAAAGCCTGCTTTGCATCCTCAGACAGCAGAAGACAATTGTTAAGCATTATTGTTCCATTCCAATTATTATTACATTGAATGGGCTGCCCTTGTCTGCAGCATTCCTGGGTGCAAAACAGTGTCCTTTCTGAGCCTCCCCCCACCCCAGTTCAGATTGACTCAATCAAATTGTGTTAAAAGAATTTAGGGTCCTATCCTAACAGTGCAGTTCCTAGGGGGGGGGACTAGGTTTTGCAGGAGAGGTTTTGCAGGACAATGGCTCCGAAGATGAAGGGAAGGGGCTGTTTTACACTGGAGCTCAGGCTCCTGCAAAACTTAGTGTTTTGCCTCTGTATAGGAACACCACTGAATCCTAATTGAACCACCCTGACAATGCAGCTGCACCAATGGAGCACATGCTGCAGCCTAATGGAGGGGGAGATGTATAAGGGAGCCTCCTCAAGGTATGTGTACATTTGTTCCTGAGGAGAGTAAGGGAGAGGCAATGGTGGAACGATTCTTCAAGGTTCTTCAAGGGCATCTCATAATACCACATATTTCTTTCTAGAGTTGTTTTCAAACTCTTCTACATTATGTATTTATAGAGAAAAATAATTATTCTTGTGCTTATTTTTTCCCCAATACAAATAATGTAACCCATTCTACAGCCTACTTTGTGTTCTAGAGCTTCTTCCTTGTTTTCTACTCTGGACTTCTATGCTAGAGAAGTCTATGCTTCTATGCTTTCTCTGCTTTCTCTCTTGCTTTCTTTTGTTTGTTTGTTTTAAGGAAAAACATAAAATTCAGGGCAGAAACCTGGAATGCCACTGAGTGGGCCTGGTCATTAATCATTACTGTTCTCCTTGGAATTATGGGCCTAGTTTGTATAGTGCCAGTGGGCCAAAAATGGCATCTTTTTAATATACAAATAACAGCATACAGGCGTGCACTAGTATCCACTAATTTGGTAGTCACGGTTTCAGTTTTCTTCGGATACCACTGATACTGGGATGCCTATTAAAAATAGAACTTTAAACAAATATCTCTCTCTTTTACTTTGTTGCAGCAAAACCACTGATCTTTAAAAAGGCATCCCCAGTATCCATGGTTTCAGGTACCCACAAGGGGATTTATGGATTTCTGTCCATTAAACCAGAGAAAACAAAAATGTTCTGAACACAGAAACATTTTGCCCTCTGCACTGGTCCACAATTTCATTAGCTTTGCCCCTGTGCACACTGCTGGATGATGCCCACAACCATGAATTTTCTCTCTCATACTTTCTTCATTAATTTTTAAAATAGATTTCAACCTGTCTAAAATCACTTATGACCTCAAGGCAGCTTTCATTAGAACAAAAGTTAGGTTGTACAAAATGCTAAAAAGAACAATCACAAACACACCACAAAGAAAAATCATTTAAGCAAAGAAGAAAAAAATCCGCTGGGAAAATCAAAAAGCAGGAAAAGCAATGATAAGCGTCTCAGATTAAAATTGTGCCATTCAGGGCACAACTGGGCAGATTTTGCCTGACGTCTAAAAAGTTGTAAAGAAAATGCTAGGCATCTATGTCTGGAGAAGGGGACTCACAGTTTGGGTTCCACCACAGAACACTAGTTATGTCACATCCAAAAATATACAGGGGCTTTGCCAAGAGAATCAAAGCTCATAGCTGCATGTGATTTGCACAACCCTTAAAGCTTGTTGCCATTGTTAAGAGATTAGTATTATTGCAACCCTGTTTTTATAACATTGTATAAAACGTGGTGGCGCAGCGGGTTAAACCGCTGCTGCTGGGCTTTCCAACCGGAAAGTTTGGGAGTTCAAGACTGCGCAACAGAGTGAGCTCCCATTGCTTGTCCCAGCTCCTGCCAACCTAGCAGTTTGAAAGCACCTAAATGCAAGTACATAAATAGGGACCACTTCGGTGGGAAGGTAACGGCATTCTGTGTGCTACGTAGAGTCATGCCGGCCACATAACCACGGAAGCTTTTCCTTGGACAAAACGCCGGCTCTACAGGCTTTGAAACAGAGATGAGCACCGCCCCCTACAGTCGGTCACTAGACCATTCGGTCGTGGGGAAACTGTTACCTTTTATCCTTTCTAAAAGGCATGATGAACAAAACCCTTATTTTGGGAAAACAAATAGCTAAAGCAAGTTTGATGGGAATTTTGAAAATCAGTACACAAATACGACATTTTTCTATTGCTACTAACTCATTCAAAAGAGTCTTATAGGAACTTCCAAATTTAATTAATAAATAAATCTCCTTTTGGAGTAATAGTTGTCCTACTAGAGGGATATGTGGCTTGCAAGTCACTGTAAATAGTTTATATTGTTAAGCTTTACATTATTTCCCTGTTGGGATCCATGAGTCATGGTATTAAATTTATTGGCATGATAAGCACCAATATTTGAAGCTGATAAGGGATGGCCATGGGAATTGGTAATAAGGTACATGACCTTTCACCTCTAAGGTCACTGGATCACATCCGTATTAGGTCAATAGTGGCAGAAAGTCATTACGTGTCTGGCATCTGTTTGGTGGCCTTTGTGGAATCAGTTGATAGATTCAGACTGGTACCAACTGGACAGATATTACACTGAGGAGGATGCTCAAGACATTGTTACACCTGTCATAAGGTTTCAGAGTCATGACTTCCTAGTAGTAGTTTAAATTGAGGGGTGA
Source organism: Lerista edwardsae (assembly GCA_029204185.1). NCBI lineage: Eukaryota > Metazoa > Chordata > Lepidosauria > Squamata > Scincidae > Lerista > Lerista edwardsae. The sequence continues at coordinate 31,472,897 of JAJKFI010000001.1, read as the reverse complement.
TGTGTTTGGGGGGGGGTGTTGCCCTTCCCATTTATGCAAGTAATGGGGGGAAGCTATTTCTTCCTATAAAACAATGCAAAGCTCGTAAATGAGAGCTTGTATAATATAGTAGTTAAGGCTGTAATCCTACTTAACTGGGAATAAGCCAATGAGAGCCCAATCCTATGCAGGTCTATTCAGAAGTAAGTTCCATGATATTCAGTGGGGCTTACTCTCAGGTAAGTGTGATTAGGATTGCAGCCTGAGCCTGTAAGGTTGCAATCCTAAAAAAGGGAATAAGTTCCATTGAACTCAGTGGGGCTTGTATAGGATTGTGCTCTAAGATTTATTTCTGAATAGAGATAACATAGGATTACACTGTAAGAGGTGGAGATGTGAATAAGAACTTACCTGGTTTGAATCTCATCTCTGCCATGAACTTACTAACTGCTTGATCCTAATCCATGCTGGAATAGGGAGGCCAGCCGACCTGCCCCCTATCCAGTGTGGGGTTGGGACTGGCTGCAGCACAACTCGGAGTAAGAGGAATTAATTCCCCTAACCCGTGTTGTGTGGCAGCCTCCCCAATAGGGCTACTAGGATCTGCCCAGTAAAATAGCTAGTGCAGATTCAAGGACCCGTGTAAGGCTGACTGGGTTGGGGACAGGGATCTGGCTTAAGGGTAGAGGGTAGAGATCTGTCTTAAGCGCATCCTAAATTTAGTTAATCATGGCAAAAGAAATGTTATATCCTTTATTGGCATATAACAAAGAGAATCTAAAAACACATCAAATCAGCCAGGGCACAATTCAGCTTCTCAACTGAGCAGCTCAGGTACTGATACAGGAAGGTTGCCACCCTTTCAGTTGTTTCAACTAAAGAGTCTGTTAAGAGGTGACCTATTTTTGCCACATCAGGAAGTCCCTGTCTTGTTCTAAGAATGGGATCCAGGTATCTTTGACAGATCTCAGCATAAAAGCGGCAAGAAAGAAGAGAATGGGCAATAGTCTCAATATGCCCCTGTCCGCAAGGGCAGCATCTATCTGCATGGGGTATCTAATGAAATTTCCCGTATAGGACAGCAGATGGGTTATCGCAAATAAAATGTGCCTGTTTACTCAGAAGTAAGTGCCACTATGTTCAATAGTTCAGGTGTTACAGATTACGATTACGATACTACCCTTTAAATGGTTGGGCAGTTATCCCTAAAATAGCAGACCTCATGCTGAAAGACAATATGAGCCCCCCCACCCCACCCCACCTTGGCAGGTCCAAAGAAGAAAGGTGGGACAGGACATCAAAAAAAGGAAGCCAAACAAATGATAACTCTAATTGTGCTGGCTGCTGGCTGCATTGTTAAGAATCCTCCTTATATCTAAAGATATGATTAGAAGTCTATTTATTATTTTGCCTCCCAAGTTAGCTACTGCTAAACTGATCTATAATGCAACTGGAAATGCATTTTCCAGATCATTTAACACACTTCTGAGGAAGCAAACAGTAACCAGACTTCCATTTGCACAGAGTGACTGTGTTTAAAAACATCAGTTTCCTTCTCCTCAAAATATACGTGCACAATAATTTCACTAATCTGCACTAGAACCAAAGAAACTGCGCTGAAGAAATGGGCACTGGGCCAAAGCAGGGAGCAGTGCCAAGCCAGCAACAATGACACAGAGGCTGCGTAAGTTGTCCCTGCGCTGGCCGAGTTCAACCAGCGAGGGGCGGGGCTTGGGAGGGCAGGGAGAAGGCGGGAGGGAGGCGGAGTGGGACAGGGGAAGGCGGCCCTGTGGGCAGACTGGCCTGGAAAGGGGTGGGGTCAGGATCTAGCCATTAGGCCAGATCCTAATCCACCCCCACCCCTGTCCAGGGGGCTGGCTGGCCCCAATCTGGCCCACTTGGACTTGTGCCAGTGATGGAGCAGATCGGAGCAGCCCCATAGGGCTGGCTGGGTCTTACTCTGGAGCAAGGGGAAAATATCCACTTGGCCTGTGGTGAGCTCCACCTGTCTCAAGCCTGCTGGCATGCCTGTTCCAATGCAGGGTAGGATTGAGCTGTTGGAAATTTTCTCATTCATCCTAATCTACCTCATTCCAACACCACACGGCTGGGGTTGAGAATGCTGGGGATGATTTAAGTACAAAATGCTTTCTGGGTAGGAGTCTCATTCCTTCTGTATTCTGTACAACACCTAACGTGCCATTAAGCCCAGCTTGGTTACCAGAAATGCTTAGGGAGCATTATGGACAAGTATCCTATGCATGTAGATTTGAAAGTAAGTCCCACTATCTACACTGGAACTGACTCCCAGGTAAGTGTGCACTGGTAGAATTGCACTGCAAGATTTAATTTATGACAGGAAATTGAGGTCTTTTTTTTTTTTTTAAAGGAAGAAAATGGGTTTTGTAAAGGACCAGGAATACAGAGTAAATACAGCAGGTTTAATTACAGTATGTCCAAAATGTGTGCCCCAGTTTTTGTTTTTCCTTTTCACACTGCAAAGAAGGGGAAGTTGGATGGCAACAAGATGGTGTGATAGAATTGGATTATAGGACCTTGGAGCACCAATCATGCTTAGAAAATGCTTGCAATTAAGCTTGCACTCCCTCATGCAAGCAGCTGTTTGATAGAAATTGTTTCCTTCATGCTTTCACCTGGTGGATTATCTAGAAAGTACTGTGGGGCTGATTTGCACATACGTGTGCATGTCCTTTCTTGATGACAGCAATGTCAAGTGATTTGCATGTGTGCCATCACAAATATAACCCCCCAGGCAGTTTTTCTCATCATCCCCTGATGGTGCTTTAAGTTAAATGTTACTTCAAATGCAGTGCTTCATAGCAGAGCCATTGCACGCATAGTCAGCTGACAGTGTATAGTGATCAAGTGATACACATGCATGTGTGATCCAGCTGTTGGTTTGACCTCTGAACTAGAGGTAACGTGTGACTGTTGTACTGGAGATGTAGATCAGTCTCTAGACCTTTTTCAAACCCAGCCTCCAGCCCTGCAATAAGACCCACGTTAGATCTTTTGTTAGATTTTTCATACTGACCAGGTAGAGATTAGGACAGAGTTCCTGTATTTATTTATTTGAAGAGGGAATCTTGGCAGGTGAGGTTGAACCTGCAAAATTTATCCTTTCTTCACTGGTGTTTGCCTTGAAAAAGATTTATATCCCACTTCTCCTTCTCCCCCCCCCCCTCTCTCTCACACACACACACATATACACACACACACACACAGAGAGAGAGACGTTTGCAAAATACTGGTGGCACCATCCCAGGTTCTAGGGCACGACCCGACTGTGAAGTAATCAGACCAACCCAAGTGGTGATTTCCATGACCACTGACTGTAGTCCGATTCTCTTAACAAGGAATTGGCAGGGCGGGAGATGGTGCGAGATTTGGGGTGCGGCTGAAGAATATGCCCGCCTTGTGGTGGCTGTGGACGGGACAGGAAAGCGGCCAGGGAGAGTCGTGGTTTTATTTCTCAATTGATTTTGGTTTGGAATGCCTCACCTTTCAGCAAGGTTTTTATGCCAGGTATTGCGAGTACAGGAATAGCTACTGATGCTGAACATTGATTCTACCTTCCATCTCTCCCACCCACCCCCGTGCCTCGCCACTCTTTCGCGGGACATCACATCTGAACCGCGCTGCGCGGGGGGGGGGGGAGAGCGGGGCGTGAATCGCTTCTGAATAAATGTCTCTATTAATGAATTATTAACTCAGCTCTCCTGACCTTAAAAGTGGGATGAAGTGGCGCCCCGGGCAAGAGAGGAAGCGGCTGAAGCCTTTATCGGTCTCCTGTCAGAGGCACCCGACCATTTGTCTTCCCCCTCAGATCGGGAGAATTAATTAATATGAAAGGAAACTTTTTTAATTGTGTGTCAAACGAAATCAGATAGGGTCTTCCCGATTCAATATATTCTTTAGGGTCTGAGCTTCACGCAGCTTGTGTTTCCTGTTTCCCAAGAAGAAAATAAGGAGCCAAAAGTGTGTGTGTGTGTGTGTGTGTGTGTGTGTGTGTGTGTGTGGTTGCGCGCGGCCGCGGACGGGCGCGCGTAGGAGGAGGGGGGTATCTATGCAATATTCCCAGGGAAAAAAATGATGGATTTGGGGTAGTTAATTTATCGATCCTTGGCTCCTCTTCCCGCTTGTTTTATTTTAGAGGTCATTAATCAATGAAGAAAAACACCACCACCGTTTCACCTTTTTTGCATGTAATACACTTTGCCCTTCCTTATTTATTTCTCCGCGAATGGATTCCTAACAAATATTCGCCAATCGATCCGGTGTGGGCGATGGATTTTTATCAAAGTTTGATCGCTTTTGAAACGGTCGATGTGATTTGTTTCAATGCTTGTCCTATAAATAATAATAATAAAAGAGAGGAGGGGGGGAATAAACTCTGCTTGTCTGCTTGTCTTTAGCAACCCAAAAGTTACACTCTGAAAACTAGCAAGAAATATCAACACTGAAATCTCCAGAGAGCCATATTAAGGGAAAACAAGAAAAGAACAGCGAGACATAACACAAGCTGGCACAGACCAAACTGTCTGACGATAGAGGAGAAAAGCAAAAGGGTCACTCTTTGGTCACACTTTGGTTCTCAACTATTTGCTTTCGTGGATCACCCAACAATCCGGTTTCCACCACCACACACACCCCCTCTCATACATACCATGCATACACAAGCGCGCGCGCGAACTGTCAATTTCTACGGCTCTGGCCGATAGAAACTAGGCGCATCTGTGTGTGCATCTTTCTATGTGCGCGCGCCCCTTGACCAATTTTTTTTTTGGGGGGGAGGCTTCCGCTGCCATCGTTTCCGTTCTCTTTGGGCAATAATTTTATATTGCTCTCACACTTTTAAAGTACTACTTCTACTTAATTATACCGAGTGGTTTATATTGGTCCTCTATAAAAATTAAAGTGCCCCCGACAAACTGATCTCCGTTTCCACCCTGGACACTGAATTTGCCAGGAAGATTTGTAGGAAGATTTGCCTACTGAGAGGGCGAGGGGCTGAAGACCAGGGGGGCCGTGGTCCCTCAATTATGACGAAAGCTGGGAGAAAGAGACAGATCCACACAGATGCTCTCCTGTCCTTACTTCCTCACTACTACAGCCCTAAAGGGATGGGTATGAGTTTGCACAAAAATTGCGTTTTGATTTTGCATAAACCTGAGTTTTAAGTTGGAGTCTGAACATGCACCCCTCACGGGGATCTCTCTCCAAGGGGACCCCGTCTTCCACTTCAGAGCTCTTTTTAGATCACATAGGAACAAATACCATTTGATTTGTTCTTGCAAGTAGCTTCCAGGCGAGCCGTCCACATTGAACTGTCTGTCCTTCTGCAACACCTATAAGACAAATGCAGCTATTGACATTGCATTTAAGCGCATCGGCTACCGGCATTCCCCTAGTTGCTGGCTGCTGTTCTCGCGCCTGAAACATTACTAGCAATTACATTGAAACTGTTGATTTAAAAATAACTCACTAATCGGAACCACGGCATTGGACCGGAGCAGCACCGAATCTAACAAGCTGCCCAGCACCCTCATCGCATTCACTGGTGCTGTTTGAAAGAGTTGCAGTTTTTAAAAAGTTACTAAATCGATGAAGCAGCGACGGAGCCCAGAATATCATCGTGACTTTATGAAAGCGCCCGGAGTGATTCGTGGACATTTTGCATTTGTATAAAATACACTCCAGCGTCCGCGGGTTCCACCTCCGCCGGGATGGGCCTCTGTGCTTCAAAGAGAAATATGCTAGAGCTTTTAAAAGGAGAAGAATAAAGCTTAATACTTGACATAATCGAACTGATCAAAGGTAGTGAAAGGTGCTGGCGGTTAGTTTTACAGCGCAGAAAATCGTAGGTGTTGGTTCTTCCCCCCCCCCCCAATTCCCCAACCCGCCCCTTCACTTGTGTGTGTTGCCTTTAACTTAGGTGTTATCAATCTATTCCGAAAAATGACGGATGACCTTGTCACACCGACGCCAGTCAAAACAATCCCCCCTCCCTTGCACTAACAGTTCGGTTCAGAATTGTATGAACATGTCTTGCCTTGGACACAGACAAAAACTAAACATCAACAGCGTTCCCAGGCTCTGGAAGAAGCAATGAGTGGGAAAGAAAGAAAGGAGCGACAGTGTATAGAAACTGACATAGGAAGGGTACTGATTGGTGAAGTAGTGGAGACACTGCCTGGCGCGGGGACGGGGAGGGAACTATAAGCGCGCAAGTTCATTTCCAGCTGAGAAGCCGCGCTTGATAAAATACGCAGATAAATCCACGCCTCTTCATCTAAATCTACCCCAGTCGAAGTTTTTTTTCTTTCATGATGAAAGCATCTCATATATTTTGGTCGACCAGGGGCCCAATCCTATCCATGTTTCCGGTGCTGATGCAGCAGCAATGTAGCCCCGAGGCAAGCAAACAGATGTTCCCTTATCTTAAGGAGACCTCCCTGTTTCCCTTCCACCATGGAATGCATCACACACCCCATTGGGACGGCTACATCAGGGCTGGATAGTTGGATATGGTTTGGCCCTAGGTATACACACTGTATATAAACTACCACGATGGAAAATCGGACCAGAAATGATAACGTTCTCTGTGCTAAGGGCGTTGACTCCGAAGTGAGTCCACTTGTGCTCAGTCAACGAGACTTACGAGGACGTAAGTGGATTTCTGGTTGTATTCCAAGTATCTTCGCGGATATTCACAACCAATTCAATTGTTTGAATTTATTAGGAAGCAAAACATTTTTAAAAAATTGCCAAGCGTCTTAAACTTTTAGCCCATTACAACTCACCTATATCGGTACTAAGTAAAAACTGTTGCATAGTCTAGAGGAGGCAGATTGAAAGAACCCCACAAATCATGGAGAAATGGACAGTTTGGCAAAGAAAACCAGCCTGTTTTGGAGTACATGAAGGTGGTCCACTACGCACTTAAGCGGCTTTGTGGCCCTATCTGCATGTCCATCTAGTCCTACTTACGCGGCTTGTGAGCCGCGCGTTAGCACCAAAATTATGGAATTGGAAAGAGGAGGAGCCTGATCACGTTTGAGTCGCACGTCCGACTCGGGAAAAGAGCCCCGCCGCTCTCCACACCGCAACAAGGACAAAAGAAAAAGTGAAAGGTCGAGCCCTGGAATACCGCTCGGCTGACTAGACTTGCCCAGAAGAGGAGCCCCGCACACGCGCCAGATCCGTCCGGAGCTAGAAAAGGCGTGCGCGTTGTTCCGCTGGGCAGAAGGTGGGCTCTGAGAAGAACGACTTCTTTTGGCAGCCCTGCCGCTGTGTAGCCCAGACTCTGCCCTCCTCCAGAACTCAGAGATCAATCAACCACTGACGATCCCCGCGTCCCTTGCCTAGTCCTCCCTTCGCCCAAGCCGCCTCGTGGAGTGGCGCGGAGCAAGGGAACAAACGGCGGCGATTTCTCTTCGCAAGTCAGGATGCTCTGAACTAAAACGGCGGGAGGCGGCGGCGTGTGTGTGTGTGTGTGTGCGTGTGTGTGTGGGGGGGGGGGAAGCTCCAAAGGGTTAGGAGAGTAATCAGCGCCCACATTCATCGCTCTCCCTCCCCCTCCTCCCTCGCTGCCTCCCTCACACACTTGTGTTTGGTGCTGTCGTAAAACCCACGTGTCTAGCCCGGAGGCTGCCAGAGCGCCGAACGCAGCAGAGCCCAGCCGCTCCAGCCCCAGACTGCCACGGCAAGAGCGACCGAGGGAGCGAGAGCGAGCGATCTCTGCACGGGACAAGCGACCCTCCCTCCCTCCTTCGCCCGCTTTAAGCTCAGGTTGTCGAAAGCGGAACTCGCTTCGCCCGCCTCCTTCCAGGCTCTGGATCTTCCACGGGTGGGAGAGGAATTCTGCCTCCCCTCCGGACCCACGTAGCCCACAGCGATCCAGGTACAGGAGTTTGGAGGGAGGGGGCGCCACGGGGAAGGGCCAAGGCATAGCACGCTGGCTGGCTGCGCTTGGGGTGTCGCTTTGGCTTCCTGGGCTTGTTCGGCGGCCGCGATCGGCTGCAGCTGCCTTTCACTTCTCCCGGGACGCTCTGAAAAAAAAAGTAGCCTGGATAGCTGGCGGGGCGCGCGTTGCCTTTTGGCGGGGGCCGGGAGGGGGGCTTCCGATTTTCCGTCCGTTTAAGCTAATGAGATTTCTCCGCTCGACTTGAGCGGGGCGAAGAAACCTGGCTGGAGGAGGTGGGAGCCGGGGGTGTGAAGCGATAGTCGCTGACCCTTATCGGGAAGGCGAGAGGAATCAGGCAGGCAACTAAGCACGACAGAAGAAAGTTCTTCGGGAAGCTCTTGCGGAAGGGAAGTGGTTTGTGTCCAGCGCTTGTTGGCGTGCAGAGCGGTTGATTTCCTGCATTCCCTCGGTTTCCCATGCCCCGAAACTTGGGGCCGTGCGTCGTGCGGCAGGCGCTAGATCTGGAGGAGTCAGGAAACAGGCTCCCGCAGAGGGAGAGAATCTTCCGCGGCAGTGGCGTTCCTAGACGGGGGGCAAAATGCTAGGTTTTGCAGGAGCCTGAGCTCCTGGGTAAAGCGGCCCCTCCCCCTCGCCATCGCAGCCATTTGCGGCTCGGAGAGTTCTGCTCGCAAAACCCGTTCCTAGAAGGCGGGGCAAAACGCAAAGTAAACTTCGCGTTTTGCCCCCTTCTAAGAACGCCATTGTTCCGCAGCTCCCTGGACGCATCGGGGACTGCAAAACTCGTGCCGGGCTGCCGCTTTTCAGCCTCCTCCGCCCGAGCCAGGACAGAACCGCTCACCGGCCGTTCTCCGCTCTTCTCTTCTCTTCCCTGTCATGCTTAGGCTCGCAGAGATGCTGAAACCAGGCGATCCCGGCGGATCAGCTTTCCTCAAGGTGGATCCTACTTACCTCCAGCACTGGCAGCAGCTTTTCCCTCACAACAGCCAGCTCAAAGGCGGCGCCGGGCTACTGGGACACCTCCAAGCGTCCGAAAGAGCCGTCGATCCCCCGGTTGACAGCCTCCGCCAACTCGCGGCCTCTCTCTCCTCGACTCCCTCCTCCTCTTCATCTTCATCCTCCTCTTCGTCCTCCTCCTCCTCCTCGTCTTCTACCCCGTCGTCCGCTCCATCTTCGTGCGCCGTCGCCTCTCTGGCCAGTCTAACTTCGCTGCCCGTGGCTCAGATCCCCGTCTTTGGACCCATCCAGACCTCCGACTCCCCCAGCGGAGCGCCGGTCTCTCTGCTGCAGACCAAGGACCTGGGGGGAGGCGGCGGAGGAAGCGGAGTCGGCGGCGGGGTTGCAAAGTGCAGCGACAGGGTAGCCGCCAGATTCCGTTGCACCGCGGAGGAGCTGGACTATTACCTGTATGGGCAGCAGCGCATGGAGATCATCCCGCTCAACCAGCACACCGGGGACCCCAACAATCGTATGTACCGCCTCCGTCATCCACACGCTCGCACAGCCTCTCGTAAGCGGGTGGGCGCCTTAGCCGTTCGAAGTCGGGACGGCGATTATGTAATGTTGGGAAGAGAGAAATTCTCTCTGAAGTGTCCCGTGATGATTTGAGACCTCGCTCTCTATATTCTCTGCATGATGAATGAAATCCACTGAAGGCAACTGGGCCTCATCCTTCCTAAGTACAGGCGTTTTAGCTCCCCTCCTTAGAGGCTATGCAGGCTCAGGTGTCAGGAGTCTGAATCTCTGGTGGATTTGACTTCTGCAGTGTGAAAGGGTCACTCAAGAGATGCTTAAGGCTGCAATCCTATCCACACGTACCTGGAAGTAAGCCCCATTTACTGTAATGGGACTTGCCTCTTGAATAGTGCATAGGATTGGACTCTAAGGCTACATCTTTAAACGCATTCTGCACTTCGAAATACACTCCCTGATTGCAATGGAACTTATTTCTGAGAAGTTTCCAGAGGCTAGAAATACAATCCACAGGAACCATGGGCCTTTGACCCAACACCAGTCAGTGCAATCCTAAGCATATCTACTACTCAGAAGTAAGCCCTATTGAGCTTAATGGAATTTATTCCCAGGTAAGTGAGTGTAAACTTGCGGCCTAGACCTGCAAAGATTAGTTGCAGAAAAATCAACTTGCCTTAGGGGCACTGAAGGGAGAGAGGTTCTTACCAACATCATGCCACCCTGGAGGAAGTTTATTGGAAAGAAGGTCTGAAAACATTCTCCCTCTTACAAAGCTGCTGCATGAAAAAGTTTGAAGAGTTTTCCCCTCCTTGGGTAGCAAACCAAGTGTCATGATTTCTAAGCCAACAATTTTCTGGGACCCTTTGAAGATACCATTTACCTTTCCAGCCTTGTTAACATCAATAACACCACCACACCAGTGAGCTGGCCTTTCACGTGCAAGGCCAGGCACGGGCATTTCAGAGGAAGTTTGTTTTCAAAAGTATAAACGTCAGATGCCTAATTGGGTGTCAAAACCAATATGCTGGGGAGCAGATTTCAGAACTTGTTAAAAAGCAAACCTAAGAGAGCCACACTGAGCATTTTAAACTTGTTTAAACTTTTTCACAACCTTCCCATTCATAAAATTTCCTTTTTTTTTACAAAATAGTTTCGATTTTGACAAAATATCCTTTTTCTCCTGATTATGATTTCCACTTCGTTTGAATTTATTGTTTGTAGGATTTGAAACCGATAAAGGACTTTTCCAATATTGGAAAAATTACAATAATGAAGCTATATTACAGAATGTATAACAATATGATAACTTTTCAACACATTTTTTTTCTTGTGTCAAATATGTTTTAATATTTCTGTAATTTTTAAGGGAGTCATAGGAACTCTTTGATCCATTTCCACAATAACACTTGTACTGAAATTCATGTAGTTTCTTGAAAACAATTTGATTACAAATCAGTGGCATTTACTGATACCATGTAAATATATTTTGATGGAGTTGCCCGTCAGTGAGTCACACAGGCATATTGGATTGACAGAAGCCAGCTCTTCATTCCAGCGGGAATATTTAGATTCTGACCCTTCTCCCCCGCCAATAAATGGGGCAAAACCTGTTTAAGTGCCAGCTTAAGTGAACAGTGGATCAGACAGAAAAACTTAAAATTGAGAGTAGATTTTGTTTTGTTCCAAAGAGTTAATGAAACATCCCAATTCCAAGAATATTCCGAGGCGTAATTTAATTGAAGTGAACTGGAGTAGACTCACTTAGAAATAAGCACTTCTGTATTTTATTCAAATATGTTTAGAATCAGATGACGCAGCCCGGGTGTATGCGTCTTTACTCGAAAGTAAACCCCAATGTGTTCAATGGCGTTTACTCCCACTGTGCACCACCATCCTACGCACATTTACGCGGGAACAGGGCTGAGTTCCATGAGACTTACTCCCACGAAAATGTGCATAGGATTGCAGCCTTTGCCTTTTTAATTTTAACCATCCTTCAGAAAGTGGAGAGTTTGTCTTGGTTTGTCCCGCGCTTCCACATTGCAAAGGTGTCTGTTCCGGATCGTGGCTTCCCTGTGATGTTGCATGACAGCGCATCCGTTTCCTCCAGGGGCAAAGCAGCGCAGGGTTTCTCGACTACCGAGTATCCGATCTCATATGCGTTACTGACTCGGTAACGCGCTTTTAATTGCCAACAAATCCGTGATTTGCGTGCCAGAGCGGAGGTTTGTAAATCTCAGAATTTACGAAGCCCATGCCCGAACACTAAACTAAGAAGTGACCTTAGAAAACAAGCAGATTTCAGGATGGAATCTTTGTTGACGTTTCCACGCATCTCATCCACCAGGATCAGAAATGAGGCTTGCGCGGAAAGCCTGTACAAATGCACCACGTGGTCTACCGGGTCAAAAGCAGCGCCAAATATTCATATATCTGTGAAGAGATACGGTCACCACTGACCGCAGTCTTCTGCTGCAATCCTACCTACACGGGATTGCCCTGTAAAACGGGTTCAGGACTGTAGTTTTCATGGATTGGAAAATCGAACATTTCCTACCACCGCAGAAAGGATTCCTTGCTCTACAAGAAGACGTCTGTCTTTGGAAGCTCTTTTCGCGGGACGAATGAAGCTTTGGAATCCAACCCATAGGATTGATCTGCGCTGGTCTGCGGCCCATTGCGCAGTTTAATCCATATTCCAGCGAAGCCGAATCGCTTAGATTCAAAGCATGTCATCAGCCGCTCGTCCCTTCCGCCATTCTTTCCCTAACAATCATGGCCCCTTCTCCCAGCCATCCAACCTTCACGCACGGTAGCCCAACTCCTCCGCAGACCGTCCTAGCATTTGTGCTGTGCTGTAGGGCGGGTCCAGCCGATCGTGGCTGAACGGTTTTTGCGGATGATTCCTTCCCGCCAGCCCCAATTAGAAGAAGAAAAGTCCGAACTTCTCTCGATGGTTTCCTCCCCCCCACCAGATCGGAAGTGGTGCCTTTAAAAAGTGGTGCCTTTAAAAGAGAGTGCGATCACAGCACCAACGCATCCTAGGAAGAAGGAGCAGGCAAAAGATAAGCGGCCGGCACAGGGGAGTTGAGATCATTGGCTAGGGAGAGGAAAGCAAGTAGTTGCTCCAGCTTTGATTTGCAGCTCAGATTCCTGTTGACTGCGAGGTAGTTTACCGTAGAAGTTGAAAGGGAATTGAATTTGAAGTCCTTTGCACAGGTGGTGCTTAAATAGGTGCTGTTACTATTCGGTTTTTGGAATTTAATTTTTTTTTTTTGCCTTTCCGATGCCTCTAATTTGAATGTGCCTTTTGACTAGAATCTGCATTCGATTCACCCGCCTTAATAGCATTCATAAGCGATGGATTCCGTTTTAGACTGAAATGATCTTGTACCATGATTTGTGAAAAGCACCTTAATACAATTTCTTGAAGGAATTTTGAGCTTTCTAAACAAAAGCCAGCAAATATTCTGACCCTATGGGCCACCAAGATAGCACAACTCTGGGGAAAGATGAAAGTACATCCTTCCAAATGATTTGAGAAATAATTCTAGTTCAATTTTCTCCCTCCCTCCCTCTGATTCTCCCAAAACTTTTTTTTTGTAAAATGAAAACTGGATTGGAACCATCCCATTTGATTACAGAGTGCCTGACAAAACTTGCAGTTCAACCCTACAATCCAGGACAGGCACGTTATTGAATCTGTTGTCCAAAAAAAGCCCTAATGTTGTCCACTCACATCCAAAATGCATTTACTTGGAAATATCAACGGATATCATTTTTCCTGTTTGTGAAAAGGATCCCAAGTATGTTAACTGAGATACTTTTTTGAATTCAGATGCTTTAGTTTTGTGGTGAAAAGATATAGAGCATCCAGTTCTTAACCCCAGATAAGCAAATACCATCACCCAATATGACAGATGATGATGATGAAGATGATGATGATGATAATGATGTGTGACTTTGTCATATGTCCATTTCAGTAGGACAAAGCATGGAAAAAAGCATGACCTAGTTACAATTGAATATTGAGCACTTAATGCTAGCCTATTAAATATCCCCATTTATAATCTGAATGGTTAATTTTTCAACTTCATATTATAGCTCTAACATGGTTTAAAAAGTTCTATCTCATTTCATGCTTTATTTTACATTCTAATAGGTCTTCATTTACCACTCCCTAATATGGATTCTTTGGGAGGTTAATATTCAATAGTTACTTTCTGGGGTTCGATTTTCAAAGGGCAATTGAAACATGCTTTTGCTTTCTTTTTTAAATCTTCAAAGTGATTTATGCTCCTGTTTCATATGGAGATGTTTCTTGCTAGGAGTTCTCGGCAATCAAGCTAATTAGGAATGGAAGTCAAATGGGCTTTTTTCCTTAAAGAAATTGAACTTTCCCTTTTGCAACTGAGTGATCCACGTGCATGAGTCTGATATTAGGATATTTTCACACGTGAGACTTAAACTAGTGTGTAGTGTAATGTCTCCTTTGATCAGAATGTCCTTTCCAGTGGTTGGGGGGATTTGCTCCTTTTGCTCCTATCCTGCAATAACAGAATTCAGAAGGAGACACATGTGACTTTTAGGGCCATATGTGAAATCGTCCTTCAGATATGCGTAGAAGACACTGGAGGGTAGCACAGAGGACTTAAAACTCCTCTTGGAAGTAAATCTCAGTTCCACCAATTTTGCTTGGTGGAACTCAAGGTGCAGACTCAAAATGATTAAACTCAGATAAGTTATTGATTACAGCCCTTTACCACAAAGTGGTAAGAGCGTGAGGTTTTCAACTCAGCGCTTTGCTATTAATTCTTGTCTATGAAAGAGTGCCTTTAATTCTTGTTGATGATTGTGATTTATAATCTGTGTTAATTAGTCCAGATCAGAAGAGCACGAGGAGGAGTCAGTTACTTAAAATTGCAGCTTTTACATTCTTGTCCAGTTTTCTGATCTTAAAAAACAGGAGTTTTCTGTGTCTTCACTCTGAAGTACTGTGTCACATTTTACTAACTTGGCCTGTGGAAGAGAGCAGGTTGCTGGGCCCATCCAGTTCAATGGAATAGGGCAGGCGAAGGTGTTGTGCTTGTAACTTATACATGTGGGAGTACCTTTTGCCTTTTCCTTTTAAATTTGTATTTCCCCAAATTGCTACTAACGCCTGTGATTTCGCTATTTTCCATCATTAGTTTCCCCAGCAGCAGCAGCAGCAGCAGCAGAAGCAACACCCTTAAAGAGAACAGCAGCTTGTGGCCCATATATTAGATTGAGGTTAGAAAAGGTGGTGACTGTTTATTTAAGGTGATAAAATGGTCCATCAGCAGTAATCTCCATCGATATGTGCCACAAGGAGATGAAGGATGAGGGGACAAGGCACAATTAATTGCCCTATAGTTTTGTAGGAGAGAGTGGAGGCAATGCGGCCCTCGCTTCGATCTCCTCTCCCAAAGCCCATTCATCATCTCCACATTGTATATGGGGCTCTCCCAGGGGCAGGGGGTGGCAAGGTTTATCTACACACAATATTCTCCTAACCTTCTGATACCTGACACCGAAATTTAATTCATTCATACACGCGATCGAAGAAGGCGGAAGAAAAAAAGAAATCCACCCACACTCACAGCCTCCCCCCCCCCCAACACATCACGGAACTCTCCACACAAAGCGACGAACAGGAGAGCAACCTAAATCCTCTAGCAGGCTGGAGCATCCTGTCTTCTTCCCCTTCACACGTATACAAAAGTCCCGAGAGAGACGAAATGACCGCCTTTGTTTTGTAAAGGACCGGATCGGGTTGCAGCTCGTGCAACGGTTGGCTGTTGATATTTGCATGCTGGCAGGCGGCGTCAGTGGAGTATCAGGCTAAGATCGACGAAGGAACAAGAAGAAAAAGTCCCCGAGTTTGTGGCTTGGTTTAAAATTAACCAGTCTAGGCTTAAATCTTACTCAGATCCAGATACTCCGGTTTATTAGCGTGTGTGGATCATGCTATCAGCTGAGTGTGGATCAGTGCGGATCACGCTGTCAGTCCAATCCTAGGCAAGCTAATTCAGAACTCCCACTTTTCAGTGGGCAAAGAATGCCGACAGGGCTTCATAAAAGACCGTCATAGAGCCCATCCTTCTTTCCTTGGTTCATTGCAGTTTGCATTTTCTAACCTTTCCCATTAGATGTAGAAATCTCATTAATTCACCATTATATCTCTATGTGTGTGTGTGTGCCCGCCCGCGCGTTTCCTCCCCGGCCGCCTGCCTACTTCTGCAGCCGGCTGGGCTCAGAGGGTGAGGGCAGATTTCCATAGTCGATAACGGATACATATAAGTCCCGCAACGCAGCTGCGCACCCCATTCACCTGCTGCTGCTGCCGCCGCCGCCGCCTCCACGAGCTTTTGCAACCACAGCGCACGCGCGCTTAGGGAGGCACTGGAGCTGCCTTCACTCCTGATATGAAGGTCGTACAGAGAGAGAGAGAGTCTTCCGTCTCAGGTGGAGCCCCAGGGACCTCTCATCCATGGGCTGGCCTGAGCTGAGGCCTTCTTTTTAAAGAAGAACTAGAAGGAGCACCTTTCACGTTTGCTGTTGTTTTGCTAGGAGTAGAATTTGTTTGATTTTTCAAAGCCACCTGAAACCCCTTGAATGACAGGACAAAAGAAGAGCAAGTTGGAGCAAGGGTGGTGATCAGATACAGGCACGCCCCTGAATCTGCTGGGTTCCAATCTGAACCCCTCCGCGGATACCTGAAACCGTGGATACTGTGGATGCCTTTTTAAAGATAGGGGGACATCAGTGGTTTTCTGCAACGAGGCTAAAAAAGAGGATTTATTTAATGTTCCCTTATCTTTTTAACAGGCACCCCAATATCCATGGTATCTGTGGACCACTGAAGTGGATACTGAGTCAGTGGATACCGGGGCATGCCTGTATTCAGTTTATATAACTGTGCAAATGCAACCCTGATCACATTCAGGAAGTTAAGGTGATTTAAGGTCCAATCCAATCCAACTTTCCAGCGCTGATGCAGCTTCAGTGCAGCCCTGAGATAAGGGAACAAATATTCCCTTACGCTGAGGAGGCCTCTGTGACGGCTGTGCTTGCCCTGTTGGCATGGCTTCATCAGCAGTGGACGTTGTATCCAACGTCCTTAAAAAATGGATTGGGCCTTTAAAAATGGTAACAAACATATTAGTAATATTTCAGTTTCTTATTTTTCCCATTATTAATAATACGCAAATAAAAATAATGGACCGAAAGAACCGATAACAAGGAGGGAGGGAAGTGCTCTCACACGAAAAGCTCGCCTCATTGCTGGACTTCTGTAGGAATTTGAAGGAAATGTACTTTGAGAGAGAGAGAGAGAGAGAGAGAGAGAGAGAGAGAGAGAGAGAGAG
>JAJKFI010000001.1:31437356-31454531 GCA_029204185.1 Lerista edwardsae | reverse complement strand
GTGTGTGTGTGTGTGTGTGTGTGTGTGTGTGTGTGTGTGTGTGTGTGTGTGTGTGTGTGAAAACAGAA
Organism: Lerista edwardsae; assembly: GCA_029204185.1. Classification (NCBI taxonomy): domain Eukaryota; kingdom Metazoa; phylum Chordata; class Lepidosauria; order Squamata; family Scincidae; genus Lerista; species Lerista edwardsae. Next base: position 31,454,463 of record JAJKFI010000001.1, on the reverse strand, counting down.
AGAGTTAAGCTTTAATGAGAAGCTGACATTTTTTATTAGCGGCAAATATAGTATGTGGCCCTAATATGCATTTGTAAGATAATGCAATAATCTTACTCTAAACTGTTGCTGAGGACAGATCCAATCCATCTAGAATTCTTTATTTTAATTGAGTAATTTGGGTGATTTAAGCAATAAAAGCTTTCAAGATGCAGGCTGATCATGCGTCCTGCATGAATGAATAGCATTTTTTTTAAAGTGCCTATTTATTTTGATGCAATTTCTAGTGTACTGTATTCATTAGGCCTTGGTTTCAGGTAAGCATGCACAAGATAATAGTTTCTTGCACAATATAGTAGTTCATTGCACACCTTACTTGGAAGTAAATTCCACACAGTCTCTACTGGACTCTGGAATTTACTTCTAAGTAAACAAGCTTAAATTTGCACTGCATTTCAAGAAAAGCTGTTGTTAACTGTTATCTCCACTGAGATAGCACAATGTTTACTGTAACCAGTTAATTAATTGATTAATTGGTAAAAACAAGACAGTTAATCGACTAAAAACCTCTAATTCATTGACAACCCTAATAAATTTGGGTCTTTTATTTACATTTGATTCTTCCTATGACAATCACATAAGGAATATTTGTTAACTATTCCCTGAAGAAATGACAGATCGCCTTTGTTTCTCATCTCTGGTTGACTGAAAGTAGAAGTGTTAAGCAAGAATAATGGGACGTCTTTTAAAATGTTTTGGATGCTTCTCTTTTTCCTTCAGTTAGCTCAAAATCTAGAATGCAGATTTATCCCAATTCATACCATTGAAATTACTTGGGAATTAAATACCCTTTACTTACAACTTTAGGAGTTAAGGTTTCTTTTTCTTAAGCTGTTACTGCCTTGTCCTTCATGGCAGTCCTTCTGCCTCTGATATTCTTATTTACATCAAAATTACTACAGTCCTCTCATACGTTCCATATAGAACTCCAAATATTGTGCAAATAAGAATTTTTTTTTCCTTTTGTGCAAATAGAGACCATCTCAATATTTTCTTATGATAAGGAATCAAGCAAATCATGGTAGTTTTTTCCTTCTGAATTATTTATTACGAGTTGGCCCCCACCTGTTTATTTCTCCATGTAGATAACAGGGAGGGAATACTGGAACTTGGAATGTGGGGAGCAACCTTGGCCTGTGGAAAAGTTTCCTGCCATTATCCTGATCTAGATCAGAACCCCATTCCCATGGTGATGTCCCTTGGAAGGAAGATCCTACCAATCATTTCTCTACTCTAAAATGCAATTTTCTCTTTTGTGCTGCCTTTGAACACAAGTGGTTTCTCCTTTTCTTTTTAAAAGAGAAAGGCACAATTGCTTCATAGGCAGATTACACTTAATCTTGGAAGAGCATGCATTTTGTAATGTGTGCACAAGAATCTTTTTCCAACTCTGGTAAATGGATAGGAGGATATCATAGCTTTCTACTAAGAAGACCTGTGAAGACCTGTGAAAGACCAAGAAGACTCACTATGCTACTTACATCTTACCAAATGCATATTTTTCCTAGTTCAGTGAAAAATAAACGGGAAAAAGCAAGGCGTCCAGTCACATATCACTAAGGGCGCAATCCTAGCCTGGAGTTAGGCCAGCAAAGTTTGGCTGGCACCAGGGCCACCTTAAAGCACATTTCAATCACTCTCGGAGTCAGGGAGGATGGCGCATGTCTGTGTGTTGGTCTCTCTGACTTTGAGAATGGTCCAAACATACTTTATGGTGACTCTTGTGCTGGCCAAGCTTTGTTGGCCTAACTGTGTCAGCCTAACTCCAGATTAGGATTGCGCTCTAAGGTAACCAGGGTTATTTCAATGGAACACACTTCCACATCAAGTATTTTGGACTGAGATGTAAAAATGTATTTTTCTTAACTATAGTCTTTGTAGAAGTAAATTTGCAACTGAGGGACTTGAAATGTAGATTCCATTTTTCCTCTCAAAGAAGTGTCAAAAGCTGTTTATGACTACTGTTTATACTTCCATCTGAGTGGCTAATGTAACCTGGGCCACATTAAGCCATGGCCGGGCCCCCAGTCTTTCAGGTATTTAGGGCCCTCTCCAGCACTAACACACCCATAGTTTAATATGGCCTTGGGCTCCCTCCCGAAAGAAAAAGGAGGGCCTGTCCCTAGCCCTTGTTACTTTCCTGCTCCTCTCTTTGCATGACTCCCTCTGCTCCAGCCCCACCCCCACGCCCGGCGCTGTGAGCTGGGTCCTCATGGGAGCGTCGCTGCAGCTCGGCTCCTTGTGCCCAGGGCAACGTGCCTCAGTTCCTTGCAGCCTGCCACGAGGGACAGGACCTAGCTCGGGCCTTGTGTCCCAGCATGGGGCAGGTTAGCAGGAACATTGACGGGACCCTAGTCTTGTGGGGCCCCTAGGCTTAAGGATAATACAGCCCTGAATGTAACTCTACACAATCCTATTCCCCACCAGACCAGATTGTGCAACACTGCTGAGGGAATGTGCACTGCATGCTGTATGCGGGGATGATGACAACAACAACCAGACAGCCCAGCAGAGGTAAATGAAGAACTCTTTAAACTTACCTCTCCGTCAGCTGCCTGGTCTCCAGTGGGACTCCTCAGACCTATACCAGCAAAAGAGCTGGTGGAAGTCCAAGGGGACACTAGGGGGGTGGTTCCGGGTAAGGAAGGGGGAAAGGATCTCGGTGTGCATAGCTACTGCTAAGGTCCTCTCTCTTCTGCCCCTGGCCAAGCCAGCTCCCTACCTCAGTTCTCCTCTGCTGCTGACCTGTTCTGATGGAGGACAGTAGAGGTTCAGTGGGCCGCTGTCACCTGTGTGTGGCCTCGTAGTGTTTGCACCATTGGCCCAGGACTCACAGTATTATATATATACTTCTGAGATTGGCCATCCTAAGGCATGGATATGCTTGGATTGTAAATAAAAATAATAGTATAACCACTGTAAGTAGCTTTTGGTACCTCTTTGAGAGGAAAAGTGGGGTACATATTTTTGAAATGAAATAAATAAATAAGTACAATTCCATTATTTTGGTGGAACTTGCTTGTATGAATTTAAAATATCAGTGTTAGCTTAAAAAATCCTATCATTTTCAGTGGTCTATATATTACATCCATAATGCTTTAAAATGTCATCATAAATGCAGGGCAGACTAAAAAACATTGCAAAACATTTATAGTTTTACAGCCCTGTTTCCAAATCAGGATAAGAGCTTATTCATAAGAACTACTCAGAAAATGTTAGAAACTCTTTTGGAAGTAACATAATCCACCAAATTACAGAGTTATGACTTGATTAGTTTAGACAGTGTTCAGAGTAAATAGGATGCTTGCAGTTTAGACAATGTCCGGAGTAAATAGAAAGGTTTATGATAATTAATGACTATGCTTGCAATACTGACTATAACCTCATTCTTTCTGGATATATTGCTGGATATAAGTATAAACAAATAAGGAGATATGTATGAAAGAATCTTGTTCTTGAGGTGGTCCAGTGGATTGCCGTTACTATTTTTTTACTTGTGTGTAGAAAAAAGGACATCAGCACAATCTGCTAACTGTTCAGGTGGAATTATTCTTGGAGCTATTCTTGGGGAAGAAGTGTTCATTGGCTTGTAGTCCTCAATTCTTTTTCTTTCTTTTTCTAATTCATAATGTTGATCTATACAGTGGTTCTTGGAGAGGGAAGGAGAAAAGAATTGTAAAAAGTGGTTTTAGCCCCGGCAGCTATCTCAGATGTGTGTGTGTGTGTGCGTGCGTGCGTGTGTGCGTGCGCGCGCGCGCGCACAAGTAGAAGTGCATGATGTAACATATCTAGTGGCAGAGTGCAGAAGTTTGATCCTAAAGCTGCCTGGCTGGACTAAAAAAGATCCTTTGGCTTCATTTAATTGAAGCTGTTGAGTAGACATGGTGTCTCCAAGAGAGCCATTAATAATCAGGAAGCTGGGAGGAGGTTACACATCTAAAAGATTGTCAGCAGGGAACAAATTATTCCAGAATCAAGGGTCTGTTCTGAGAAGTAGCTAAAATCTTGATCAGTCATTTCCTAAATCTTGAGGCTTTCCAACAGAGGTACTTTTAAAGTTTTATATGTTAGAATACTTTTAAACATTAGTTTCATTAAAAGCCAAAGTTATATGAATATGGAATTTGCAACTTGGGGGCTACAATTTTCCCAGTATGAGTTTATGGTCCATAAGTAACAAAGAATTGGGACTTTTCATAGTTTGTCAAAGAAGATTAGCATAAATCAAATATGACTGCTAAAACATATGGTGATATTTTATTGTATTGTGCTAAAAGTTTCTTTTTTAAATAGTTTTCTCCTCAAGATATATCCTCACTACTTTACCCTTTAGCTTTTTATATTAATCCTAGAAAAAAAGCAGCAAACATTTTGTTCAGATAGTTTGTTTCTTATCTAAAATGTTGTCTAGTTCCTGCCCAAGTTGCATTTTTCATACGTTTCCCTTTAATTACGCACAGCGCAATCCATGATTCATTTAAGATCTTTTATGCACAGCTTGATCATACTGAAAAGTAAACATTGCTTGATTTAAAGGGTGGGATACAGAAATCCCCCCCCCCAATGAAGCTACACCAACTGAGTGTGTACTGCATCTATGTGGAGTACAGTTGGAGAGGTCTTTCACTCACTCCAGGAAAGGCTCCACCACTGCCAAGGGACTCCTCAGATCCATGCTTGGTATTTTGCAGATGTATGTCCAGGTGTGTAATGGCAGCAGAAAAGGAGAGGGAAGGGGTTTGGATACAGGCGCATGCGAGTGTTGCTAATTTGCACCCTGGTCTACCTCACTCCCCACTCTCGTCCACCTGGGTACCACTCTCATACCACCTGGGTAGTCTCCCAAGTCACCCCTCCCCACCCCTTTCCACTTCTGCTACTATTGGACAGGTCTTTCCTTGTCTGATGGTGGGCGTCCCATGTTGCTGTCGATATTGACAGTTCATGTAAAATGGCCACTCGTAATGTGCTGTGCACACAGCAGGAAGCCATTTTACAGTGGCAGAACTCTGCTGTTCTTAACCCCTCCCATGCTGGTCCAGTCCTAGATAGTTGTTAGTCACATGTAAATATACATATGACTGCAGCCTTGAATGGTGTAGTCCAGTGATTCCCAAACTGTGGGTTGGGACCCACCAGTGGGTCAATTTCACTGCCAATTTTAGGTGAATTGCAAAGCATGTAGAGCAGCCAAATTGAAAATATGGGAAGATGGGATACTGGAAAGGGGGTTGTGTGGTTGTTTTGCTTGTGCAAAGGCTTTTTTCTTTCTGAATCCCTTTGCTATTGGAAAATGGCTGAGAAATAACGTATTGCTGCATTCTCAGGAAAGCAGCAGGCTCTGGCATCACAACGGCACTTCGGCTATGACATCACTTCCTGTGCCCCAGGACAGCTTTTCATTTTAAAAAGTGGGACCTTGTGCTAAAAAGTTTGAGAACTTTTTAGAAGAAAATTCAGAAGAAAATTAAATGAAACGAAGGCCCCAAACCTATGCCACATTATAGCATGCATCCATGCAAAGGGAGGCTGTGTTATTTGCTATTGTGGTGGGAGCAATTCGACAGCCTGCAAGCGATAAGTAAAAATATTTTTCACTTACCTCCTGGTCGGTTGCCTGGATATACATAAATTGATTTGGTGGTGTATGTCTTAGAAGAGAAAAGGGGTGGAGGGTTAAAAAGGGGGATAGGTTCTGGCATGTGCTACTTGGGGGAATCTGTCACCGAGGGCCGACTATAATTTTACTTGTTCAATTTGCTCTTGCTCTGCATTCACATATTTGTAAAAAGATGTGTACTTTATTTTGAAACTTTTGAGTGAGAAATAAATATAAGATATAAAATGGTGATGTGCAATAATGGAATTGTGCAATATACAGTATGTGCACAATTTATCAACTGCCTGAATAGATACGACATTTTAGTTGTGTGATACACAGTCCCTCCCGTCCTTCTCCATCCCGCCTTGCTGGTGCAGCTGTCTAGCGGACCGGGAGGCTTCAGAGGGGAAAGGGGATTTTGATAGCATAGGTCCAAGGAGAGAAACAGGGCAGAGAGGTTGCTGCCAGGGGTAAGATCCAGTGCACACCATTGATGCCAGATCCACCTTGTCTTGCCGCCTCCCTGCCCCATTCCACCCTCTCTTCTCTCCTGCATCCCCCACTATCTTACCTTCCTCGGTGAACGGCTGGCACTCCAGCGACGTGCGCAGTAAGGCTCTGGTTTTCCTGCCGTCTCCCTAGCAGCACACTACTCTGCCAGAAAGCCCTTTACAGCTGCTTTTCAGCTTCCACTGCCAGTGGATCATATGTTCCACTGGAACATATGTTGGGCTGACAATATTCACATTGAGTATGAACACATCTGAAATGATCTTTGCACAGTAAACAACGCTGCAGCGTTTCTAACAAAGAAGGCAAGAAGGCTGTGTCAGTTGTGCCGGGATTTGAACCTGTGGTTCCAAGCGGCTTATGTTTTCCAGATTTGTGGTTTAGACCACCAATTCCCCAACCACTGGTGAATATTTTTGTTTTATTTTTAGCTGCTGGATGTGAATGATGCAAAATTATCAGAGCAAAGGAGTGGCTGTGTAAATATGAAGAACAAGTCCTACATTTTGAATAGAGTTATTTGAAACCTTTATGTTATGCATAATGTGCTAGAGACTGTAATTGATTCAAACAGGCTTGTTTTTAATTTGCTTTCAAAATATATTTCAGAGTATGAACTGTTTTCTTTGAAGTCAAGAATTTATAGCTAGTACTAGTATTATGGTGAGAAAGTAGGGGAGCCCTTAACAAAATCCACAATGAATACTCCTAATTTTCCAAAAATTTAGCCATATTATAGTCCTCTAAAAGTTTTCTAAAAAAACAGCAGCTAAGGAGGCCAGCACCAATTTAATGTGTCTGGTTCTTTCTAATCCCTCCTGTAATTGAATAAAGCTTACAGCATGCAAATAAAGTGGAAACCACTAATATGAACTGGAATGAAATAAAAACCACCAAAAATATCTATGCATACTAGAAAACTGCTAATAAAATCTTAATGTACTATAAATAAGTTATTCATTTGCTATAGTATGAAAACAATGTTCTTTAGAATGTCCTGCTGTAATTATAGTTTAAAAATTTATTGCAATACAAGATAACTGAAATAATGGAGAAAAAGTAGTTTCATAAATAGCTTGCATAAAGTTAGCATAAGCATAACATGATTGCATACTACATGGTCCAATCTTATCCTTGGCCAGGCAATAATGTGCAGCAGCAGCTGCTTCACTGCAGGCTATGGGCAAGTCAGGCACCATGACAAGACAAAGAGTAAAGTATTTTTATACTTACCTACCCTGCTGCATTATGGTCCCCAATGCGCCTACTCAAGTCTGCACCAGTCCTTTTGGTGGCACAAATCTGAGTGGGCCCCAAAAGCATGTTGCGGCCAAGAAGGGAGCAAAAGTTAATGGCAATCCACCCCCTCCCCGACATGCCCCTGGCCAGCCCCAATCCCCGCCTTTATCCTCCCTTCCCTGCCCACGTCCATCCCTGCTGCCCACTTACCAGCATTCACCAGCCATTTGCATTGGCGGACCCATTCCACATGTTGTTGCTGCAGCTGCTAAACCCGTGGCCCAGGCCTTCCTTCGATGGAACATGAGTTCCATCACTACAAGGCCTGGATAGGACTGGGCTGTTACTGTGGAAAAGGGAGTAAATTCTGCTTTAGAAATAAATATCTGATTAACATTATTTAATTATAGGCTTTGAATGTAATGACAGCTAGTCAAAGTGTGGAGTCTTTTGCCTGCTATCATAACCACACATTTATCTTGTTTTCATGACAATGTGGATAACACCTGAGACATTTGCAGAAAGACATATTGGGAATTGGTAAGGCCTAAAGGCCAATCACGTAACCTCAGTTCATGCAGCAAAGAGATACAAGGGGAAGATACAAACTGCATATGAAAGCAAAGATAAAGCAATGCTAGCCATAGGTATGACAAGCAATTTTGCACAGATGTTTCTTACCATGCTTTCATAGCCCTACACTCTTTTTTTTTTTTTTTGAAACACATGACTTTGACTTTGATTCACAAACCAGCTGAACTAGACTGCTACTCTTTTGGATCCATGAACAGGTTGTGAGTTGAAGAAAGGTAAATAGAGCAGGTAAATAGAAGAAAAAGGTGGATTAAAGTAGCCAAACGTCATTAGAAAATGAATCACCAGGGCAATCTAAGAATCATAGTTTAGCAAACATATGAATGTTCTTGAACGTGTTTGTAAATGCTTGAACTTCCTCTTATATCTTTCTAATTAATTCTAAATCCATTTACTGTACTGTACTTGGAAATATGTCCCACTAATCTGAGGACATCTTACATCTTACTTACTAAGATGCTTGGGTTTGTAGCGTTGGTTATGAGAAAACAACATCTAGGAAGTATGCGCTTATGTTTTGCTATCAGTATTTAAAAATTGATGGTGGAGGCCATATATTTCTAATTGTATGTATTTCTCTTGGTATGTACTGTATTATTAACTGTGACAGGCTATTTTATTTTATTTTTATTTTTGATCCACAGGGTGTGACATGTGTGCAGATAACCGCAATGGAGAGTGCCCCATGCACGGTCCCTTGCACTCGTTGCGCCGCCTAGTGGGCACTAGTAGTGCCGCAGCGGCCGCCCCTCCACCTGAGATTCCTGAGTGGCTTCGGGATCTACCACGGGAAGTGTGTCTGTGCACAAGCACTGTGCCTGGTTTGGCCTATGGCATCTGTGCTGCCCAGAGGATTCAGCAGGGCACCTGGATTGGGCCATTCCAGGGAGTTCTTCTTCTGCCAGAAAAGGTGCAAGTAGGAGCGACCAGGAACACCCAGCACCTCTGGGAAGTAAGTCAAAGCATTTTAAAATCTGATAAAAGCATTCAAGTGTTGTTTCATGAAATATTTTTGGTTTCATTTGTTTTCATTTTCAAAAGCTCCCATAAAGGGTTTAATATGCAAAGTCTAGTCACTTAATATGCACTTCATATACGTGCAAATTCTAGTCACACTTCCTCTGGCTGAGGATTGCATTCAACAGCAGGAAGATTACAACCCCTAAATTTACAGTAAATAAAGCAGATGGTTGCCAGTTCTTATAAATAGTGATAACGTTGTGTTCCCAGTTCTTATATATAGTGATGAAGGTATGCAGTGGTATATGGAGGCACAGGCTGTAGTCATACAGAACTGGTACTGCTGAAATCAATTACAAAACAACATGCTGTGGCATGAGAGAAGTGGCAGAGAGAAAGGCACTCCAGAGGGTTATTAACACTGCTCAGAAGATCATTGGCTGTCCCCTCCCTTCCTTGGAGGAGCTTTATAGCTTAAATTGTCTGAAGAAGACTTCTAAAATTCTGAACGATCCATCACATCCTGGCCATCAGTTTTTTGAACTACTGCCATCAGGCAGAAGATATAGGGCAATTAGAACAAGAACGAACAGATTAAAACACAGTTTTTACCCTAGTGCAGTGTCTAGACTAAATGTGGTGGTATAGTGACGTGCTGAGCAGAGTTTTAAGCAAAGTGGGATTGTATGTGATTTTTTGTTTTTGTTGTAGTGTATTGTGGTGTTTTTACCATGCGAAAGCACCTACTTTAGTTGTACATGTGTACAATGACAAATAAATTTTCTATTTCTATTTCTTTTATCTGGGATGACAGCCTCCATATCTTAAAATGGAGCATGGATAGCTACAATTTGTACGTAGCGTGCTTGATTACTTCACTAGTGAGATGCATTTGAAACCTGTTTTGGTCTGTCTCTTCAATAGCCCTTCTCACACATAATTCAGGGCATCTGCAGCTAATATAAACCAAATTAAAGTTCTATTTTGAGAAATTTCTCAATTGGTATAGTAGCTGCTAAATTACTTGATGAAAGACTAATCACTTTCGTTTAGAAACTTGTTTTCAGTTATCTATGATTTACAGTTTCACTTTACATCATAACTTCTATGTGGTGCTATGATGGTGCTCATGTCATATTTCTAGTACAGCAGAGTGGAAAATTGTGTGCTCTTAGCTGAAAATTTTACTTTTTATGAATGATTAAGATTTAGATCAGCCATTTTCAATCACAGTGCTGCGACACATTGGGGAGCTGTGAATGGCCAGCAGATGCATTGTGGGAGTTTGAGGGAGAGTCATTTATTAGTAGGGTCATTGGGCCTGCCCACTGTTGGCAGCATGGTGTGCCCCGTAACTGTCAAAAACTGATGGTGTGCCTTGACAATTTTAGTGCCTTGTCAATGTGGTGTCCGGTGAAAAAGGTTGAAAATCGCCAATCTATAGGCTAGGCCAGTGGTTCCCACACTGGTGGGTCACAACCCTGCAGGGGAACAGAAAAAGGGTGATTCCCCTTTAAGGGAAATGGCCCAACAACCAACAGTAGCACACTCTTCATGATCATGCTGCTGCAGGCCAGGGAAGAGGTTTTTTAAAAACTTACCTGGAGGTCGCTACGGCTCTGCTTCTGGGAAGGGAGGGGATTTTTCAGCTTACCTGGGGTTGCTCTATTGCTCTCTGGAGGTTCTGGGGAGCCTGTGACCCCCTCTGCAGCTTTCCCAGAGGCTTGAAAATCTTGTAAAAAGTAAAAAAAAAATCCACTTCCAGTTTTCAAGCTGAACCAGGAAGTGGTTTAAAAAAACACACACAAAAAAACCAAGATTTTTAAGCCTCTGGGAGGGCTGCAGAGAGGGGTCATAGGCTCCCCAGACCCTCCAGAGAGCCATAGCAACCCCCAGGTAAGCGGAAAAATCCCCTCCCCAGCCACAGCACGATCATGGAGATGGTACTGCTGCTCTCCCCCCTGCTCACGCAAACACTTCCAAGGTTCCCACTTTCAAAGAGATATTTGGGAACCACTGGGCTAGGCCAAACCCAAACTAAATCCAGGAAAATATATAACAATGAAATGCCTTTGAAAGCAAACAATAGCAGATACCAACACCTATCAGGAGTCTCAGGTGAAGGAGGCATAGCTCATCAGTGTCCACCAGGTGAAACGGGAAGCTCAATCCTATTGAGCCTGACCGCTGGCACTGTGCCACCCAATGGGTAAGCGGCGCTGGCCTCTGTCCTACTCTGTTGGCTCTGCAGTGCAAGCCTCTGCCAAAGTGTTGCTGGGTAGGGGGAGGGAGGAACTGGGGGGAGAGAGAGGCCCAGGAAGAGGGGTGAGACCACCAAATTCTATCTATCCCCTGTGTCGGAGTCAGAAGCTCTACCTGGGGCTTTTCGAGTCTGCGGGCCAAATCCTATCCAACTTTCCAGCACCAATGCAGCCATGCCAATTGGGGGAGGGGGGAGAGGCAGTCATGGGAATCTCCTCAAGGTAAGGAAACGTTTATTCCTTTAGTTCAAGATTGCATTGTTGGCTGCATTGGTGCTGGAAAATTGGATAGGCTTGGGCCCTTAACCAGCTGAATAGCTGGTACAGACTTTAGAATCCCCATTGAGCAGACTGGGGCTTTCCTTGGGTAAGGGAACGAATGGCCCTTCCTTTGAGTAGACCTCCAGCCTGCTCAGGTCCAACGCAGGATCCAGCAGTAGCCATTTAGTGCTGCTGCTCCTGTGCCAGGTAGAATTGGGCTCGAAGGCCTATTTGTGGGGCACTTTCTGTTATAGCCATCTGGACACGTCACAGCTTGTGGAGTAAAGAGCAACGTTGAAAAATTTCCTGGTTGAAGTTAGACTCCCATCAGCAGATTGTGAGGCAGAAATATTCAGCAATGTTTCAATATTGACATAAAATAATAAACGCATTGAATGGTCTTTTCTCGTGACCAAACTAAAAGCTACAATCCAAAAAATATTTCTTCAGAAGTTGATTTTAATGGGGCTTAGCTGTGTGCAAATGTACTCACTACTACTACTACTACTACTACTACTACTTCTACTACTACTACAGTAACAAATATTTATATATTTTTTTAAACAAGAAACTCACAAAGTGGTTTACAGAGCATAATAAAAAATAATTGGCGTACTTGTTTCCTACTTACTGACGTACTTCGGAGCCATTCCCAGTGGCTAGAGCAAAACAGAGGCTACATTGGCCATGAATGGCTCTGACGAGAAGGGGAGCAGCTGCTTGCAAAATTTAGTGCTGTGATCCCCCTCTAGGTACACCTCTGACAACAAATGAACTCTGGCTTGTACCAGTGATATTGCTGGCGCAAGTCCGTGTTGATTCATGCAGGCGGTTCAGGCATCGGGCCAGCCTTTGGGTTTCAGAACACACCAGGCACTGCCCATCCCACCCCCTTCCTGGGTGAGATCCACCCACCCCCTCCCCGTCCTCCCCCCACACTGCTCTCAGGAACGTCAACTAAGGAACTGGGAATGACTGTGCATGCTGTGAAAGTGGGGTCACTGACAACAGGACTGGATAGTTGCGCTCTAATAGTTAGAGAGCCATTAAGGTCAAGAGGTGTTTGGAAGGACTGGAAGACACTGCTGTATGTTTAAATGCAGTAGTAAGATGCCAAGAAGAGGGACAGGGTTATCATGTGAAGGAATGCAGGGATACCACTTGCTTTGCAGCAATCTTCCAGAAAAGGACTGAGAAACCATGAGAGATGGTATTCAACACAATTTTGTTTAAAAGGAGCATCCAACTTCCTACCCAAACTCCTGCTCTCATAGTGTGAACGTTCTGATTCTTAACACCCTCACAGTAGTTTCCAATTTGAGTCAAATACATTGAAAGACTGTTGCAAAGACAATTAAATACCAGTTCAGATGTGGTATATGTTTAGTTGCTTTGCTTTGGCAAACGTTGTATTTGATGTATAGTTGGATACCATGGATACTTTTTGGCATATCTGAGCAAGAGTTTCTGCCACACACTCAGTGTTTGCTTTGTATGTAATCCACACAGTTCAATGTACAGCAATTTGAACTAAACTATACACCACTCCATTACATCATGACGTTCTGACACCTATGGGTGTTCAGTGGGAAACTATACAATTCTTTATCAATCAGCCAAGACATTTTTTTTACAGTCTACATAAAAGATAATCTCTTTAGGAAGCTAAAAAAAAAGGATCACTTTAGTTGTAATTTCTTTAATTTTTCCTGTCATTCTTTTTAGCCTATGCCAGCAGTTACCAACGTCCTACTTGGACATTGGGACTGTAAGTGCTTTGCTCTAAAAGAGGAAGTGCTTTGCATGTGAAAATGGGGCTTTTTACATAATCAGGCAGGCTCACAGAGGGGGCTGCGGCCAGTGTCGTCATTCAGCCGGAACGCTGGGCGGGGGGAACAGGTGAGTGGCAGCTCGCCCTGCGGGGGCGGGGAAGACAGCAAAACGGACTGGAACGCGACGGGCGAGCTGCCGCTCACCCGTTCCCGCCGCCCTGCGTTCCGGCTGAATGACGACGCTGGCTGCGCCCCCTTCCCTTAAAGGGGGTGGCCCAGGAAATTCTCCCAATGGGGGTCATGACCTGCAGGTTGGGAAACACTGGCTTATACAGAGCCATGATGAGTATAGTGCAATGGTTCCCAAACCTTTTTGCACCAGGACCATGTACATTATCCTGAGCTCCTTAGAGGACAGGAGGTATGAAAATGTGATAAACAAATCATTAAAAATAAATACATTTGCTTATGGTTCATGAAAGTAAAATTGATTTATTTTACAAAAATTCTCCTGGCAGCACAATCCTAGGCATGTCTACTCAGAAGTAAATAATAATAATAATAATACATGCATTTATATACCGCCTTTCTTAAGATCACCAGATTTCTCCAGTGACTACAACTCAAGGCGGTTTACATGGGCAGACTTTATTCATAAACCCGAAGGTTTTTACAATTTACAGAATGTTCTGTCTTTCAAGAACTACACACATTCAGATCTTCCTTTCTGGATTTAGCCTTCTTTCTTTAGCCACTCGTCTGTCTTCTGCTGGCTGATGCTTCCCTGCTCTCACCAGAGACGCAGCTGACCTTCAGCACACTCCTCCTCCCACGAGGCAGCTGAAGCTCAGCTTCTAATCAGCCGCAGTTGCAAGGTCTGCACTCTCAGAGACTTCCGGCAGTCCCGAGCTCACTGAACACAAATGCCATTGTGTTCAGTGGGGCTTAGGAAAGTTTGCATAGGATTGCAGTATGGGTTTATTAAGTAAATACTGTCCTTTCTAAAAGGCAGTTTTTCTATTGGAATTCATTCTATCTCTACAGTTCGTTCATTTAGTATGAATGAAAAAAGATCCTAATGTTTTTGGAAAAAATACAAAATGTTTCTCAGAACTTGGGGCTTATCAATGAGATGAGATAATTTTCTCTTAATGTGTTTGTAATAAAAAAAGTGAAACTGCATTGCTTCCAACACATATAAAAACATTGTCTCCGTTATTAATGTGTCTTTATCCCCAAGAGATAAATTCATCTAGTTGCATAAGGTTTCTCCTTTCTGTTTTACTTCAAATTGTAATAAGACTAGACGTAAGGAATGCATAAGAGGGTGTATTTTAAATTCTGTTGGAATACAGACATTTAAAAGCAAGCAAGCAAGCAGTATTTATATACTGCTTTTCAACAAAAAGTTCACAAAGCGATTTACAGGCAAAAAAATAAAGTTAAATGGCTCCCTGTCCCCAAAGGGCTCACAATCTAAAAAATGCAGAACACCAGCAGCAGCAGCCACTAGAAAAGACACTGTGCTGGGGTGAAGAGGGACAATTACTCTCCCTCTGCTAAATGTAAGAGGAACACCACTTGGAAAAGTGCCTCTTGCCCAGTTAGCAGGGGATTAAAAGGTACAGAAGTTCTCATGAGGTTTTTCAGACTTTTAAGTTTTTAGGCATAAAGGTCTAGAAAACTGTGAATGGCAAATTATGCCCCTTCTTTCCTCTTTTTCTCTTCTACCTTCCCCCCACCAGAAGGGTAAAGTCTACATTAAAAAAAATCAAATGTAATTATTTTGGGCACAGGTAAAGCAGTGAGAGCAGTTCCACAGAGTGATCTATGGAAGCATTGAATTTTAATTTTCATGACATTGATATGTTCACTGTAAAACTTTATGCACTAAGAATTAAAGGTTTTGTTTTTTTTCTCTTAAGCTTTTTGAGGGTGTAGTGCAGTGTTTCTCAAACTGTGGGTTGGAACCCACTTGCTGGGACCTGATTTCTGGAGGATCCCACAGACCCTCCAATGAAAACACAGGTGATGGAAAGATCTAATCAGATAACTGATTGCCTCAAGCCCTAAGGCTAGGCAAAAATCAGATAGCGGCTAACTGCCCTGCAAACAGCTGAGCTTCTGCAGTTTGCAAGGAGCTGAGCCCCTGCAGTTTGCAAGCTAGTTAAGTGTAAATATAGGGAGATGAATATTTGAGCATCTTTTTTTCTGGTGTTTTTTGTCCCAAACTTGTCAATGACAGGTAGTGGGGGCAGGTGAAAGCTGGGCCACATAACAGAGCCTCTCAAACCTTGAAGCTTCATTAGGACTGCCCCAGAAATGGATCAAGGTTTTCTTGCAAGTTAAAAATAAACAAAATATTTTCTCTTTCTAGATCACTTTTTTAAAAATCTTGTAAAGCTAGGTGGGTTCTGGTGATAAAAAGTTTGAGAACCGCTTGGTATAGTGTAATGTGTAATATTCCTGCTTTTACCTCAGAATGATAGAAGAGCTTTTTTTTTTAAAAGAAACACAGTTTTCTTTAAGTGAATCACAGCACAATCCTATGTGTGTCTACTCAGAAATAAGTCCCATTGTGTTCAACGGGTCTTACTCCCAGGAAAGTCTGTATAGGACTGCAGCCTCACTTGCAGGTACTTAACATTCTTAAAAACAAATTAAAATAAAGTCAAAAGTTATGCATTGTCACTAGAATAAATGAAAGCTCTTTCACTCCGACTTGGAACGTACAGTACCTGCGGGCCAATCCTAAACTGCACTGGCACTGTGGAGCCGCATGGACTCCAGTGCATCCAACACAGTTTTGGAGCAGGCTGGAGGTTCCTTGAGATATTTTTCCCCCTTGCCCCGATTAATGCCCCAGCCTGCTCTTTGGAAGCAACTTGGATCTCCGCCAGCTGTTTAGCTGGTGGAAGTCTGACCAGCCGTTGTAACACTGGCAGAGGCGGATCTAAGGGGGGGGCAAATCTGTAAGTTTTGCAAGAAGCGTTACCCTGTCATGTAAATCCCTCCTCTCCCTTACTGCTGTAGCCAGTAAGCAACGCCAAGACGTTGCTGTTCCCTGTGAGGATTGGCTAGAACAGTGCAGGAGAGGAGTGTTTTCCACTGCAAGGTAAGGCTTCTTGCAAAACTTACAGATTTGCCCGCCCCCTTAGATCCGCCTCTGAACACTGGCTGGATCACCAGAGAGGTGGTGCAGACTTCCCCTCCAGTGCTGCCTATTCTCCGTGTCATGATGTGACAATTAAATATTTGAAAGGTTATTTAAAATAAAAACCTGAATCTAAACTAGTTCTCATTTTTCATTCTTTAACTGAAACTTATTTTCAAGTAAGTATGATGCCCAGTTTGTTCCTAACTGTATTTACTAAGAAAGACATTTCACCAAGTTCAGGAGGATGCAAATTGCTGCATGCAGAGAAAGTAAATTATGCTTGTATCCATCTCATTCACTGAAATCAATAGGGCAAGTTAACTTAAGCTTCACTGATAACAAAAAGGACTTAAATGCAGCAAAGGGTGAAAATTGGTAAAACATTTAAGTATGGTGGAAGTGGAAGTGTGTTAAACCAAACACAAATTTGTGTTAATCCCCCTTTTGGAACAATTAAAATATTACCTCTTATTGCCAGTCTTTTTGTGATGGGCCTGCAGTATGATGAGGACTTCAGTATTAACCTCATGCTCTTCACACAGGTATCAATATGGTATATATTGTATCTAATCCCCAAAAAGTTAGTCACAACTAAGCACCACTGAAATCAATGAAACACGTTAATCATGACTGTTTTAAGTGCTATTCAGTTCAATTGAGCATAGATACAGCATATAAGATGGGTTGGGTGCCATAAAAGAACCTTAAAATC
>JAJKFI010000001.1:31425436-31437346 GCA_029204185.1 Lerista edwardsae | reverse complement strand
TACAGTACATATCTGACAGCCCAATCCTATCCAGTGCTGGTGCAGCTGGCCATGCAGCCCGCACTGTATCCAGTGCTGGAGGTTTCCTTGATGTATGGGGACATTCACCTCTTCCCTTGCGAAAACCCCAGCAGTGTCAACAGGTCTACTCAGATCTGCACCAATGATATTGCTGGCACCAGTCCCAGTGGAGCTATGTTGAGTTTGCAAACCTAGGAAGGAGCATAGGATATGGCATGCACTAGTGCCACTGATCCCACCCTCCCCCAGTTCCGATCTGCTCGTCTCGGCCCTCCCCCCACCCCTGCACTGCTTGGCAGGAGCTTACCTACTCCATAGGCACTTTTGGGGGCTATGGTACCGACAGGAGGCGCAAGGCTTCCCGCTGGCGCTCCTCAATGCTACACCGTCACTGAGTGTTGTACAGCACGTTTGCAACACAAGCGCTATCATGAATAGGATTGCACCGTGGCACTATTAAAAAATTTTTTTTATTGCATCAAACTTCTTATCATAGGAAGTGTGAGGGTATGTCTCCCATACAAGTACGTTGTAGGAATGTGCAAAGATAGGAACTATTTCTCCCAGAAACCTGGAAAAAAGAAAAACATTTACCTCTTTTTCAATAAGGAGCAAATCCAGTTATAGTGATAACTATAGTGATAGATATATCTCAAGATCCCCTAAGCTGCATTTTAGCCTTGGTTTTCTGATGCAGGAAAGCACAAGGGGATAAAATTATGTGAAAGCCATAGCTATATTAAGGTGGAAATTATGTTTCTCAGTAATCCATCATCTAGCATTCTACACTGCTTGTCAGCTCTGCTTCAAATATGTCATGTTCATGAAATTCAAATAATTTTGCCCTGAAAATAAACCTTTGCTATAGTATCATTATAGCTTGCAATATGGAAAGTAAAATAGTTGCACTCTATGCCTGAAATGAAAGAAGTATGCTATACTTCTTTTATTGCATACTTAAAGAATATCTTAGTATTTTGTAACTTTATGTAGACTCCTAACATATTCAGTTAGAAACAGTTCAGGTCTGTGACTCTCTTGTTGGAAACTAAGCTGAACATCAGAGGACAAATTTAGCTTATTGTATAGTCTAAGCAACATTTTATATCCTGCACTTTTCTAGGAAAAAATATTGAAGCATATTTCTATAAAGCAGCCTTCCCAACAATTCTGAATGTTTTTTGGTATTATAGCAACTTGATATACTGTATTGTAATATTTAGTTATCTTACTTATCTGAAGCGTTTAAACCAAACTTAATGTCAACATGTGGTGAAATCACACTTGAGGATTAAAAAAAAACTAATTCCTTTTTGCAGGTAATCAACAGCATGATTTGAAGCATGCTTTTACTCCCAAAGTCGCATTATACTTCAAATATGTGTTTTCAGGATTGCCTTTAAATGAAACTGTAACTACATTTCTGTACCAGTTAAATTTACTTCTGAAAAAAAAATGCTATTATTCATGAATAGAATCATGGTGGTAATTCTATGCACAATTTTTTATGATTCTGATTGGCCTGGAGTTTGAGGTCCCAATCCAGAGCCCTTCAGCACGAGTGGTACGAGCATACCGCTTGCGCTGGTGTTGCACAAGGTGCATTTGCGGTAACCATTTGCGCTGGGGAGGCATCGTAGCTAAAATCAGCCATGGGCACCCTGGAGGAGCAATGATCGCCAGCGAGCGGTGAGCCTGCGACTCACCTGTCATGTGGCCTTTCTGGGAGGGCCGGGAGGGTGTCCCAGGGCAGGGCAGGGGCTGGAGCAGGGTTTGGACCACCAGTGACTCTCACTGCTGGTTCCCGACTTTCGTGTAAGGCTACGCAGCCTTACACGGAGATATTTGTTTCTATGCTGGTGCAGAACAGGGGAAACCCATTGCCTCCCCTGTGCCCTTACCATGGGAAAAAGGAACGAATGTTTCCTTTCCTTGTGGAACCTCTCGTGGCTTTCTGGCTGCCACCGGCTGCAGCGGTGCCCACTTGGCTACTGCTGCGTTCCTGGGTGATCTGCAGCTCTGGATTGGGCTGTGACTGTTCAGTTGGGTCCTCTTCTTTTTCTTCTCAGTGGGATTGTACTATCTTGTCAGTGGTCACATTCATGTGTGATGGTCAGAGTCCATTGATCCATCTCTGAAAGGCCCTGTATACATCCATACATAAAGTATGAGTTAAATGTAACTCGACAATTCCAGTTCAAAAATGAGCATGCACAGTCCTGTATATTCCTATCAGTGCCTGGTTTCCTCACCAAAATGATGTTGGTGCTATTATAGTTGGTGCTGACATTCTTCAGTAGTAATGGACTTAACCATCAGGATATCATTTGTTTTACTTATATGTTTCATTTACATTAAAAAAAATCTCTGCTCTTTTAACAGTTTAAAATTTGTAATACAATTTTGTACACTTCAGTTTTCATTCAAATGAATGGTGCTGTGATAATGCATTATAGAGCAATCTCCTGCATAATTACTTAGTAGATCTGTGCACAATGGGGTTTACTTCCAGGTAAGTGTGCACAGGATTGCAGCCTCATGCATATACAGTAAACTGTACAGGACTGGGCATCATAAGAAATACACCAATAATAAAAGTAATCAATACCTGCATTTAAACCGCATTTTGGAACAAGCATTTTCTTCCTATAAGGATACTGTAATTCTAATATCTGTTAATGTATACCACTGTATTTTTTAATATTGAGCTAACAAACCTCTTCGCCAATGAGTTTTTTTTAAAACCCTAAACATGTAAAGAATTATCTCAGCAACTCATAGCTCTTCTATTCTCATTATTTCCATTTGGCAGACCCACAAAAGAGTGGATCACATTAATCTATAATTCTTGAAACAGTTTTGGACTTTAACATTGCTCATAGGTGTGGGAGGAGCCTTCTGGCAATGGCGAACGCACTCGGGGCAGCTCTGTTTCCTCGAGGTGTTCAACTCTCCGTGTGAGGACCTCTGGACCAAAATGAGGTCGTTCAGCTGCCAGGTGAGGCAGTGAACCCTGTGGGTGCAATTTCCTTTAACCCTTACAACGGCAATTGTGGGGTGTAGAGGAGACAGCCCTTTTCAATTTTTGGATCCCACGGAAGAGAACGCCTAGCCGAAGAGCTGGGACAAGCCAGAAAGACTCTCACTTCAACAGCTTAGCGAAGATGTAAGCGTTTTCTTTGAAAAACCTGATTCTAATTTCCATTTCTACAGAGTAAATAGGTGCTTAAGAAATGTTAATTTGGTGAATTGGGGAATGGCAAGTTAACCTAACGAAGAAGGAAGCGACTAGCAACAGCAACGTGTGAAATGGCGGCCAGAGGCGTGCAAGCCGCTGGTATTCAACTAACATGGTATTCAATTAACATATGCAAGCCCTAATGAAAACCTTTTGATTGCAATGGGAAATTGTTTGTGAAGGCATTTAAGTCAGCTTGTTGTTAAATACATTGCAATTGAGTTGGATTAAAAAAATGATAAAGCTAAAAAAAATCAAACAAATATAGAGATTTAAATTGGACACAGGAACAAACGTTAAATCTATTTGTCTGAATGGGAACTGACTGTTTAAACAGAAGCGCTGCGTTCTAGTAAGCCTGAACTTGCAACTTTCAAAACTAAGAAGTCTCTATGTGCTATGCTCCCTATAAATGGCGACTACTGGCTTTTGAATACTTAAGAGATGTTAATTTGAGAATCTGCAAGTCTTCCCAACGAAGAAGTCCTAATGAAAACCTCGTAATTGCAATGGGAAAGTGTTTGTGAATGCATCTAAGCCAGCTTGTTGTTGCTGGATTTTGAATACAAGGAGACGAAGGCAATTTAACATTCCAATACTTTGAGTAAATTACAAAACAAAGGCGAAGTGGTTTGTACCTGATTGAAAGCAAGACTAAAGTTATAGATTGAACTTTAATAAAGCATTAGGAATTAAAAAAGGAAAAAAGGAAGAAGATTCAGTTGGAAGGAAGAACCATTCTTTTAACTTTATAAAGAACATTGAAAAGAACATCCTAAAGAACGTTGAAAGAAAAATTCACTAGAAAAGCAGAAGAAGAAGCATCTATTTAATTTATATATACTGATTCCATATTGTGCTGAATTTAACACTGAATACTGAATTGTGTTGAATTTTATATTACATAATTTTGCAGTATTAAGCTAATATTAATATGCTTTAAGTTAGTGGGTGGTTTTTCCGATTTTTCTCCATCCTTTTTTGCTTTCCTCCTTTTTTCCTCCATCTTTTCCTGTTTTCCTCCATCTTTACTAAAGCTTAGCAAAATTAGGAACTGCTTGTAATACACTTATGTTAAGATATACTTTATTTTTGTCTCTTCCCTTTCTAGTTATTTTTCCATCTTTAACCTCTCCTGCTTCTGATGCAATTTAGAGTATAATTTGCCTTTGTAATTAAAGGCTAGAGGGGGTGTGTGTCTATAAGTGATGATTGTTAAACACTAACTGAAGGGCTCTGTTATTGTTCAAAAGGAAGAATATATGCATATATAGAGAGAAAAGGGGGGGAAAATGCAAAACTACAGAAGAAATTTCAAATTGCTAAAAGGTTAAGTGGGAATTTTTTGTAGTTGTTATATCTTGCCATTTATAAGAAGCTTTTGATTGATCTAATCATTTAAGTCGTACTGTTAAAGATAATATTGTAAAGAATGACAGCTAAGAAAGAAGGTCTTAGAGTAGGGGTTAGGACCTCTCCATTATTGACTTCGGGTTTGTCTAATTTGGTGAGGCAAGATTTAAAAAGTATGGAAGCAAGAAGGGAGATTCAAAATGATACAATCTTAGCAGCAATAGAACAAATGCGTCTAGATATACGAGAAAATATAAGAGAATCAGAAACTAGAATAACAACAAGATTTGAAAATAAGTTAGAAGAATTTCAAATGCAATTAAGTAAGGTCTCTGAGGAAATGAAAATAGCTACTAAAGATAGGAAAAAAATAAAAAAAGAAATACATTCAGTTCAAGAGGAAATTACGGAGTTAAAGAGTGAGTTTGAACAGTTAGAACTTATACAGTTAAGACAACAAATGGAAAATGCAAAGATGTTAATTCGTATTCGGAATTATCCGGAACAACAGAAAGAAATAACAGAGAAAGTAATTAAAAATTGGCTAGAACAAGAATTAGAAATAGCAGAAGAAGTCTTAGAAGAGGGAATAGAGATAGTATATAGAAAGAACTCTAATTATGCCAAAAGATATAATAAACCAAGAGAAATAATTATAAAGTTCAGCAGAAAGAAACTGAAAGAGGAAATTCTGACGAGGTTAGAAGAAAAAGAAAGAATAGTAAAAGAACATAAACTCTTGATATTAAAAGAAATTCCCTATCAGGTAAGGAAAAGAAGAATTCCTTATAAAGACTTCAATGCGGTTTTAAGACAAAATCAAATAAAATACAAATGGAATCTACCAGAAGGGGTTAGTTTCTATTATAAAGCCAAATATTATAATATTAACTCAGTACAAAAAAAAGAACAATTTTTAGATAAATTCGGCAAACAATTAGGAATTATAAATACAAAAGGTATAGACAGAGAAGGAAAAGGAAGATATGAGAGAAAAGGAAAGTCAGAATTAAGTAGTTCAGAGGAAGTGGAGGAAATAATTAGTCAAGACGCAGAAAGTAAAGGAGAAGATTCTCAAGAAGATTCAGAATCAAGAGGCGCCGTGGCATTAAGGAAAAAGAATGATAAGGATACAATCAAGCAACAAGATGTACAGGAGGGGGAAAGAAGGAGGAAGACAACAAGGAAAAAGAGATGAATAATTTATAAATGTAAACTAAAATACTGTTACTTAATATAAATGGACTAAATAACCCGACTAAAAGGCTAAAAAACATATAAATAATTAAACAAAGTCAATCCAGATATAATATGTTTACAGAAAGTCTATATAAAAGACCAACAAAAAACTGATATATAATGAAATATTAGGGATTGTATTTTCAACAGTATTGGTTAATAAATAAGAAAAAAGGTGTGGTTATGTATGTTAAACTAGCTTTGAACTCAGAATTAATTTGGAAAGATGTCCAGGGACAAACATCCATTTTACAATCAAAATTATTAATTATTGATATGTAGGCAAAAAATATTAGGTAAGAACAACCTTATAAGACCTTATATCAAAAGATAATTGATCTTGCCCTCTTGGAATTGAAGGATCGATTTTGGAATTGAAGGACGATTTTGATAAAGCGGAGATGTATATATAAAAAAATATGTTTTACTACGAATATATTATATATTATAAGGATAAAAAGGTAGAAATGGAAAAAATATGCAGATTATGGAAAAAAAAAAGATTTTTGATTAATATATTATTTTGCTGTGACCTTTTGTTTCTTTCCCCAAGTCTCCCTGTCCCGTGTCGTCCTTATTACCTATCCCTATGTCTTTATATGTGTAAACACAAATAAAAAAAATATACCAAAAAAAAAAAAACATTGCTCATAAATGCATACTTGATACTGGAGAATATCTGGCTTCAAAAACTTAAAATTATTTTTCACACAGAATATTGCTTGGAATGGTTTCTATATTCTTTTGATTCCAAGTGAAAGAACACTTTAAAAAAATGCATTCATACTCAAAATAGTTGTTATACCTGATGCCAGTATGGTCCTGATGATATTTTGTATACAGTACTATGCAAAAATGCCTTGTAATATCTACCATGCTGGAAAGCATTTCGTAGAATTGCCTTCTTCATTCATTGTCCTTTTTTTACACAGTGGGATTTTGTAGCCTACAGGCATTTCTTACATACAGAATTTAAATACGCACACACACACACTTGAATATCTACTTACCAAAAAAGCAAGGAAATACAGCTCAGCCATTGCTCTGCTTTTAAACCATTGCCACCTTCCCCCCAGATAAGTTACAGAATTCCATTATCCAAATTGTTACACATGTGTGACAGAGGTTGACCTTTAGTCATGTCAATCCTTTTTGTGTAGGCCTCAGGCTCCAGCTTAATAGCTCAAAGCCTGATTTACTCACTGTAATAAGGGCAGAAGGTCGAGCAATTGTCAGCCTGCTTGCTCATACCCTTCTCAGAGCCTGGTTGAAGGCTGTTAACACAAAGCTTTTCAAAGTGAATTTACAACCACCACCACTGACAGAGGCCAATCAGTACACCATAAATGTCAGGTTAGTGAGATTGAGCAGTAAGTAAAGTACTGACAGCCCACCATTGGCTGAAATCAATTCCTTAAGATTTAACTGAGAATAGCAATCTATGTATAACCACCTCTAAATATGTAGAGCAAATTCCATAGTGGAACGTTTAGATCTATGTACCTGTAATGGAAAAAAAGTGTCAGCTGTAGCTTAGGTTGAAGGGAATTCACTTATTTCAAGGAAAACTTTCTCATTTTGAGATACAGCAGATTTGTTGAACTTATTGTATGTCTCCTAATTTCAAAATGCCAGGTTTTGTAGAATAGATGCCGTCAAGTGTCATAGATGGCATAAAGTGTCTCTTCCTTTTTATATTTTGATTTGAAAACCGTTCTTACTGCATAAAGCACTGAAATGTATATTTGTGCACTTACGATAGCAACATTACTTGTAGGTTAGTGATGAGAAAAATGGTTTGCACCTTCGTTCTTTCTTGTCACCTTCATTCTTTCTTGTCACACTTATTAGTATGTGGCTCAAAAAGGAAGAACAAAAGCAAAATATAGTAGTGTCAGAAAACGTATTTGGGAAATCTTGCTTCAGTAGAGCTTAATAATATTCATCTATTAGTGATGCATTCAAACCCTGTAACTTGATTCACTGATCTGGACAAAGCTTCATTTGGAAGGAAACTGTGGGTCTTCACTCATCCTTCTATTCGGTAATGGAAGGCTATCGTGGAAGTCACTGATGAGTGATTATGTTCTGATGGTTTGAATATCCATGAGATGTAGTTACCTACAAGACTGAATGTTTTTATCATTTTGTGCAATGACAGCTTGGACAACAATTCATTTAGCTTTGAAGGCATCAGCATTAAAATGTAAGAATCCATTAAAATGCTGTATGCAAGGATTTATAAATTAGGCAATTTCCTTGATTATTGCAACCATTTACAAAATTGATTGTCCCAGTGTGGCATAGGCAGATTCCAAGAACGATCATTGACAAGAGGCATGTACTTAAATATCTGTATTCATTGTTCACTAAAATAGGAGGCCTCTCTACTGTAGGGCTTTTTTTCCCATCTGAAGGTCAGTCAAGCACTGAAATAAGTCTCTAATGTAGGAGATCACATATCTTTAAAGAAGACTCATGTGCTATTTATAGACAGCCATGATAGCTAGCAAGCTTTTCTTTTTCCTTTACTTGTATTTGTTTGCTGATAATCCTAGACATTCATTAGTGTCTGACTGCACATTCTCTTTGTGATGTGTTATTGAAAGGTAAATAATTTTTGTAAATTGCAGTAGTAAATATTTATTTGATTGAAGATATAACAGTCAATAAAATGTTTTATTTGTTGCTTCTTAAAGTTCTAATTAACCAATAGATATACTGTATAGTAACTTGATTTCAGTCAATTTTTTCCTAGAAGACATAATAAACATGTTGAATCCCAATGAATACACACTTGAATTAAGTTTCCCTATTTCAGAATAAGGAAAATAAATGTTTGAAATCACATTTCAATCATAGATTTAAACCACATATTTTCTTTGTACATAAAAAAATCAGAAGCATGCATAATATTCTCTAGACATTTTCAGTTTTAAAATAAAAGATAAAATGTTATATTTTTCCTGAAAAATTATTTTCAGACCCGATTGGTTGACAGCAAATTAATAAGCTGAGCAGTTATGTGAGTTATTAATAAGCTGAGCAGTTATGTGAGTTATTAATAAGCTGAGCAGTATCTTTATGTGGACCAATTCTGTAATTGTGAGTTAAGCAAAATTCTTCTACAGCCACTCTTGTGACGTTTCTCTTTTTCTATAAGATTTAGATTATATGTCCCCAGTGCCAGAATAAAAAATTGCAGGGAGCTGTGTTGCAGTTAGCAACTCAGGACCCAATCCTACCTAGTGCTGATGTGGCCATGTCAATGGGGTGTGCATTGCATCCTGCGGTGGGGTAGGGGACAGTAATGGAGGCTTCCTCAAAGGAAGGGAATGTTTGTTCGCTTGCCTCAGGTCTGAATTGTGGCTGCATCAGCACTGGAAAGTAGAATAGGATCGGGCCCTCAGTCCGTTTACATAATCAGTGATAGTGTGGCATTTCTAAGGTGGTGGGGCTACACTTTATAGCCCCCTTACTTTTATCACATTAGCAGCGCAATCCTACAGTGTGCGCAGCGCCGGCACAACAGGGTTGAGCCGGTGCTGCGCGTCTAGCACTGACATGGTAGCGCCAATAGGGTGCCCCGCATCGGTGCTAAGGCCACAGCGTCGGCCCTCTAGTGCCTGCGTAGCGCCTCCCTTGTGTCGGCCGAAGCCAGCTGGCGCAAGGGAGTCGCCATGACTGCGTGCCCCGAGAATTGGCGGGAGGAGGGCGGAATGTGGGCGGGACGAGGGCGGGACATGGGTGGGCCTTGGATTCGGCCATAAGGCCAAATCCAAGGCCTGTTGAGGAGGCTGCGTGGCCCCAATTCGGGCCGCGCGGTCTCCTTGAATCTGCACCCGCTCTTTAGCAGGCGCAGATCCGAGGAGCGCATAGGGGAGGCTGGAGCCTCCTCAACCCAGCGTCGGCCAGCCTTGCCATTTTGGTGCTGGGTTGGATTGCGCCCTAGGATTTGTAAAGAACTTGTACAGGATTTGTACAGCACAGAATCAGTCTTTACGACTGATTAGATGTGCAGAGTGCTATGGACTACTCACCGAAAAAAAACATATACCGCACTATCCTCTATTCTTTTATTGATGGGAAAAAATCAAATATGAATTATAGGAGAATTATCTCATTTTGAAATTAAGCCACATTCTTAATTCAGAATTAAATTATGCCAAGTCAATTAAGTGCTTGAATTCGTGATTTTTCAAAAAAGAAAATACACATTTAGAAAATAGAAATCAACTTCTTGATGGGCAGAAGAATCTTTTTTTACCCTACATAGCCACTGCTCAGTTTTCATGTAGCATATCATGTGGCAAACCACACAAATTCTATGGTTCGTTGGTGTCATTGGTAGAGTTTTGAGCATTAGTACCAGTACTAACTTTTATAAATAACACACTGCTTCCTTCAATACCCTTGTATTGAAACAACTGCTTTGTTGTAGTGCATCTAAGGAAAGCGTGTTCGTGCAAATAGTAACCATCAGAGAAAACATGTTATTTTGTACACATTTTACTCACAAATGACCCTTTTCTCAGTGGTGATGAGATTTTTAACAAATGTAGTTACAGCACAAAACATAAGGCCTTAATTTATTTTATTTAAGTTTTAAGTGGTTAATTCAATTTGAATTATGTCACATCCATATGAATGAGTCATGTAGTATTATTATCAGATTTGTATTCCAAGGCATGATAGAAGAGAGCTAGGTTTTGATAGTGTTGAAGAGTTTTCATAACAGGAAAGTTGTTTTACGTCTTAGCCACATCTGCCACAAGTCAGGTTCAGAGTAGCAGATGACAGTAAATTAGCTCTGCAGAATGTTTGGTAAGATATTGAACTTTCCAAATTGTAACAGACTGAAGTAGATAGGAATATAAAGTGTAATAGCTACAGGCGTGCCCTGGTATCCACTGATTCAGTATCCACTGTTTCAGTTGTCCACTGATATCATGTATACTGGAACACCTATTAAAAAGAGAGAAATATTAAACAAATCACTGGTTTTTACCTTGTTGCAGCAAAACCACGGATATTCCCATTTTTAAAAATGATATCCCCAGTATCCACAGTTTCAGATATCCACACCGGGGTCTGGAACAGGACCGCAATGAATAGCAGGGCATGCCTGTATATGGAATCTTAAGTTGTAAATAATAGTAAAGGACAGCTATTTTAGTTTTGTTTTAAAAATGGAAATGGAATATGAGACAAGCAGACCTGATCTCTAAGCACATTGCTTGGAATGTTGTTTACTCAGTTACCCACCCCCACCATGGACTAAAGTGAACTTTCTCAGCACACATGAAACAATTCCACCACCTCATTAATTTCAGTGGAGACAACAGATCGAGGTGTATATTCCTTTGGAATGTCATGCACTCAGTACAGAGCGCAACACTAACTTGGAGTTAGGCCGGCACAGTTAGGCCAGCAAAGTTTGGCCAGCACAAGGGACACCGTAAAGTATGTTTGGACCACTCTCTGAGTCAGGGAGAATGGCGCACGTCTGTGTGCGCTGGCCTCTTTGACTCCAAGAGTGGTCCAAACTTACTTTATGGTGTCTCTTGTGCCAGCCAAACTTTGCTCGCCTAACTATGCCAGCCTAACTCCAGGTTAGGATTGCACCCCCAGTTATCTAATCTATATATATAAAGAAGAGCGTATGTGTGTGTGTATGTATGTGTGTATGTTTGTTCCACATAGGCTCCGCAACGCCTGGACCGATTCGCGCCAAACTCGGCACGCGGGTGCCTTGGCCCCCCAAAACCATCGCTGCGCGGTTTTGGAACGGATCGCGCCCCCACGGGCGCGGGTAAAAGCAAATTTGTGGTTCTCTATGGGCGGCTATGGGCTGAACCGAACATTCCGAGGCTCTGGTGATGTCATGATGAGATGCAAATGACATGCGGAATCTTCAGGCAGCAACTGAACTCTTGACAGTTGAAGACAAACAACAGCAAACAGGTTTCACGCAGGCAAACCGATACAATGTGTTCTGTGGACATGTGGGCGGTCCCTGCTTGGCAGTGGACAGTTGGCACAAGGTGCTGTGGCTGTTG
>JAJKFI010000001.1:31389745-31424976 GCA_029204185.1 Lerista edwardsae | reverse complement strand
TAATAATAATAATAATAATAATAATAATAATAATAATAATAATAATAGTGATCCATATGGGTAGGTGCACATGCCCAAACTCAGCCACAGATAGTATTTACATTTGATAAACCCAGGGCACAACCCTAACACCAGCGCGGTGCTCTTGCGCCTGACCAGTGTTGTTGCAAACGTGTCATAAGGTGTATCTGCACCGCGGATTTGGTTGCTGGGGCAGTACAAGCAGCAGCGCTGGTGCACGTGCGCCGCTCAGCCCGCCATCTGGGCTGACCATGTGCCAGCTTAGTTCTGACGTCATAGGCCCGCACTGAGGGCATGTGAGAGGTGGGCTGGAGGCGTGAGGGGGCGGAGGGAGGGCAGACCCATGGGCAGAGAGGAGGGTGGAGAAAGAGCATGGCTGTTAGACTGCATCCAACCCCCATCCCTGGGCTGGGTGGTCCCGATTCAGGCCGTTCCGGGCTGCATGGACTTGCGCCTGCTATTTTGCAGCTCTAAGCAGCTCTATTTGGCTGCCTGTGGCTTACATTCGTCCCCTTGTCCAGTGCTAAGCAGCTGCTGTGGTTAGAATGTGGTTAGAATGCAGTGCAGGCCAGTCAGCCTGCCTGTCCCAGTGCAGGTTAGGTTCTGCCCCTAAATGATTAATTAACGTTAGAAATTGGATACTGTTTCAGGTAATTGATCTCCAAATCTTAGTCACGATAGTACTTCGAGACAATCTTTGGCACTACCAAGTTATGGTCAACAGAATTCTCCTTGTCCTTCACATGAAAGATATAAGTAATACAGTGGTATGGCCTGATCTTATTCAGAATCAGTGCTGGCTTCAGTGTACTGAGTCCTTAGCTAGTTCCACGGACATGCATTGAGTGCTTAAATTCTCACATGAATTTTGCAGCAACTTGCAAAATCAGATTTACACAAAAGCTTTCTATTACCACTGGGGGGAAATGTGTAGTGTATTTAAAGCATCACTTGTATCAGAAACCAGATAATATGGCAGCCCAGTCCTAAGTAAGGCCGACATAACAGGGCTGTATCCTAAAGCCCATTGGGAGGCAGCAGCAGCAACGTGCATAACAAGAGGAGGTTTTCCCCTTGCACCTGCGTAAGCCCCAGTCATCCCAATGGGGCTGCTCAGATCTGCGCCTACTGTCTTCCAGGCGCAGGTGCACATGTGCAGGAGCAGCCTGAATTGGTGCCGCCCTGGCCGGGGAGCGGGTTTACGATTTGGCACTATGGCCGTCCTGCGTCACAACCCCTGTCTCCGCCCACTGCGCCACCCAGTTACACCCCTGGCACGCCTCTGGAATGCCCTCGGCAAGGCCCAGCGCCAACCATGAGCCACCGCCGATCGACTGGCACAACGCCAGCGCTGCTGGTGGTCGCAACGGCACCTGAGCATTGGTGCTGCTGCTTGCGCCAGTCCAGCGCTGTACCGCCAACACTGATGCGCTTGATGGCACATTTGCGACAGCGTTCGGCTGGCGCAAGAGCGTAGCACCGGCGCAACAGGGGTATAGGCAGTGATGTCATGCACCCACTACGCACCACTACGCGAGTACCGGTTTCTAGAAGTTGAGCTGGCCTAAATCATTATTTGTTTGGCATTTGGACAAGTGCCAATCAAAAGTGAGTACCAGTTTCTAAATCATTTGGATGACACCACTGGGTATAGGATTGTGCTCTGAAAGGTATTTATGAGATAGTGGATATGATTATGAAGTGGACATGACCTTTTGTTATATTCTCAGAATATTATTTGGCATCACACCCAGCACACACAATTATGGAGCATTTTAGGAAGGTAATTTACTCTGATCTGGAAAAATGAACTCTTTCTTCTTGGTTCTGCAAAACAGAGGCAACATATTTTGAGCTGTGAAGAGCTCAGTGTAATATGTTTAACTCTGAATAATGTCTCATTTGTGGTTCACTTGGCAGAGCACTCAGAAAGGAAGACGAAACTTGGAATCCTTTTTTGGCTTTACTTTTGTTTTGACTTCCACTGTGTCAGTTTCCCAATATCCCAATTGCAACTTTCAGAAAACAATTTCCAACTTCGCAAAAAAATAAATAAATCCATTATATCTAACTGTAAGATTCTGACTTTCAAAAAAACAACTTTGTTTCTCTTTTATCGATTCTTTTCCTTTAATTATTCTTTAAACATCAGTGACCACATTGTAGTTGTCTCTACCGTTCTGTATAACTGAAAACTGCTTTTTCACATTTAAATGCAAACTGTGGGATGTTTTATCATCATATAATTAAAAGCAAGATCAGACCTCTACATCTGCATCAGCCATATAAATTTATGTAATTGAATTCATACCGAAATGAATGAATGAATTCATGTACATATTTTATCTGACCCGTCAGCCCAAAATGTCTCAGCTTTAGCTCAATTGTTCCCACAATCTCCATCCAAGCTTCTTGCTGAGAACTAGGAGTTGACTATGGCAGAGGCATATTTAAGGTGCTGTGGAAGACCACTCCAGGTGCCAGTTTCAGCAGGGTCAGGGGCGCAGCAGGAAAAAAACAACTGGAGTGCTTTTTAGCCTGTCCGATCTTCCTTGTGCTTGTTCAGCTCGAAAATGGAGCGGGTACAGGGGGCGGGGCCATGGCGCTGGGGGCGTGGTGTTGCCGGGCGGGGGGGGCAGGAAACGTCATGACGTTGCCTTGCTCCCTGCACATTCGTAGCCTGGAACACTATGTTAGATTATAGTCCGTGTCTGTAACAAAGAGTTTCCTCCAATGTGAACTAAATTTACCATAACTTATAAATATGTAACAATATTTAAAATATTACTTTAAAAAGACTGGTCCTGCCTGCCACATGACATTGCCTGGAAAAAAAGGTTCACACAGTTTCCCTGGGTGTTTCCAATTTTATGCATCATATGATTTTTTTGCATTATGTGAACGTGTGGAAGTCAGGAGCAGGAAGTTCAGCCTCCATGCAGCAAGAGCCATCATGTACAACAATTCTCTGCTTACACGAAGATGCATGGCTGCATCAGTTCTGAAATGTTGGGTAGGATTGGGCTCATAATTTGGCAATCAGTCTCAATTACTAGATATATGGGTTCTTCAGGGCACATGCATTAGCATTTTCCACTTGTCTATCTTTGGTTCATTGAACATTAAATCCAGTTTATCATAAATAAAGATGTGCTGGGGCACATCGGTTCGACTCTGTCGGGCTGTTGCTTCAGCGACTACACTGGCTGCCAGTTCCTTTCCGGGCCCGATTCAAAGTGCTAGTTTTGACCTTTAAAGCCCTTTATGGCTCGGGTCCGGGGTATTTGAGGGACCGCCTCCTTCCATATAATCCTACCCGTACTCTGAGGTCATCTGGTGGGGCCCTTTTGACTGTGCCGCCCCCAGGAGAGGTGAGAGGGACGGCGGCCAGGAATAGGGCCTTCTCGGTGGTGGCCCCCCAACTTCGGAATACCCTCCTCTTAGAGTTGAGAACTGCTCCCTCTTTGGCGGTATTTTGGCGGGGGCTGAAGACCTTTCTGTTTCAGCAGGCTTTTAGTTGTTGATAGGCTGGCTGGTTTTTGCATTCTCTTTTTACACTCTTTTTGTACATTTTATGATGATCCACAGAGTTTGGCTGTTTTAAATTTTAATTGTTTTAATATTGTTTTTACCATTGTTTTTAACTATTTCACATAATGATTTTACTGTATTTTAATTGTTGTAAGCCGCCTTGAGTGCCTTCGGGCAGAAAGGTGGGGAATGAATGAATGAATGAATGAATGAATAAATAAATAAATAAATAAATAAATAAATAATGCATTCCACACATTAAGGAAGCATGACCTTACCAAAATGATATCTGTTATGTTTAGGGTCCAATCCTATCCTTACCTCTGCCCCCCTTGGTGCAGTTCCGCCATAACAGAGCAGACTGTATCTAGTGAGGGGGGGGGGAATTGGGAGGCTTCAGAGAGTAAAGGAGATTTGATTCCCCTTTCTTCCTCCTCCGTGATGAGTCTCCTCAAACCTGGGCCTGCTCTATAGCTGTGCCTGCTCTGTGGTTGTGGAGAGAAAAGGGGCGGGGAGGCTGCAAAATGAGGGGATAGGATCTAATACACGCCATTGCTGTTGGATCCACCCCTCCTGCATCTTCCTGTTGCCCCTCCCTGACTCTGCCTTACCTGCTCCAGTGGGTACGACAAGGTCTGGAGATGGTTCTGCTGTCACAA
This sequence comes from Lerista edwardsae, assembly GCA_029204185.1. Classification (NCBI taxonomy): domain Eukaryota; kingdom Metazoa; phylum Chordata; class Lepidosauria; order Squamata; family Scincidae; genus Lerista; species Lerista edwardsae. The sequence goes on along the minus strand of JAJKFI010000001.1, from coordinate 31,420,765 downwards.
AGTGCCTTGGCTGGCTGTTCAGTTTGGCATAGGATTGGTCTGTTAATATTATTGTAGTTATTCTTGAAGACAATCTTTGAAGCATTCTGCCAATGAAATTTAGACTTTTGGAAAGAGGTTTGTTTGAATCAGTGAAGGAGTGTGAGAGATGCATCCTAAACATTACAGTTGTCCACATCAACACTGTATTTCTGTACTTGCAAACAATTTTTAATCTAGCTTCATGTTTAGGTATGGATGGGAGAGGAAAATAGTGGGATCAGTTTGAATCCAGAGATTTACACCTACAATTATAGTTTGTAATTTATGCCTTGCACTTATATACCTTGATGTCCAATTTTTGACCTTTGTCAACTGAATCAGAAATTTTAAAATGTGATGGATGGATTTTAAAAAAAATACACCAGAGTAACAGTAAATTGTTCTTTTCATTACTATAATTCCATTGAAATAGCTGTATGAATTAACTTTGCAGCCATTATTCAGCAGCTGCCACAAGTGTCACTTTGGTGAACCACTTGATAAATTAGATCCCAATAGTTACAAAATCTATTAAAATATGACCCATCATGTGTTTGTTTATATGTTGACAAGATGATGTACACACTGCAGGTCAAGGGTGAGGTGAATTGTTATGGTGTACTTGTCAAGGCAGCTTTTAAAAGAAGGAGCATTTAAATAATTTTGGAGAATAGTTGCTCGGAAAAATAGTTGGGCAGGCAGTCTACTGAATCCTTATTTAGAAAACAAAACACCTCTGTGAATCTGACACAAAAACTTGTGATTGTTATCAATCAAAAGACTTCTGTAATATGTTTGACAATTGGCAGTTCAGATAGAGAAAGTAAACAGCAAAATTAAACAGAAGGCAATTGATTTAACTACTTGGGTGGTTTACTCAGCGCCACAATGAACTTTCCATTCTGTCTTGTCACTTACATACCTTTTCTTTATCAACTGAGCTTAAATACACTATACAAAATTTAAGATTAGGTTGTCAAAACTGAATTCAGTGAATTTATATACCAAACGTATTTATGTGCGTACCGTCCATGTATGCTTGGCTCTACCTACTTTGAATTTATTTTAAGGTGTTTTCTTCAAAGGCATTTTCTGTATGATGTTACTGTTCTTGTAACTAAATTTTTATTGAAACAGTACGTATTTGAGATGGTACAGGTATGCAGGGCTCAGTATAATGGCTCTGAGAGCGCACTCCTAACCAACTTTCCAGCACCAGGGTAAGGGCAATGCAGCTCCGAGGTAAGGGAACAAACTTTCCATTACTTTGAGGAGGGCTCCATGACTACTACTCCACTGCAGGATGCAGCACATGCCCCATTGGCACAGCTATGCCAGTCCTGCAAAGTTGGTTAGGATTGCACCCTGAATCTTGTCCTACCAAAAGCCCAGTGCTATCCAACTTTCCAGCACTGATGTAGTCATGCCAATGGGGCATGTGCTGTATCTTGTGGCAGGAGGCCAGTCACAAGGGCCTCCTCAAGATAAGTGAACATTTGTTCCCGTCTTGGGACTGTACTACAGCTCCATTAGTGCTGGAAAGTTAGTTATGATTGGACCCTGTGTTATACAAGAGAATTAGCTGAGGATCACAATTGATTTACCTTATTGCTAGATATACATATTTACATCATTCTTAAAACAAAACTACTTTTCATTTTCCATAGACAAGGTAACATTGTCCAGATAAATGTACCGTCATCAGTAACATTTGAGTATCTTGTAATGTGCATACCAGATATGCATATCAGAAGCAATGCAGCAGTGTTAATGGCGTGTGCACTACATCCTATGGTAGTGGTGGGCAGTCATGAAGCCTTCCTCAAGTTAAGGGAACGTTCAGTCCCTTACCTTGGGGCTGCATTGCTGCATTGGCGCTAGAAAGTTGGATAGTTCTTTGCATATTAATTTATATTAAGGGCGCAATCCAAGGCAGTGCATTGGGTCGACGCTACCTGCTAGTGTTGGCCCAACGGCAGCAGCACTGGTGCAGGAGCGCCGACCAGCACCCTCACACCAGCGGTGCTGCCGTTCAGCTGATGGTAGCAGCAGCGCTGGCCCAACAGCTCCAGCCGAAGTCGGTGGTGTGACGCTCCTGTGCCAGCTGAGTTCAGCCAAGCACCACTGCCAGCCAAGCACCATTACTCAACTTCTAGCATTGTCTACAGGAGGTGGTGATGGCATCTGGTCTTGATGCCTTTAAGAGGGGATTGGACGGATTTCTGGAGGAAAGGTCCATCGTGGGCTATAGGCAATGATGGATTGTGCAACCTCCTTACAAAGGTGGTGGGCTACTGGTACCAGATGCAAGGGAGTGGCAACAGGATGCAAGCATCTTGTTGTCTCATGCCTCCCTGGGGCACCTGGTGGGCTGCTGTGAGATACAGGAAGCTGGACTAGATGGGCCTTTGGCCTGATCCAGCAGGGCTCTTCTTATGTTCTTATGTTCTTATGTTCTTATGTCTAAGCACTTCCGCATGGATCCTGCTGGCAGAACACACATTCCACCAGCTGATAATTTAAGTAGGATTGTGCTGTACTGTTAGTCCAGCAACTGATGAACCAACACCTTTTTTCTGTTTTGTCATTATTGAATGTAATCTAGAAATATAAATCTATAAATGTTGCCACTGTTAAAATTTAGAAAGGAGGACTGTACCAGGTTCAGTATTTGTCCAGACTTAAAACTACTTTACAAATTTTATGTTACCGTTTCTGAGAACCTCATACTGCTGTCATTTATACAGGTATAAATCCAGGGTAACATTATAAATCAACAGGTAATATGGATTTTCCAACAGCTTATGCAAGAGAAGGTTTGATATCCCCCTTTGATGATGCACACAAAATGTCCACTAGAATAAATTTGTATAATTCAAACATTCTCTGTTTTGCAAATGTAAATTCACAAATATTTTTCTTTCAAAACATTTGTTCTCAATTGTAGCTTTTTTCTATTCAATAAGGTCAAAAAAAGTTCAAAATGACATGCTGAAGTTCTTTTGTCTTTTTGGAAAAGCAAAGGCAAAGACACACTAAACTCCTCTTGCCTGTAGCACTTTTATATCATGTGCTATTAAATGATAGCACAAAACAAACGACACTTTCAGTATTATTTCCGTTTTACAGTTTCTGTATTTGCAACATTTCATTTGATATACCAGCAAATTTGCAATGGCTGTCATACAGGTCAGCAAAAAACGTGAAAGAACACACTCTAATAACAAACACACTTTTACCAGATACGTTCCTTTCAAAAGATGTTATTAAATCAGTAGAAATAACTGGTACAAATATATTTAACAAGAAAATTATATTAAAATGTATGCTCATTTTTCAAAAAGAAATAGGAAAAATAGCAAAAGACAGAACTGGTAGTCTACAAAATGGATGCACTTTGAATAGCTGTTAAGTTTTAATAGACTATATTAAAAATTAAAAAAAAAAAAGAAAAAGCCCTCTGCGGGTCTCCCTGAGCCAAAGAGAAGCTCCGTTTTGCACTCAAAAGCACACTTCTGGATTTCAAGTGAAACTGCGATTGCTGCTGCGAGATAAGGAAACCCAAATCTGGGCCGCTCCCCTTAAGGGGGAATGGCCCAGTTTTGCTTCCCAATGGTGGGTTGCGACCCACAGATTGGGAAGCACTGTTCCACATTGATGTTAAACAGTGTACAGGTGAGGCCTTTTTATCTGCAAGCGTTCTGGGAACAGAATCCTCATGGATAAAAAAAATCCACAGATAATCAAACCAGCGGATTTTGCCCCACCTCTGAACCCGACTGGAGCACTGCTTCGACTGGGTCCGGATGGCTTTCTGAGGCCCACTGAGGATAAGCACATCCACTTGTGGCCTCAGTGGTTCTCAGAGTGGCAGTTTCAGCTGAAAAATGCAACTTCCAATTTTTTGGCAAAACCAGAATTTGTATCTTTAATGCCTTGTAAGGCCCAGGGAAGCGCACTTCCTCCGTGGGCCTCAGAAGAGCTTCCCAAGGCAACCGGAGCACACCACAGCTCCAGTCACCCTTGGAGGTTTCAGGCTGAGCTCTGCGAATAATTAGGCTCAACCTGCAATTTTATATTGTGATTCTTGGGATGGATTCTTGGGATGGATAATGGATAGTATGTAATTATCAGCTCTCAGAAACACTTTGCAATTTTAAAAAAACAGGATTCATGTTGTTATTGGTTTGGTTAGAAGTCTGCAGATCCATAGGATGAGTTAAAAATCTGCAAACTAGATTGCCTTGCTAACTGGGTAAAGAGGCTCCTTTTAAAGCGGTGTACCATTGTGTTTAGCCAGGCAAAAGCAACTGTCCTTGTTCTGTATTCTATACTAGTAATGGTGAACCTTTTTGGCTCAGTGTGTCAAAAATTAGGAAAATGCCTAACTTGATAGCTGGAGTGTCACCCCCCCCACACACACACACACTTCAAACATAGGAGAAACCATTCTTTACATCTTCGTTTATTTAAAAAAATACAGCCCAATCTTGTGTGGTTCTATGTGTTATATATATATAACCACCTCTTTCACAACATATTTGATACACTATATACTAACATCTAATGAAGCTACTGCTGGAGAATGCAATTAGAGGGACCATGGGATGTTGTTATCTACTGATGATATCCAGTTCTCTACCTCCATTCCCTCTAATACTAGGGAGGCTATAACGGTTCTGTCTTTGTGTCAGTTCTGGGCTGGATGAAGGTGACAAGTTGAAATTAAATCCAGAGAAGACAGAGGCGCTATTAATTTGGAGATCTGTGGCCCATGATGTCAGCTTGCTCTGGACAGTGCTATGCTCCCTTTGAAGGAGTAGATTTTCAGTTTGTCAGTGCTCCTAGGCCCAGCTTTACCTGGCTGCCCAGGTGTTAGCTACGGCCTTGGATGCTCTTGTCTCGCCTAGCCTGGGGAACCAATTTCTTGAGTCAGTAAGACCTGATTATGGTTGTCCATGGACTTGTTGCATTACCGTTGAATTACCATAAGGTAGTGGCAGACCTGAGGGGGTGCAAAAGATGTAAATGCCCCAGTGCTGGGCTGGAGGGGGTGGTACTGATGCTACTTCTAGCCAAAGAAGCCGCTTTCTAGAGGACCCGGCGTGGCTACGAAGGGCCACTCCCCTCTGAAAAGGGGTGGGTGGTGCGTCATAGCTGCATCACTCTGGCAAGCAGATTCTGCTGCTGAAGCCTGTTCCTGGAACGACCTGGTGTGGTTTCAAAGGTCTACCCCCCCCCGAGAAGGTTTTCAAGCACCCATACCAGTTTCAAATGCCCACTCAGCCATGAAACCTCTTTTGTGACTGTGGGCCAATCACTATCAGCTGAACCTACCTCACGGGGTAGTTGTGAGGAAAAAAAGGAGGGGAGGAACTATGTATACCACCCTGGGAGAAAGGGTGATATAAAATGTGAAAAATAATATAAATAAATAATTGTTTGATGCTTTACAACTCAATCCTAACCTGCGCTGGAAGAGCTAGGCCAGTTGGGAAAGTTATTTCCTCTTACCCCATGTAATGTGGCAGCCTTCCCAATAGGGCTCCTTCAATGTGTGACAGCGAAAATGCTGATGCAGGTTCAAGGGGCCTAGGGAAGACTAACCAGGCCAAGGTTTTTTGATCCGGCCTGTATCAGCCAGGCTGGTCCCACTCCCTTCCCCAGGTGGAGGGGAGTTCATGAACCCAGTTCATGAAACTGACAGGGCAGATTAGGCTATCTCACAGTGGTCCACCAGATGCCTCAGGGAGCTCTCAAGGCAACCAGATATTTGCATTCTGAGGTAGCTTTCTTCTAAAACTAGAAGGTTTTAGAATGGCTTGTAACCTGTGATAGACTATTCTTCTAGAAATTTGTCCAATCCCCTTTTAAAGCTACCCAGGTCAGACCTCATCATCACTTCCCATGGCAAAGAGTTTCACAGATTGATTACCCACTGGGTAAAAAAGTATTTCCTGTTATCTGTTCTAACTCTCCCAACACTCAATTTTAGTGGATGTCCCCTGGTTCTGGTGTTGTGAGAAACGGAAAAGAACATCCCCCCCTATCCACTCTCTCCAACCCTTGCATAATTTTATATGTCTCAGAGAGAGTGCAATCCTAACCCAGAGTTAGATCGGCACAGTTAGGCCTAACTCACAGTTAGGCCAGCAAAGCTTGGCTGGGACAAGGACCACCATAAAGCGCATTTGGACCACCCTTGGAGTCAGGGAGGATGGCGCACATCTGTGTGCTGACCTATCTGACTCCAAGAGTGGTCCAAACATACTTTATAGTGTTCCTTGTGGCAGCCAAACTTTGCTGGCCTTACTGTGCTGGCCTAACACCAGGTTAGGATTGCACTTTCAATTATGTCCCTAGGCGCCTTTTTTCTAGACTATGTGTGTCAAGGATTAAACAAGCTGCTACTTGGGGGGGGGGCACTGCTGCCCAATCAACATTATCCATCTCTTGGCATTTATAAATCAGGCAGCAGCTTCAGGATCTCTAAAAGGTTTGAGAACCACTGCTCTAGTTTATATAGGATGAAGCCACAGCATGTTGATCTCTGTTTTTCCATTAGCACCCAAATCACTTAGACTGTTGCTACACAAATCTTAACTCTTCAAAATGATAGCGGCAGCTGGTGCTGTGGGCTGTGTCCCAACTGTATCTTATCTAAGCTGGCTGTCGTTCTTGTAATAATGAGAGACTCCCTGAGCAGAAGTGCTCCTTCATAGTCTTCTCTTGCCTTGTCTTGTGATCGTGACAGCTGTCTTTAGGCTGAGTTTACTCTTCGTGGATGGAATAAGCCAGAGAGCAAGACACTACCAGAAATAAGGTTTACAAGTGTTTCCAGAATAACTTTCAAATGTAAAAATTTATGTTATTCATAACATATCAGAGGTCAGTTTGCCCTTGAAACAACCAAACGTCCTTTGTAGGGGGTCAGCAAGAGAATGTAATAGACTGAGAAAAACACCATAATTTTAAAAGTGACACATTTCAACAAGGAAATAAAACTGTAGGCAGTACAGAAGAGAAGTAAGACTCTTGGAAACCATTACTTCATTAGGGCAAATATTTAATGTATTTTTTAAAACTCATTAAAAAAGGTTAGTTCTAGGACATTTCGCTGGGTTATTCTTTCCTTTCTGAAGCTATAAAACTGTTACTTAAGAATCAAAATTAGCACCTTATTTATGACTGTAAAGATTTCTGCTTTGCTGATGTTTGTTTAAAAAAAAGAAAGAAGGGGAAAGGATGACAAAAAGTGGGCCTGAGTACTTGGCGAAAGAATCTGCAAGTTTTGCCATTTCCAAATGAGGTTATATGTCACACCAATCTTTAAAAAAGGGAAAAGGGGGAACCCTGGAAACTACAGGCCAGTCAGCCATCCGGCCATCCGGGTAAGATGGTGGAAAGCCTAATCAAAGATAAAATCCTAAAACACGTAGAGGAACAAGTGTTGCTGAAAGAGTGTCAGCATGGCTTCTGTAAGGGTAAGTCTTGCCCCACAAACCTTTTAGAATTTTTTGAAAAGGTCAACAGGCACGTGGATGTGGGTGAATCTGTGGACATCAAATATCTGGATTTTCAGAAGGCGTTTGACACGGTCCCCCACCAAAGCCTGCTGAAGAAACTTCACAGTCAGGGAATGTGGATGTGGGTGAACCGGTGGTGGTGGTGGTGGTGCGATCTGGATAACCTTGCGATTGCCAATGGACCTGCGCCAGTTCTTTAGCTGGATGAAATCAATACCGGAAAAGACTTTTAGGAGGAAATGCAGAAGATATGAATCATAAGTGGTTGGCTTCTAAGAACCTTGAACAGAAGTAAGGATGTGCAAAGGAACTTCCCTGCTCCCTTCTTCCTACAGCGCTGTCCTGGAGACCTACTCTTTCCAGAACGTTTTGAAAAGGCATGGAATATGACATGGGAGAGGCGGAAACACAGTTCTAAGGGGGAACTGAGAGCTATTCCCTGCTTGTGTGATGTGCCTTCCATTTATAGCACAAATTTGGAATCCAAGCCTGGGAATGTAATAGGAAGAGAAATTAAAGTTGATGTAATTAAGAATTCTTATATTTATTCAAGGCACAGATATTAGGGGAAATGATGCAATCATGCCATAAACGAGAATCGCTATGCAGTGCCTACACCCAACATTTCAGGCTAATGTTTCTCTAATCTTTAAAGAGGGTGTACTATCTACACATGATGCTGTAATTCCCTGTAGTCTGAGTATTAGCTTCTTCATCCAAAACTCTTACATTTGATTGTACTCAATTTGTAAGATATTAACTTGGAGCAGAAAGTGCCATGGCTTCTGACCAGCGTAGGAGTCCTGATCCTACATTAGAAACAATCTTTAGAAACAACAGCCATTTACATTAATAACATCACATCAGACCTATAAACAACACTGGCATTTATTATGCATATAGTAAATTTAAAAAAGGCCACATCATTTAACATTCTTTTTGCCAATTTTAGATCAGCTCTCTGAGAGTACCGCTGATCTGTTTCTCTCACACACATGCTTACAGTCCAATCCTGTGGGCCTTTTACAACAGCAAGACTAGCATCCCAATTGCATAGAAGGCCCTACGAAGATGCCATGTTTGTGCTGCTGACCCACACAGAATCAAGGCAGATAGGCTGGCATGAGAGATGCTTCATGGGTGGGGAGGAGAAGAGCAGGGGGGATGAGGGGGAGGAACTGGAGAGAGTGTCCAGGGCAGGAGAGGATCAGGGCAGGATCAGGTGGAAGCAACTTTCACCAGATGTTATCCCCCATTTTACAACCTGAAATGCACCCAGTCTCTCCTTGGACTTGCACCAGCAAAATGGCCAGTGGAGATGCGAGGAGACCCATAAAAGATTGACCAGTCTACCAGGAAGGAAGTAAAAAATTATTTAGGTAGTCTTCCAATCTTTGGTGTGGTTACATGCTATAACATTGTGAGGATTGGGCTATAAATCTTTCATTCAGTCTTAGTCTGACTTTCTATTTTTGGGGGAAAAATGTTGCTTTGACCTCTAGCAGTGCAAACCTATGTCCACATTACTTTGGGAAAGCTCCATTGAATGCAGTGGGACTTACATCCAAGTAACTTGCATACAATTATGCTGTAAAAAGAATTAAAGTAATGTACTATTTTTTTCAAAGCAGATCCTTCTTTCTTTAGGATTAGCAGGGTCAGGATGGGCAGAATTGAGCTTCCAGAAGCCACTTTTTTTCCAGAATCTTGGGAGCTAACAGTGCAAAATCCAGCCTGGGGACAAGGAACATGCAATAAAATGGTGACTTGCGAGGTGGAGCCAGTTACAAAATGATGAACTGTACAGTAATTTACATTTTATCTAGTTTTACATAGACACCGCTTTGGTCATGCATGCTACTCAGTGACCCTCACAATGCTGGGCTGAGATTTAAGCCTGGGAACTGGAATGAACCAAAGAGTGTGCAGTAGGCTCAGGATTGACTTAGATTTTTGTTGCACTACTGATCCTTCCAGCACGTTTTGCCTGCTGCTGACCTGGAACACGTCTGAACTGGTTTTTAATTTTGGCCTTGTATCAATGTGTATGCCTTTCTTTACCATCTCTATCCCAGAGGCAGCTGGCTGGTCACTGTGAGAAACAAGATGCTAGATGGGCCTTGACCCGATCCAGCAGATTCTTCTCTCCTTACGTAATGTGATGAGCACAAGGGCAGCTATTCCAATTTGTTTTTCATACTCTCAGGCAAATCACTAGATAGAAGCTTTAGCAGAGTCTACTTAACAGTGATCTTTATTCATATGAGAAAACACTGAAGTAAAAAAGGAAAGAGATAATGCTTGGGTGGAAGGAGAACTGGAACCTGTTGTGTCTCGTCTACCTCAATAGATGGGAAAACATTGTAATTATGTGGCCTATCCTTAATTTGCAGTATACACAACCTCTGACAGAAGTTTTTATAACTCTAAAAATTGCACTTAATAAATATGAGAAGATACAGGTTTTCTTGATTACTTAAACCTAAATGTTTACTCAAGCTTTCATGAGAAGTTTGTCTTAATTTAAACAGAACTGGGTTCTGTTGAACTGAAGCCATTTTTTTGATGTGGACTCAAGCGCACATGAAACAGTCTTAATAACATCCAAACGCGTTTCATTTGTAAACGAAGTCTACACAGGCTTCACTTCATGGTTTGGTTACTGTAATCAGAATTAAAGTGAAATTCATTTTTCTTCGGTCAAATATATTTTAAAGCTTGATATTTCATTTCATGTAACGTGAAATCTTCAAAACAGTTTCTGGTTTAGATATTTTTAAAAACCCAACACGTACGCTCACACAAGAGAAACATATGTAAATATTTGTAGTACAACTCATGGCTATAAAGTATTACTTGTATTTTCCTTTTTGGTGTTGATGTTATACAGTGGTGTTGGACGCATTGTGGATATCGTTGCTGAGAATTGGGAAAAAAGATAGGTTTGAAACACAGCCTGAAAGGTGGCACTTCGCCAGGACCCTGAAAAATGGCAAACATGTCACATTTTAACAGCTGGATGCAGAAATATTTCTCTTTAATTTGGAAGGATAAAATTTTTTTCACAGCAGGGCACTCTCAAAAGACTACAAGATCAAAGAGGGTGGGTCTTTCCAGTCAAACATCATCTGGCTCCAGGATAGAGCAAAATGAATGAACTGTCAGGCTTTTTTTTTTTCCTAGTGTATATGTTTTTGCCAAGTAAAAAGTAAAAGGTTCAGTGGCTTGTTCTGATCACGGACCAAATCCTGATAATAGAAAGCTAATTCCCAGAAGTCTTTCTCTGATCAGTTGACAAGGGATCTCTGAAGAAGACCCCAGATTGATTGATGGTCCACTTTGTATTGATGGCCTTTGCTACTCTTAGAGATAAGTGAGATAGACCAAAAGTTGAACAACTCAGAAGGGCTTCTGTGATTTGAACATGCTCTAATCTAAGATTCTAATCACCACAAAACAAAAGCATGGATCTGAAGAAACTTGACATGATGTTTACCAATACCTGTACTAAATTCACCTAACTAAACACTGGGTATGTTTAGGAATGTGGACTCTTCAGTGACTTTTAAAATGGTAACTGTAGTTTGTAAAAAAAAAAAAAAAAGTACAGTACAGAAGAGATGTAAGACTCTTGGAAACCATTAGCAAGTTAAAAAAAGGAGGAGGAAGCATATTTAAAAGTTAGCTGTAAATGGAAACATTATTGTGCTGATTTTCTAGTCCCAAAATATAATGAAAGTGAAAAATTGCAACGCTACAGGCATTTATCAGTATGAAAATATAGCTCCAGTTTTTACAACCATTACTCATTTGTTTTATGGGGAATCTCAGGCATAGTTTATCATAGACTTTATTACTTGAACTTTTAATCATCATCTTGGGAACTTTACATTCCAGCCATTGCAAAATACTCAAAATGTTTTTAAAGTGCTTTGTTTTAGAACACTCACACAAATAACTTAAGTGCATTTGGAAGAAATATAACTGAGCTCTTTGATGACTTTGTCTTTGATGACTAGAAACATGACTACCCTTTTAAAAATTATTGGCTTAAAAAGGTTTGAAATAATGCTTATAGTAAGGCAAAAGAGACCTAGGTACCTCTGTTTGGATTATTTATTTTATTACTAGAGATGTTTGAAAATGTTATTTTTTTTCGCAGATTTTGTAATTTGAAAGGCAGAAAGCCATGTTATGAGATTTTATTCTCATTCAGTGATATCCATACATTGCAGCAGAAACAATACTGTCACCATGCTTATGTTGTTGCCATGCTGGCTTGTCATCCTGTTATATGTTGGAGGGCTTGGGGGAAATAACTGGGTAGGACTTCACTGTTTCTGCCTCACCACTACAACAGCAGAAAAAAGTCTGCTCTGCAATCTAGACCTGCCATGAAAGTAAGAGGAAAGGGGACCCACTGAGATAAGAGAGGACCCACTGACCAGAATTTTTCTGAATATACTGTACTATCAAATCTGCCACTAGCCCTGAAGAAGCTGGTGCACTCAGCTTTCCTGTTGGAGGCACAGCAAACATGATCATGGGAGTGATGGCTACAAAGATACTGTCTTTGGGAACAGTTTGGGTTTGGACCACAGCCTGAGCTATCAACATGAAGGACTCCTGTCAAGAGCTGGGTTGCACTTAATGAGGACTGGGAGACGTGTGTTTAGCAGAAGCCTTGCTAATTTCATCAAGAGGCCTTTAAATGAAACATAAATTGGGAGGGAGACAAAAATGCAGAACCAAGTGTAAAGGCAGGGATAGGATACAGGGTACCGAAAGAAGCAATTGTGGACCTACCATTGAGTGAAGGGGGCAGCGCAAGAGGAAGGCGGTGACAAGATGCTTCGCCTCTTGAAGAGGCAAGCGGTTTCAGCCCACCCACCCACCGTTGCCATCCTACAGCTCTGAAATAGAGCCTGGTGTGGCAGGATGGCGTATCAGTGGGCAGGGAGGCCGCAGAGAGCTGATGCTGGAGGCACAGAGCACCAACCCTGCCCCTTGGTGGAGTGTGACCTGGGCGCACCACTGAAAAGAAGTAGGCTTATGGAAGGATGTTCAGAGCCTCATAGTAAGGGAAGCTATTTGAGTACCCGAAGTCTCCAATGTCTATATATATATAAAAACGGACGTGGGTCTGTGTGTGGGTCTGTGTGTGTGTATGTATGTGGGTGTGTGGGTATGTGGGTGTGTATGTTCTGCATAGGCTGCTCAACGCCTTGACCGATCCGCACGAAACTCGGCAAGCACGTACCTTAAGGCCTGGCGACAAACAGTGCGGGGGTCACGCACCCCTACACCCCCCGGTTTTTGGGGGAGGGGGGCCAGCATGTCAAGAACCAAAGGCATTGCACTGGACTAGAGGTCTGCTGCCACCCTGTGGTCACAAACGATTCTGCAGGTTATGTGGTGGGACTGCAGTAGCTGGGCTGATACACAGGGACTAATCTAAAATGAAAGTGAAACTACTGCCCACTCTCTGAGTTGCCCAGGCTTGAAACAGCAGGTTCCAGACAATTCCAGCACCCAGTCGGATCTTAGAGGGACATATTTCCACACAGCTAACTGGCCAGCTGCTCCCGTTGCTCATACTTCACCGCTATCCTGCCACATTACCTGCAGACAGTGTTCAGTAAGTGTGCCCGTTTCATTTCACTCTCTTACTTGATTGTGTGCCTGCTTCCTACTTACTTTCACAGTGATAGTGTGCATTTCGGGCTCCGGGTCATCAATACATTCTTATTTCAGTGAGGAGTGGTATATTTCCACCTGGATCTGGCTACTTCATAACATGTAGGGGTGTTTGCATTTTTCCGTGTACGTTCCTCCATCACTCTGGAACGCCTGGAACGCTGTGCGCCACACTTGGTACACATATGCCTGGCAATCTGCACAGAAATACGGGGGGGGGGGCCCTAATTCATTCCTTCTCCTACTAGAGCCTCGGGATACATTGTCCCCCGGGCAACGCCGGGTCACAAACAGCTAGTACTAATATAAGGATGAAACAAAAAGGATGAACTTGAAATTCTAATATGGGAAGGCAGATATGAACTGACAGGTATCACAGAACTATGATAGGGTGAGTCCATGAGTGAATATAGTATTTGAAGTATATAATGTGTTCAAAACAGAAATAGATTCAGTAGAGAAGTAGGGGAAATTGCATTATACGTAAGGGATTAATACACTCCAGTAATCCAGGTTTAGTAATCTAGTTGAAAGTGTCTGGGTAAGAATACAATGAGAGAGGAATAAGACCAATACTGTACTATAGTGGGAGCCTATAGACCACCTGGCAAAGCAGAAGTCATGGACAATGCTATCAACATAACTGCCATTGTACAGTATGCTAAGGGCATCCATCTTAATACTTAAGGTGTTCCTAATACTTTAAACAAAGTGACTTGTAACAAGCTACAGGGACTTTATAAACAGCCTGTGCTGTTAAAACTTCCAGAAGCACCTGAATCTGGCTATTCGAGGAGATAGAATACTGGTCTAGATGACTATCTAGTTTGACCCAATATGGCTATATTTATATTCTTACTTAGTATAATTTAATATTTTCAGTGCAATGACTATATAGAGGGGTGCATAGAAAAGATTCATTTACATATAGAACACTTATTTTGGACTAGCTAGTTGTTGATATAGTCAATCTGATGATAGCATAGAAGCAGCTTACAGCTGTGAGGCTTGGAAAGGCTTCAAGGTCGCAGAGCTTCGGCAAGGAATCACTCAGACAACAGAGATTAGGGCAGCAAGAACTTCTATATTCTCAGAAGAAGGCTTCTTGCAGCAAAGAACAGCAAACAGGTAACAGGTACAGCAAAGCTCCTCCAAAAGCAACACTTACATCGCCAGCAACTAACCACAGGTGTTTCTGGTCTTGATTATAGTCCCCAGCATCCAATCAGAGATCAGATGATCTCATCCCCAGCACTTTACTGCTGGTCTGCTAGGCCTGAATGTCTCAGCACTTTACCCCCTGAGTCGGCCTTTCCCCATTCAAGCCTGTAAATTTCCAGGGACTTCCTTCAGTATCCCAATACAATCTACATGCACAACAGGTGTGATGTGGAAGATCTGTCATCAAATCTCCTGTCATCTTTTTTCTTTATTTCATTGAAGCCTTGTGAGCCTGCCAATGTGATCAAGAAGTAACCCTGCAGAAGCAGTATAAACCTGAGAGTAAATAATTGAACACCTTGTCCTCCCATGTTATTTCCCTGATCAAGTTAGCACCTGATTGCACAGGATTGTACTGTAATTTTATTTTTTAACTTAGCTAGTGGGTACAATAAATTATCATTTTTTAAAGTGTCATGTTTATTTGCTGATTATGCCCCAATCCTACCATCCACCAGCCTTGCACTGGTGGAGGCTACTTTCTGGCTGCTGTAAAAGCCTCTGCCAATGACTGCAGTGGGCAGGCCAGCAGGGAGGCTGCCAAAGCTCCAGTGGAACCACGGACACCCACCGGAGCACGTAACCCTACACAGGGAATTGGATGGAAGCAGGGAGGAAGTTGAACAGGGCAGGGAAGAGCAGAACAGGGGCGGGGTTGGTGGAATGGGGCAGTGATTGGGCTGCGTGAAGGGCAGATCAGACCTGATAGGGGCGTGATCAGCGGCAGTGGTGCAAGCCCCTTCCCAGGTCTGATCCGCCTGCATGGAGCAATGTGGACTTGCATCAGCAATCAAACTGGTGCAGGTCTGAGTTGCCCCACAGTGACAGCTGAGGCTTACCTAGGGGCATGTTTTGAGGCTGAAAATCCTGAGGTCCTTATCACTGGCGGTACGTGTGTACTGCCAGATAAATGTGTCGCAAACATGCCATCAAGCATGTCTGTGACAATTCACCACTCACACTGGGGCAGGACTAAGTTATTGCCAGGCCCCAATGCTTGTGGATGGAAGGGCCAGCACCCCAGCAGAGCCAGGCCCATTTGAGACGGGGGAGGTGGGGAGGGGAAAGAACTTGGCAGAGAAGGGGAGGAGCTGGTGGTGGCTTCCAATGCCCTGCCTCAAACTGCCACTGCAAAATAGCCAGTGGTGAGTCTAAGAGCCCAATTGTGGGCAGCGGGGCTTTCCCCCGGGGGAAGGGGGAAAATGTGAGCTCAGGTAGTTCAGGATTGGGCTCCCCATCACATGTATGTTTATAGTGTGTGCTAGATTAAAAAATAGCAGAATTTCATTGCCACCGTATTCATACAGATCTTTATACCATTGAACTGGTTTTGATAGTTAGAGACTTGACAATTACCACGTGTTCAAAGATCACTTTTCTAAACATATACTCCAGAGAGAGACTGATCTGTGGGTTGCAATCCTATTCACACTTCCCTGGGAGAACAACAGAATTTAAGTTTGCCATGACCAAAGCATGAGGAAACCCCTTTCCTCCCCACCCCGCAAATGGCAGTGCTCTGTGTATACTGAGGCTGACCTAGGAAGTAGCTGTCACATTTTCCATTCTGACCAGAGCTCTAAATCACATATCACGCTTAGAGTTTCTTTCTCAAATGTCCACTGCAGCCCCATGATCTCCCCAGAGATTGTCCCAGAGAATAGCCCCAACTGAAACGTTCCCAAATCATCCCTGGATTTAGCTCAAACCTGGTGACTCAGGAGCAGGAAACCAACACCTGCTGATTACAAACCAGTCTCTCAGAGCTTGGGGGGGTCTACACTCTAAACTGGAACAAATAAGAGCTGCCCAACTGCACTGGGAGAGAAAGCTCTGCGGGAGAGGGATGGTGTAAGAGGTGCATTGTGGCCAGCCAAGATGAAAACAATGCTGTGCATCTAGGAAAGTGTTAACTCAGAGGAAGATCATTGCCTCTGGTGCCCATAGGATTCTGAAGTTTAAGTGGACTCTTCGAATCAGGGAAGTCTCAGTAAGAATCTGTTGTCCTGTATTTTGAATTTTGCCTCTTCATCTTTAGTGCATAATTTGTTGCTTGGTTTTTCCTTTTGTTCCATTTAAATCTGCAATAAATAATTGATCTGCCTAATGTTTTAACCCCAAGAGTGCCTGGTCTACCATCTCTGATGGCTTGCTCAGCCTTGTACACTCTCCAAAGAAGGCCTGAGTGTGTGTTGGGGACGTACGGAGGAGAGAGGCCAAGCAAGTTGTGAAGTTAAGATGCTCCCCCTCTTTCTCCTCTTCAAGTAAGTCAGCATATGGGCCTTTGATGGACAGATAGATGCTCAGGAGTGAAGGGGTGGTAATGTGATTCTGGCCCCACATTACTGGTGGCAGTGGTACTATTTCACTTGTATGGCAGTGACATGCTGAATGTGTGGTTAACTCAGGATGGGGAGAAGAATTCAGGGGGGGGGGAACGTGGTCCTTCTCAGTGCTACATTGGTGAGGGTCACAACCTCTGAGGTAACATGCCTAGGATTACATTGCACAAAATATCAAAAAGTTTAATTTGTTCTTCTTAGTTCCTTGAGGAATCTTGATGCAGTATTGTGCTCTTATCATTTCAGTCTCCTCATATTCATATAATATAGTAATGTAGGTAAGGATATTTTAACCATATTGTAAAATGTTTGCAAACTTGATATTGGAAGCACACTATTAACAATGGGTTATAATTACAATATAGTGAGAACTGTAAAATAATAAAATCTCATAATATTTACTTTAAAAGCATTACTGCTGTAAAGTGATGAAATTAACTGGCACAGTGTTCATGGAAGGCATCAGGCCTGCATTCATCTACTCATATTTAATTTAAAAAGAGTTTTAAGCTTATGTAATTGGATACAAGATTGTAGCATAAACATTTAATTTACAACTGTCAACCAATTACATAATGGATTTTGTTGTTGTTATTAGGTATGTGGTGTTTATGCATGAACTGATTAAATTAACTATACAAGGTCCTCTATCAAGAACGAAAACCACATTTTCTGTAGTTTGACTCCGTGTCAAAGCACATGTGACGTGCGAGATTCGTGATTGGATCTTCTGACTTGCTTCAGAAGAAAACGTTAAAACTGGCACTTTGGGCACCAATTTTGATCAAAAATCAATCACTAGTATCAATCACTAGTATCATTAGTAAAAATAGATCAGGAGTGATGTTAGAAATCATTTAGGTCAGGCACTTGCTCTTGGCCCACATCCATCAGAGAGCCCATCTGACCAGAGCAACCCCTGAAACCTCAGTTATGGTGGTCGTGGTAGCTCTAGGATCGCCAAACCTCCAGCATTGGCCTGAAGTCTCCAGGAACCAGGCTTCAGTAGAGAAAGGGCATTTAAACCCTCTTACCCCTGCATAAGCCTCCCACTTCAGAATGAGCCTCTTTGAATCTGTGCTAGCAATTTTGCTAGCACAAGTCCAAGAAGAGAAAGGGGGTGGTTATGCTGCAGGTTATGTGGGACATGGTGGTGCAGCGAGTTAAACGGCTGCTGCTGGGCTTTCCGACCGGAAGGTTGGAAGTTCAAGACTGCGCAACGGAGTGAGCTCCCATTGCTTGTCCCAGCTCCTGCCAACCTAGCAGTTCGAAAGCACCTCAATGCAAGTAGATAAATAGGGACCACTTTGGTGGGAAGGTAACGGTGTTCCGTGCGCTACGGCGTAGAGTCATGCCGGCCACATGACCACAGAAGCTTGTCCTCAGACAAAACGCCAGCTCTACAGGCTTTGAAATGGAGATGAGCACCATGGTCACAACTAGACCATTCGGTCGTGGGGAAACCTTTACCTTTATGCTGCAGAAAAGGCAGATAGGATGCATTGCTGTGCATTCCCACAGCCTACCCCTCCACTCCCTTCTACAGCCTCCCCATCCCCTGTTACACCTCCCTCCAAGTCCAGTTTTGCCCCTCCCTGCCCCATTCTGCATAAGTAAGTACATTTAACAGGTTGCAAAATATTTTACCAACTCATCTATCTGTATCAATAAGTTACAAGCAACTTTAATAGTAAATCTGTTCCTGGTTACCCAAACAGAATTAACAGTCTAGGGGTGAGGTGGAGTGAGCAAATTCCTAACTGCAAGATGGAATAAAATCATCAACTGGCCTTAACTGTGCGGAAATGTTGGTCCTGTGAGCTCATTATAGTCCTGCTGCGAGCACTGCCCATTTAACTTTCAGCTGGAGGCAAACCACAACAGGGACTTTTCTGATGGTAAGGGTGGATTCTTTTTAATTAGAGATCTCCAAAGATCGACAGGCACCTGCCGGAGATGCTCTAGGAGGATTTCCTGCTACAGGCAGGGGATTGGATTAGCTGTCCTTGTCGGTCCTGGTCTGTGATTCTATGGTTTTATTAGCTTCACCTTATTTCATAAACATGCTGATTTTGGGGTTAGCTGGTCATCCAGCCAAGAGCACCATAAGCTGCTTTTGTGGATGTGCATACTTAGTCAGTTTATTTGAAGGGAATGATTTACATTGTCTTTTTTTAGGATGAAGAGCATTTTTAGCTCCATCCAGACACAAACAGTGAATACTAAAGATTACTGTCCTTCCCCCCCATTTTTTTCTTTGTTTAACTCATTCCCTAGAGAACTAAAGGCATGTGAAATAATCATGTGAGTCACAAAACGAAAGTATTAAACATTCACAACCCTCATAAAGGTTTGATCCTTTAACCTTGGTAAAAGAGCAAAGCTCAAAAGAAAAGGTGTTAGATAAAAATATAGTACCCTTTAAACTGTGGTTCTCTTATCCCAATAAAAAAAATGTCATATTTAAAGAAAAACAGAGTACATTGATCATTCTTACTGGAAAAAAACTAACAATCTTGTATGTTAAAAGGATTTAAAAACAATGGTTTCCCATTCACACCAGTTATCTAGAAACATTTTTAAAAATCTGGATTGCTTATTGCATTTGAAGTTTGCCACCATAAACCTTTTCCAAGTCCTTCTCCAGAAACGAATGTCTCGTAAATGTTCTTTGTAACCAAATTCTTAGGTTAAAAAGCATTACGTTAAAAGGCATATGGCTCCACATGTATAGTAACTAACAACCCAATCCCCATCTGCATTGGCGCAGCGGCACCAAGTGGCCTATGCTGTATCCAACACAGGTTAGGAGCAGGCTAGAGGTCTTCTTGGGGTAAGAGAACATTTGTAAATGGTAAGGGTGCAAGTTTTGTAAGACCACTAGGCACAGGAAGGGGGTTAGGATACAGTGAAGGCCTCCTCATCCAATCCTGGCCTCTCCCAAGCCTGATCTGCCCTGTTTCACCCTCCCCTGCCCAGGGGTTCAAATGGGTGTGGGTGTCGATGTGGGAAGGAAGGCGGCTCAAGACCAGGAAGGGGGCCATTTGCCTTAATTCACCTTTACTTCATGGGTCCATGTGGATGAGCCAGAGATATGCACCGTGGTGGCCTCCAGATGCCGAAACTCTCCCAGGGGATGCAGCAGACCCCAGTGGACACCACGTTGGGGAGTTATGGTGGATTGAGTTGTCAGTTTCATTTACATGTGTTCTGTTAGGTTTGCAGTGCTGTAGGTATTGTACATATGTGCCAATATAGTGTTTTTTCTAGCCTGATAGTCATTGAGAGCGTAATCCTAAACTGGATTTAGGCTGGCATAAACTAAGCCAGCAAAGTTTGGCCAGCACAAGGGCCACCATAAAGCGTTTTTGGACCACTCTCGGAGTCAGGGAGGATGGTTCACGTCTGTGTGCTGGCCTCTCTAACTCCGAGTCCAAACATGCTTTACGGTGTCCCTTGTGCTGGCCAAACTTTGCTGGCTTCGCTTATGCCGGCCTAACTCAGTTTAGAATTGTGCCCTGAGTCATAAAACGTTGGAGTTAAAAAGAACTTTGTAAATCATCTAGTCCAGTTAATCATCATGCATATCAGCCTTAGTGTTTTGTTTTGTTTTTGCAGCTACAACATATCCCTTACCCATGTTCCGCTTGTGCTCCACTGCAGTGCTAACTGTAGGGTTTTCTTGGAGTCTAACACTGTGCCAGATGTTCAAGTCATATCCACCAGTGGGTGAATTTCTGTGCAGGTGAACTATCTGTACTAGTTTATGGGGATATGTGCTGGTTTATCTTGAGGATAGGATTGGGCCTTTTGTCTCATTGAACACAACATAACTTTATTGTGGGCAAACATGCACAGAATTGAGCTCAGCCCAGTCTGATCCATTTCCCTACATGCTGATGCAGCTTCACCATGCATCCTATGGTGCGGGGGTGGGGTGGGGAGGAGTCCAAGAGGATTCCTCTGGGTAGGGGAAAAAATTTCCTTACCCAGGAATAACGCCGCTTGGTGGGTGGGTGGGTGGGTGGGTGGGTTCTACTTGGATCTGCAGCAGGAAAATAGCTTGTTTCCCCACTGCAAAACAATGGCATAGGTGGAAAGGAAGTGCTGAGTGGCACGCTATATGAGAACATTTTCTGGCTGCCGCCAGGTCAAGAACCACACCACTAGTGGGTAGCGTGCATAGGATTGGAGCCTGAAATAGTAGCCTGTTCTCATTTTATATTTGTGCCTCTGTTGTTGCTGGATTTTTTAACCTATAAGTAGGACTTTTTGTTTGTTGCACTGAACTTCATCTTGTTGGTACAGGCCCAATGATTGAGCCTGTCAAGATCATTTTGAATCCCGATTCTGCTTTCCAATATGATAGCTCTCTTCCCCCAGCTTTGTGTTATCTGCAGATTTGATACACACACCCTTCCCCTCCCTAATTAAGGTCATTTATCCCTAACACTCACTCAGCATTTAATATTCTGTACAACTCACTTTGGAAAATATTTGGTGGCAGTGAAAGCTTTTTGTGCAACTGAAATTTGAGACTCAAATATTTACTCAGAGAATGGTAATGCTTGTCCAGTCCTTCCAATGCAGTTCTTGCATCAATAGTTTTTATTTGTTTATCTGACAGTTCATTATTTAAGCCCAGCCTGTCAAAATAGGTTAAATATTCTTTGGGAAACATGGTTACATCTTTGATGTACCAAAAGGATGTTAAATATAGGAAAGATTGGCTTGATAAGAGGACCAGGATAAACTCCCATCACTAAAAATATTTCTTGTTTATTCCATTTGAGTTTCTAAGAGCATCAATAAGCTGTGAAATCTCATTGCAATAAATTTCTGGAACAGGAATACACAACCACTGGCAGAGCAGTGAAAATGATTGCTGATGATTCATTCTAACTACTTGACCTTCTGACCTCTTTTACAGATATATGACCAAGATGGGACACTACAGCACTTTATTGATGGTGGGGAACCCAGTAAGTCAAGTTGGATGAGGTATATTCGATGTGCAAGGCACTGCGGGGAACAGAACTTAACAGTGGTTCAGTATAGGTAAAGTATGTTCAATTCTCTGAATGTCTCAGTTTGTTGGCATTGATAAAAGTTTTGTCAAGGAAATGCATATTAAAAATCTTCCATCACTAGATCATATATGAATGCAAAGAAATTAGTAGAGATTTGTGAATGGCGTATTTATTGTAGTAAGCAATTTGTGTTATACGTATGAAGAAGACAGGCAATCTCTTGGTTTTAATTTTTTAGTTATTTAGGGCTCAATCCAGAACCCTCCAGTACAAACATACCGCCCACACTGATCCAGTGCCACAGCGGATCATGCTGAGGCAGTGCATCCCCGATGTTGCGCTCATTTTGGGCAGCTGGGAAGGGCGGTACTGGGAGGTGAAGGTGGGGCAGGGGTCCAGATCTGCCGCCAGATCCTATCCTGTGTTCAGGCCATGTGGCCCAACATGGAGCCCCTTGCAAAATGGCCAGTGCAGATGCAAGGAGACCGACCCATTGGCAGGCCTCTGGGCTTAACTGGGGGAAGGGGACAAATGTAGCCATTTGGCTACCGTTGCGCCTGTGGCATCCAGGCAACTCAGGCTGGTAGGAGCTGGACTTCTTGTATACAGGATAAATGGTTAGACACAATCTCCTTCTTGACCCAATCCTAACAAAAAGAAGTGCAAGAAGAATTCATGTTCCACAGGTTCTGGATGCTGCAAATGCACTGGAAAAAGCTTTGCGACAGGTCAGGAAGCTGGCGCACTGGTAGGAAGCAGAAGAGGACCAGGGATTTTACGCGCCCTGAACACGCTGCATGACATCGTGACGTCGCACGTGACGTCATGATGTGTCCCCTGGCTTCCCAACCTGGAAAACCAAGGGGGCGTGGCGGTCCTGCTGCCACGTCCTGGGTGAATTGACCCGGGCTGCAGCAGCAGGATCCTTGGCGCACAGCAGATCCTGCTGGCGCGGCCAGGGTGAATTCATTTGGGCTGTGGCAGCAGGACCATCCATTGGCTTCCTGTCTCAGCCACAGGCACCCAGGCGCCCTCTTGGCTTCACGATTTGGGAAGCCAAGGGAGAGGGCGCACACATGCCAATTTCTTCCCCAGTCGGAGAAGCACTGGCAAGCACATTCTTGTGCCCGCCCACACTGAGCAGTGCCCATGGCAGCCACCACATCATGTCGCAGGGGCAATAAATCTCTGGTGGAAAGGTCAGGACCTTTCTGCGCATGCTGGCAGACCAACAGAGACAAATGTCCCCTTACCCCAAGGAGACCTCCAGCAGCTAAAGATCCTTCATGGATGAAGTGGAAGCTGCACAACTGCTGCTGTGTCGCTGCTTGGCGATTTAAGTAGAGTTGGGTTGCTAGGAAGAGAAATTAAAATTAAATGTCTGATCCCTGCTGGAGCTTGATCTAGTCCAGCATCCTGTTTCTCTGAATGTCGAATCTTCTGCTTACAGGAAGCCAATAAGTAGGATGTCATTCTCTCCTTGTACTGCTGTCACCTAGTTTTACTGCACCCGCAGGTTCCATTTTTCTTTCATGGCCAATAGCCTCTTAGGCCTGTTCTTCATGAATTTTTCTAGTCCTCATTGGAAGTTAGTCATGATTAGCAATTTGCCTGCTGCTAACTCAAAGGCCCGTTGCATTTGTTGCTGTTTTTAAAGCATTTTTTGTTTTGTTTTAGGGTTTAGGCATTGTTGTTTCGAACTGGATAAAATAGTGGTTGTCAAACTTGTTAGAGGCCCTATAGGCTGCTGTCTGATTTATAAATGCCAAGGGGTGTGGGTGGGCAACAGTGCTCACCCCTCCCCAAGTAGCAGCTTATTTAACCATTGACGCACATAGCATAATCAGCCCTTGTGAACCACCAAAAATTGGGTCACATCCCACTGGGGAACGGGGTCCTGGATCCACAATTTGAGAACTTCTGGTCTAAAATGTTACAGGAAAAATGTGATTTTTGTACTGTGTAGAGAAAGAGAGGTAAGGCTGAACTCCCCTAAAATTGTCTCAAACTGACACCGCACTAACTTGAAGTTGCAATGAAGGATGTCTTCTGCAATATTCCAGCCTCTTCAGGCTTTTGCCACCATAGTTCTGCAGAACTGAGAGAGTCACAAGCCCAGGACCAGTCTTCAAGGCAAATTTTGGCAACCAGATGCGAGGATTAGTATATCGTTTTCTGTAACACAGTACATGCTGTTTAATCGTCTTTTAAATATTAGTTGCACTTTTGTTTAAGAATGAAAGAGTTGGCTCCATCCACATTAATAGATATCAAAGCATTTATGGGGGGGGGAATCAGATAGACCCAAAGACACCTCTTTTGGAAGCATCTGACTGTGAAGATGACCAGGGTATCAGCCCAATGCTGAGCCTGCCAAAATGGTGACCACTGGATGTCTCCTCAGGGGAAGGGAAACCTCAGGCAGTGACACAATGGGTTGCCTTGATTCTGAGCCCATGTTTGAGCGGGCACAGAGTCAAGGAGACCCATGTCGAGCCACCCAGATCTAGAGGGGGTTTGAGATGCTGCAGCAGAGGGTGCTGTGGTCCCTGTCCCCCTTGCGAGCTGGCGCCACCCTTCCCTCCACTCTGTTCCTTCCACTCCTTGCCTGCCTGCCCTCTGCTCCAATCGAGCTTAATGGTGACTGGTGCTGCTGGAGAGCCGGCCGTTCTGCCCGCTTGCATTGAGTTAGCGCTACCCCAGCATGAGTAGTGCGGTGTTGCAGACATGGTTTACGGCATGTTCACAACACTTTTAGCGGGCTGTACACATGTACTGCACCACCGATGATGATGTGCTCCAGATTGAGTCCTATATTACCAGTTAAGAAATGAAAATGAGAAGTTGAATATGGGTGTATAAGAAGATGATGAGTTCGTATTTATACTCAAAACAGCCTAGTAAATGTGCCGCACAAATAAATGGGAACTGCATGATAGACAAATATTTCTCTTTTAAAATCACTAACAAGTGTTTGGCACTATTGGATGTTATAGCAGCAATATGAAAGAATGGTCATAGTTGGCAAAAGCTGCGTTGTCTGAGGCAGAGTTAATTTTTTAAAAAAAAATAGCCTCAAGCTTTAATCTTGCTTATATTATTTTTCACAAATGAAAAAGAGAAGAAAAAAGTTTATTGTAGGTTTTGCATCAGACACCTAGGGTGCAATCCTAAACTGAGTTAGACCAGCATAAGATAAGTCAGCAAAGTTTGGCCAGCACAAGGGCCACCATAAAGTATGTTTGGGTCACTCTTGGAGTCGGAGAGGCCAGCACACAGACGTCCGCCATTCTCCCTGACTCCAAGAGTAGTCCAAACACACTTTATGGTGGCCCTTGTGCTGGCTTCGTTTATGACGGCCTAACTCCAGTTTAGGATTGCGCTCCTAGTTCCATAACAATACAATGGATCAATTATGTGTTTGCAAGCTAAGCCTTAAAATATATAACAGCAATTGAAAGAAGCAAACTTGTCAATTTGTGTCATTAAAAGCATCAAAGCAACAACCTTTATTTTTAAAAGATGTCAAATGCGGTTGTGTTGAATAGGTGTAAAACATTCCAAATCAAAACTTGGAAAACAATTATTTCTGCACTTGAGGTATTTTTTTCATGTACTCTGCAACGCAGATATGCTCAGCTTTTCACCCTGATGTAGAACTCTATGTGCACTGTGATGTCCACTTGGAGCTCCTTGATATGCGAGCTGTTCCATTGAATAAATAAATGGGACACATCTGCTTACACAAAGCAACATGTGTGCTGAGACGGATCATCCATTGATGGGCAACTTTTGTAGGTAGGAAATCCTTGTGTACATGCAGCAAACCAGGGTCACATACACACACATTTCATATACACATACAGTAGATGAAAATCTCAAGCAATGTGTAGCCATGAGAAAGTCATTACACATCTGTCAATATTAAGTGGATTTTACAACTTTCCTTTCATGATGGAGCTGTTACTTAGAGTTCCCTCTGTTGATCTGTTTTCGATTACTTCAGATCTTTTTAAAATGAACTACAAAAACACAATTTTAAAAAAACTGGCATCTATCACCAGGGCCTAGGTCCAAGTGTAAGAAAATAGAAAAGTTGGACACTGAAAAACCATCTAATTTTTATTGTACATGGACGTCCTCCTCACTGAAAGTCAGCTGGTTTAAATTCATTCTGTTATGATTTGTAATATCTAAATGGAATTTTCTTCAAAGAACTCTTGATTGATTGACCCTTAGCTGAACGTTTTGTTTTTATTTTGAAGCTGACAATAATGTTTGTTGGCATGTGTTCTGCTTCAACTGCGTTGGGACGCCACGAAGCTATCTTTATGAGTCATCCAACCACAATACTAAATACATGTCAGCAAAGGAAATATTATCCGAAAGAGGAAAAATTCCTTTGATGTACTTCAGCATGCAGAGATTTCTGCAAGTTTTGGAAGCTCTGTATGCTTGTAAGGAATGGTGTATGCTTACGCTTTTCGTCTTCTTTTTTCTGGTCTACTCCAAGCCTCAGAGACCACCCATTGCTCGAAAACAGTTCAGCTCTTTCAGCGGCAAAGTGTGTCATTGGGTTTTAGCACATTCATTTGCTGGGCTGCTGTGTTTATGTTAGGGGAAGCCAAACACGGAGATGAAAAGTTACAAGGGTGAAGTACAAAGTAGGCTCAATTCTTCTTCTTTTTTTCTTTTCAAAGTCGGGGGATGCGGGTGATTTATGGCACGGCCCTGATTTTGATTTTTATGTAATGGTGGAAAGAATTAATAAAATGTACAGCTTGGGTGGAAATAGATGGAGGGGTGGAGAGAGAGGGCAGGAAAGAGACGAAGGCAAGAGTTTTTGTCAGATATTCATAGAATGTTGGGGAAAAAGCATTCTGCTTAGCCAGCAGTGCCCTCCTGAGACAGGGTGGCAGTAAGTGAGGAAAATAACAAGATAAATGAAATTTTTGCAGCTGCTCGTAAAATATTGAGAATCTGCACTTTTTTATTGATCTTTATGATCCTGTTGCCAAGAGCCACTTTGCGGTGACAAAATATGTTGACAAGTGCATATCTCACTGCCATGAAAAATGTGGTTAAGGATTCTCCTTATGTCGGCAGTGTTATACAAGAAACAAATTGCTCGGCTACAGCCAATTCTTTACAGAGAGGCTAAATTTAAGGCCTACCAGCCCTGCACACTTTTTATCTCAAACTTCAGGCTAATATTTGTAGCAATTCTTCACTGCAGAACTCAGTTGAGATTCAACTTTTTAAAAAGTCCATTTATACTTTGCAGTAGGTAGTGATAAAAAACAGTCATTTCTTATTACCACGACTGTATCATTCTACTGGGTAATATTTCAGCCAGAATGGAATGCTCGTCTTGTATTTATTGAACTGCTATCCATCTCATATAAGGATGTTTTACTTTACTGTAACAGGTTTAAGCAACAAGCCAGTATGCAATGATGACACTTTTTAATGTCATGTCCTAATTGCCTGATCTCACATTGGGTTTACCTGCATGTGGCGTTCCAACTCATTGATTTACAGCCCATTCCAATGCTGCCCGACCACCTGGGAGCGCAGCGATAGCCAGGCAGCTACTGCTGTATTCCGCAGCAGCCAGGCAGCCACAGGAGACTCTGCGGAGGAAGGGGACTTTGTCCCCTTTCCCTACGGTAAGGATGCAGGGCGGGTGAGTGGTCTGCTCGCTTCTGCACTGGCTATTTAGCTGGTGCAGAAGCAGGGCCTCCATGTAAGGCCACGCAACCTTACACGGGGATCGGGAACAGGTGGCGAGAGTCGCTGCCGGTCCCACCCCCACTCCACCCTTTCCCTCACCCCACCCAGAAATGCTGCATTGCTGGCGGGATGCAGGCTCACCACTCGTCGGTGAGAGGTGCTCCCTCCGGGGTGTGCGTGGCTGGTGTCACCATGGCACCCCCCAGCGCCGGGGGTAATGGATTACCACTGGCATTGGAGGCACTTTATGTGTCACCTCAAGTCTGTGCCAGCTATTTTTCCAACACAGACTTTCAGAAACCTCCATGTCAGGCCATGCAGCCCTATACAAAGCATAGGATTCGGCTATGGAGGCCACCACTGGTCCTACCCCCACCCTGGCCTGCTCCGCCCCCTGCCCAGTTCTGCCCTCCCCATGCTTTTTCCCCGCCCCAAAAGAACTCACCACTAGTGGCCATAGCACTTACTGCCAGGCCATTCCATGCTGGGTCCTTCTGGCATTGGGCTGGACACATACTGGCCAGTGCTAGAAGTGCCTTACAGCACTTTTGCAACACCAGTGCCAGCAGTACTGAATCCTTTGTTGGACTGGATAAAGGAATCCCTGAATCCTTTATTGATCTCTTGGTTCTCTGCATGTCAAACAATTCTGCAATATTTTCATTTCAAAATTGATCAAAACAATCAACCGAAAATAAGTCAGCATGGGAAAAATTCCAGAAATCCATGGCCCACATGCTTAAATATATTGTAGGAATTTGAAATATTTTGTGTTCAACTCTAAAATGTGTGCACATAAATATATTTCAAAAGGATAGTGGGCCAAAATGATGTGCTTAATGGAGATATTTTAAGGATTTAGATAACCTTTGCTTTGAAATACGAAGTGTTTATTATTCCACTTTATGAGCACTAAGTCAAATAATTATATATTATATACTGTATTTTAAGGAGATTTTTTAGCTTTCATCTTCCAAAGAGAGGGTCCCAATGTGGCTCACATCAATTAAACTGTACAATAAAATATGAACACATAAAACCATAAACACTTTTCCCCTGCTTCCCCTCCTCCTCCTTGTCACAAGCCTCCTGAACTGATATACAGTAAAACAAACAAAAAACCAACCAACCATGGATACAGGCACAATGGGAGTTTAGAGACGCAATTTGTCTTTCATGTTAGTCTCCCGATAGCTCAATCTCAGTGCAGCCAGGCCACTGCAGCCAGGTGCAGTTCTATACCCGGCATACATTAGGAGATGACTGGAGGTCCACTTGGAGTAAGGGGATATGTTTCCCTTTACCCAGTGGCGGCATTCAGCCGGTATGCTGGGCGGGACTTACCTTTGAGCGGCAGTCCGCCCATAGCGTCACGCCGCGTTCCGCCGCTTTCCCACCCACTCAAAGGTAAGTCCCGCCCAGCATACCGGCTGAATGCCGCCGCTGCCTTTACTTTGAGTAATAACCCTGCCTCCCCTATAAGGCTACTCAGATCTCTGTCAATCCACCCTCCCACGCCCAGAAACACCTCCTCCCCACCTCTGAAACGCCCTCCTGCCACCTTCTCCAAGCCCCTGTGCCACTCGGTGGCATACCTACCTTGGCCGATGGGGCAGTCAGTGCAGCCCTCCTGGCCAGGGCTGTCCATTTGCGCGGTATTGAGAAAATGCCTTAAGGCACATTTGCAAGACCTTTGGCCAGGGCAGGACTGCTGCACCAGTGGAGGGTCCAGATAGGATTGTTTCTTTTCATGCCAGGATATTCTGTCTTCGCTCTCTTTCCCTCTGAGAAAATTAGTAGGCTGTTCTGTCTTCTCTGTCTTGCCCTGATGAGATGGATATTCCTTAAGAAATATCCCTAAGAATGCATTGTTTCTCTCTTTGTTTGTTCCGACCAGGTCAAATATATTCTACAGAGCCTGCATGGATATTCCCAGGGGCACAGAATTGTTGGTGTGGTATAATGACAGCTACACATCTTTCTTTGGAATTCCTCTACAGTGCATTGCACAGGATGAGAACTGTAAGTGTCTTATATTACCCCTCAAAGTACATCCCGTAATTCACATTTCACATTGAGTACTTTGTCAACAGTGGGAATTGCGTGGAAGCAAGGACAGCAAGGATGACAACTGGCACAAAATTGATATTTACAACAGACCACACTTTAAGTACAGCTTCTGTGAATTGGGCAGGATAAGGAGCAGGGTTATAGACAGTATCTGTCAGCGAGCCTGCTGACAGAGTCTCCCAACATTAATCTGCTGGAGATGGTTGGTAGAATATCCCACTGCCTGTTTTCTGGTGATTTTAGAGGAGTGGGATGCCTCAATATGATATATGGTGTAGTAGACCATCTGTTGCACATTAAGAACATCAGAAGAGCCCCACTGGATCAGGCCAAAGGCCCATCTAGTCCAGCTTCCTGTGTCTCATAGTGGCCCACCAGGTGCCTAAGATGCTTGCATCCTGTTGCCACTCCCTTGCACCTGGCATTCTGAAGTAGCCTACTATTAATGTAAGGAGGTTGCCCAACCCATCATGGCCTATAGCCCACGATGGACTTTTCCTCCAGAAATCTGTCCAGTTTTAAAGATTGAACATTGAGAAGTATAGGTCTCACACCATTCTCCGGTCTGCTTGGGCAGGCCCTGGTCACTCACACCAACCAACAGGAAGGGTCCGTTGCAACGTGACAGAGTCTTGTCACTGTCTTGTTTGCACTCACACAGCCCATGCTGTATGCATCTGCCCAAGTGAGCTGGAAGTACGGCTTACGGTTTGTTCTTTGTTATTCTTGAAGTTTATATAAATAGAAAATATACGAACATTTAATATACATCAAAAAATATTGATTGAAGACAGAAACCAATCTTTAAAACACCGTTGTTTGGTATGTGCAGAACTTAACTGAACATGGAAGCTGGCAACAAAATATTATGAAAGGCAAAGCATGGGCAAGGAATAGCGCTGCTTCAGGGATGACATAATTGAACAATTGATTTATTAGCTGAAATAATTAAGCCAAACTATTAAATGAAATACACACAATTGTGTACTTTATGAAAAGAGGATTAGGACGGATTCGTATGATTTTTCATTCCATTAAGATGTGATTTTGGACTTAGGGGTGTCTCTAGAGGTGGAGGAGTGGCCTGGTGGACCATGGGCCACCAGTAGTCCATGCACACCCAAGGGCCTACATCTCTTCCTGGCCAACTCCTGAGGTTGTGACAACCCAGCCCTGCCTCTGTTCCCCACCTCTGTTTGGCAAGCCAGGGCTCAGGGAGTGTGGTAGTAGCTGCAGGTGATCTTGTTTTCCCAGTACCATTTTACAGGTCCTTGACATAAATATAAAGAATCCACATGAAGCTGGGTCTTGACATACATACATACATACATACATACATACATACATACATACATACATACATACATACATACATACATA
>JAJKFI010000001.1:31378228-31389735 GCA_029204185.1 Lerista edwardsae | reverse complement strand
ATACATACATACATACATACATACATACATACATACATACATACATAATAGGGATTGTGAGCCATCAAAAGTTTTTCAAAGCTGCTTTTAAAGCTGAGATCACCACTGAGCATGAAATGTGCATGGTAGCTGAAGCCAAAACAAAGGCCTGTCTTCTGCTTACAGTAGACCTTCAAAACAATGCAGCAACATGTATCAGTTGTCTACTATATTTAATCTATAGAGCACTGGACAATATCTGTCTACTGTTATTGTCAGTAACAATACTGACAATATTGTATTTTATTTTATTTTATTTCCACATTTAATATGAATCGTAACTGTTGTGCGATATATAAATTGTTTGAAAAAGCAGGGCTCTGATCCATATATGTGTGCAGCTACATGAACTGTGTAGTGATAACGCCATGCAGGGCCATATTGACCTGTGCCAGGCCCCTGGGCTTTCAAATAGTTTGGGACCCCTCCAAAACTCCTCAGGGAAGCTTCTGCCACTCTAAATGGAAGCCCCTGGTGGATGGGCAGGCGTAGTTCTCCGCCCCTCTTTACAAATAAGGCCTCTGCAGCTCAGCTAATGCATCACTTTCCCCCATCTATTGCCTAGTTTCAAAACACACACAAACCCATTTTTGCAGCCAACCCCCAACCTTAGGCAATCCAGCCGCAGGTGGACTTCTCCTCACAAACGAACCCAGAAGCTTCCTATCCCACTCATCCCCACTCCTACAACAGAAGAAACACAGGCAGAAACCTGAGGGGCAAGAAACAGAGAAGCCAGGCACTTCTAAGATGTCCCAAAGGGGGAAAAAAACCCTAACAAATGGACCCAGGCTTGCACGGAAACTCCCCAGCAATGCAGCCTCCACGTGAAAGCCCATCTCACTCCCTGGAGGCAGGGCTTGCCTCTTGTGGCTCTTGGAGCGCTCTGCAAGCCTTACCTTTTCAAGGTTAGACTTACTGTATTCTCTTGCCAGGGCTGGCGGGTTGGCTGGGGAGTCCCCAGGGCCAGATCTGGAGACCCATGAAGTAGGCTGATCTCTCGACATGCCACCCTGATGGGCCCTAGTCCCTGTTGGGCCCCTAGGCTTCAGCCTACTCAGCCTAATACAGGGGTCAGGGAACTTTTTTACCTTTTACCTTTTACCTTTTTATATTTTTTACCAAAATATATTTAGATACGCCAACGTTACCCCCCCCCGCCCCCGCCAGAACAAAAGAAAAAAAATTACATATTGGACCCCATTGCTTTTTATTTGATTAATTAATGAGCTTAATTAATGCTATGTAAATATGAAGTTGTAAAGGGCGGAGCAGAACAAACAAACAAAACAAAACGGAGCCAGCCAGCCAGCAACCAGAACAGGGGTAATGGATGGTCGCGCTGCCAAGACACAGCCGGGCATGCATATAGATTCATATGCATACCCGGCTGTGTCTCGGCAGCGCAACCACCCATTACCCCCAGGAATTTCATTTTTACCCCATTTGGGGTAATTTGCCCCTGTTCCCTGACCACTGGCCTAATAGGATAATACTGCCCTGACCCCATGTGGTACGTCGCTCCAGTAGTTGGATCAAACTACTGCATTTTGTATTACTCCTAGATGGATTGGGGCAACAGAGTGACCAAATATGAAATATGATTCTGCATGTATTGTATGCACACCATGATATTTTCAGATTCCCCCCATCACGTGCACTTACGATGGAAAAGTACACGTCCGATAGATCCCCTCCACATGCAGATAGAATAAACTGCTACATGTGTTCTGGCAGGGAAAGCACTTAAAATGAGGTCTGAAAAGAACATTGGTATTGGTTCAGCTGGTTTTATGGTTTATGGTCAATTTAAAGAACAAGCAGCAGTATACTATGATAGCATAATTTTTAAGAAATCAGTGACAATTATTCACTGTCTTCTATTCCTTGTTTACTATATTATATTGCTAACAAATGTGAAACTAACAGCCCAATCCTATGCATGCCTGCTCAGACGTATGCACCACTGAATTCAAGGGAACTTACTCCCAGGTAAGTGTGTATAGGATTGCAGCCTCGATCAGAGAACATTTTCTTTCTATATGTTGGTACAGAAAGTTTATTTTATGCCTGTTTTACAAAAGAGGAAATAAGTACAAATTATTAGAGTTGCTCTAGTCTAGCAGAAACAAGGGAAAGGGCCCTGGCAAGAAGAATACACATGCTGGATATTTTTGAATGGTTTTTGAGTCAAATTGGACATGTCTACAAATGCATGACCCCATAATGTGTGTATGTTTTATAACAAACAACACAAGGAGACAATGACTGTGAGAAGTGACCTGAAACTGCAGCAGGGGCATGAGGGGGCTTTAGCACTTGGCCTCTGCCTCAGATCCTTGCCAGATTATGCTGCCACTAGTGCATACACAATTTGCAGCTTTTTAAAAAAAACATATTCAATTGAAAGCGGAGGAGTCTAACTGCACCCATAACCACGAGTGCAATTTCAGGATGTTCTGCATGTTCCGCTGCACCATTTAAAGTCAAAAGCATGCAGTTGCTTGCACATCTAGTTTGACCCTCAATGTGTGGCCAAGGGCAGCTCAAGTAAAATGCTACTACCCCAACACCCGGCACTGCATCGTGCAGTGCATCAGTAGATGTGAAGGACCGTCATATCTACTGCAGCTCCCATACTTGTTTGATTTGAAAAGGAAGAGGGGAATCAATCAATCAACAGTGTTTACATACCACTTTTCAACAAAACGTTCACAAAGCAGTCTACAGGCAAATAATGATAATAAAGTTCCCTGTCCCCAAAAGGGCTCACAATTATTATTATTTTTTAAATGCAGAACACCACCAGCAACAGCCACCAGAACAGACACTGTGCTGAGGTGAATAGAGACAGTTATTCTCCACCTGCTAAATACAAGAGGAACACCACTTGAAAAAGTGCCTCTTAGCAGGGGTAACTGGAGAAGAACATAAGAAGAGTCCTGCTGGATCAGGCCAAAGGCCCATCTAGTCCAGCTTCCTGTACCTCACAGCAGCCCACCAGGTGCCCCAGGGAGGCATGAGACAACAAGATGCTTGCATCCTGTTGCCACTCCCTTGCACCCAGTACTCTGAAGTAGCCTACTACTAATGTAAGGAGGCTACAACCCATCATTGCTTATAGCCCACAATGGACTTTTCTTCCAGAAATCCGTCCAATCCCCTCTTAAAGGCATCTAGACCAGATGCCATCACCCCCTCCTGTGGCAAAGAGTTCCACAGAAGAGGAAGTAGAGATTGGTGATACGCTCCTCTGCACATCCTCTTCAATTATATGCCACTTATTTTTTTTTAAGTCCAATGAACACGGCAGAAAGAATGGGAGCAGTGGCAGCAGAGGGGTTAGGTATAGATGCTGGTGGGATAGAACCAATCCACCACTTGGGGCAACCATCTTAGTCCACTTCATGGATGGGCTGGCCTTGTACAGTGTAAGCCACCTTAGCAATAATTTGATTGAAAAGCAGGATATAAATTTTGACAATAAATAATATGGAACGTGTAAAGTGGGAGGGGATGGATCTTGGCAATACTAGTGCACACAGGATCCTATACTCCCTTCCTAGCCTACTGAAGAACTGGCATAGGAGATTGAGGAGCCGTTTGAGGAGCCTGTTTGGAGACCAGGTGGCCTACAGAGAGATAAGGAAAACTGTCCTTTACTTGCTTATCTCTCCTAGGCTCTCTGGTCTCCTGCCGACACATGATGGGATGCAGTGGCACTGCAAGCTTTGGGCTGGCAGGGTAGGATTGGGCTCTTAGTTCATTCGTATTAAATCCTTGTTCTAGTTGATTAATAGGAACTGACCTTAACTTTTTAAATCTTAAAATATTTTTCATATCTATGATTATTTTGTTAAGACAAAAAACAACTCCGTTTTTCCTTTTTTTTTCCCCCTAGTGAATGTCCCTTCAACGGTAATGGAAGCAATGTCAAGACAAGACACCATCCAGCCATTTAACAAAAATAGCAAACTACCTTCTGCCACGCCACAGCGATCTATAGTATTTCCACAGACTCCATGTAGCAGGAATTTCTCTCTCCTGGATAAATCAGGGTCTATTGAATCAGGATTTAACCAGATAAGTGTAAAAAACCAACGAGTCCTTGCAAGTCCGACATCAACAAGCCAATTAAATTCTGAGTTCAGTGACTGGCATCTTTGGAAATGTGGGCAATGCTTTAAGACGTTCACCCAGCGGATCCTCTTACAGATGCATGTGTGCACACAGAACCCTGACAGGTAAAAACATGGACACGTTTTATTTCTCTGTCTACTGAGAGTTGGCTCCATTGCTTTCTGCTTTTATCAGGCTGTTACCCCTTCCACCACCAGACCATTATTAGGACGAGGCTGTACAATGCAATTCATCTGCTGGTGTGTGAAACAAACAGATAATGGCCACAAGGTTGGCATTATTTATAAAAACATTGGGTTCCTAAATGCACTGATAAGAGAAAATGGCTAGGAATATAATCTTACTTTCGTATATCTGTTAGAGAGGGAACAAAATAGAAGGCAAACGTAAGGATATCACAGATGGGGAAAAAAAGAGGTCAAGATAATTAAAAGTCATTCTATCTTTGAAAGATAATATAACTTGCTGCTCAGCAGCTGTCATAGTCATTTCAGGGTTCACCTATAGTGTGCAATGTGTATGAACTTAATTAAGTACTAAGAGGTAATGAATTGGAATTTTTTGCTTAGTACTATTTTTCTTCAGAGCATGCAAAGCCATAAATCGTGCACAGCTGTCAAAAGGAAATACCTACCCCACCAGTGATGTGGAGGAAAACAGATGCCACTTATTCAATAAACTAATATCCACACAGAAGAAAAATGTTGACTAGATACCTCAGAGTCAAAGTTGGTTTGAAAGTTTGTCAATACAGAATTTTATGGCCATGAACTGAGGATGAAATTTAGCTGAACAAGTGAATTAAAATTTCAGGTACTCTGACCGGTGCCCCCGTAAAGATAATGGAACTATTATTTATGAATCAGATCTGGTTTATTTGACAATCTTGATAGCTGGCAGCACAAAAGACGAAAATCAGATTAATTCAATAAAAAGACTGCTTCTGTTTTTGTCTTTCCTGTAGCAGCAAAAATGGACTTTAATAAAAATGGTGTTCTGGACTAAACATTCTGTGTGCAATCCACTGAGTGCTGTTGCTATGCTGTTCAGTGGTGAAGGTCAATGAATGGACAGAATTGGAATTCCAGAATATTTCAATAAACCTTCAAGTGGATCCTTCACAAGATAACTTTAAATGAATGAGTTGCATAGCAGCAGTGACTGGTTAATCTCTAAATGAATCATACTTGTAAAAATTTAATTTCTCAAAAATGTTACAAAAACATTTTCAGGCTACCTAATGTGACCACATTTTCACATTATTTGTAAAAAGAAATTTGGAAAGGCTCAGCTTGAACCAATATACTCATAAAGAGCCTACATAAGCACTCTATTCACTTCAATAAGGAACGCAGTCCTGTGTGCATAAATGAATCTATGTTTCGATCCCATTCCCCCCACAGGCTTTATCGCCGATTGGCACTCACTTCCGGTTTTCCATCAAAAACCAGAAGTGAGTTTCAATCAGCGAT
This sequence comes from Lerista edwardsae, assembly GCA_029204185.1. NCBI lineage: Eukaryota > Metazoa > Chordata > Lepidosauria > Squamata > Scincidae > Lerista > Lerista edwardsae. The sequence goes on along the minus strand of JAJKFI010000001.1, from coordinate 31,384,084 downwards.
AAGACCTATTTACAGCAGAGCGGAGGTCTGCGGAGGGGGCTGCAAGTCCCCTGCACCCTACGGAAGGTCAGCGCTGCCCCCCCCAAGTAAAAAAGCACTTTGGTAGCAATGGTGCTGAGCTATCAACCCTGCAGGGCCACTCCCCTTAAGGGGAGTTCCAGTTCTCCGGGTGGGTTGCAACCCACCAGTTTGAGAACTACATAAAGTTCCAATACAGATTGGGCCACCTGTGGCTGCTGTTGGCCTAGAAAAGAATTCCTGTTGGCACAGATATATGCTTTATTTTCCCAGGGCAAAAAGCAGCTGCAGATGGCCTGATGTAATGGCCACCACCTTCCCACAAACGATTGCTCCAACCTTTTGGCAGATAGGAAGCCACCTGTAATTTTCTAAATATAAACCAAGCACATTGGTACTAATCACATGCTTAAAGTAATGTCTAGTTTGACCCTACCTTTTTTGTAGCAGATAAAAGATTCCATTGCTGTTTATTCTTTCCATGCCATAATCATAATCGGTTTTATAGTGCTTAGTCCATTTTCATGAGAAATACTAGTATAGCATTGTTACCAAGAGTTAAGGAAATAAAATGCAATTTTCCAGAGTTTCTTGGACATTACATGGTATCTTAACCACAAGAAACTTGCCAGCATGGTGACTCATGGAAATAGCTGCTTATTTTTTGACCTGCCAACCAAATCACCAACCTTGACATTGACTGATAGATTATGCCACTGGCATATATCAAAGTGCCAAACCTATAGAAGCTTCCCATCATTTGTTATGAAGAAATATTGTGGTCACATGGGGAGTCCCCACTAGAGTCCCCCACTAGATGTACTAGGCATGATACACAGGGGAGAGTAAGGAGAATTAACACAGTGGTCTACCATTTGCTGCAATCTGTGAAAGCTTGACCCCTAGGCAGCATGATTATAGTTCTATTGTCTGTTAAGGCGGACAACAGAGGAAGCTATGCTGAAATTCAGATCATTTATTTCTTTTCCACCAACAGATCAAGGGCCCAGTCCTATCAAATTTTCCAGCACTGACATAGCTGCGTCAATGGGACATGTGCTGTGTCCTGCAGTGGAGTTAAACTGGGGAGAGAAGGGGATTCCTCAAATGTCTTCCTCCAGTTTAACAGACCTGTTCAGCTAAGGGAGCAAAACTACTTCAGTTGGCAAGATCTCCTTATTTCTTTCCTAGTCTTGGGCAAATGTTGCCAACCTGCAGCACCAGCACAATGCTGTGCAGCACTAGCCTAGCTCTGAAACTTTTGTAAATGCAGTAAAAGATTATGTTCAAAGCACCCACCCTTCTGCTGTAGAAACGGAAGATACATATAAAATGCTTATCTCTCACCCCACTCAATGTCCAATAAGACCTCGGCTAATTCCCTTCACATTTTGTGATATTTCATGGATATCCACTTGTGCTTTAAATTACATTTCATAACTGTACATTGTATTGTAGCCATTTTTAAATTGATAAACACATATCTTTAACCTTATTTCCTGGTGCCTTGTTGTTCATATGTAATCTTTTATAACAAAGAACATGTATCAGAATTTCTAATAGGATTATTGCTGTTCTTAAACTGGAGTTTCTGAACCCATAGAGATAAAGCACATGGGAATTCTGTCAGTTCTCCCTCTATGCTGGGTCTCAAAAACCTGAGTCAATGCCTAGAGACTAGAGTAGGCTGATACATGCATGATGCAAGCCAATAATATAATCAGTTCACATTGGTGCTAAGCGGCCATTAACAAGTCAGGGAAAAGAAAGAATATTGTCTCTACATTTGAGAAATAGTGCATGGTGGAATTCGGGTGAGTTCTCCAATATGTCTTCAAAAATGCAGTACAAGCTTTACTAGTTTTATGCATAGGCTTCCAACACTTGGACAGGTTTGAAATATGATTAGTCTGTATTGTTGGGAACAGCCTTGATTCAAACCAAGCAAGGCTTGTCATCGAACACCACCAGCGTACTCAGAAGGAATCTTCTGTGCCTGCTCCTGAATGGTAGTAGGGGCAAGTGAACTGCATAAATGCAAAGGTATCCAAGGCCTAGTAATTCTAACATAGACCTTTCATATTGTTGCACGGCAAGATTAACTGAATTCCACTTAACTGGTTTGTGTGTAAGGCAGAAGCTTGCTGTATCATTGAGTTGAGAGCAGAATAACTGTAAGCAACTTATGCCTGCATGGGGGAATCAGAGCTTGAGGAAACTATGTAGGGTGTAGATGCCTTTGCCCATCCCCGATTCACACAGCTCAGGAGTTGTGTGGAATTTCAGTGGCTTGGGCTTATTCTATGATATATGGCAATCCGCTGAAGGAGCAGGGATGTACTGCATTCAGAATTCTTCAGTGGGAGATTTCCTTACTTTATATAAGCAACAAGATCACATGCACCTTATAAAAAACTGTTCACCTTCTTAAACATATACTGCCTGTAACTGTGCAGTTTGGATTTTCTATATCCGGTAGCACACGTCTTTAAAAATACATACATTTCTCATAAACTTATGAGCCAGTTGTTCCTTCTCCAGGTTTGTTTGTTTGTTTAGAACTGATCTGGAGTTCTTTACCTGCATACTTTACTACAGGTTGAGCCTAATTATCTGCAGATTTTACATCCTTGGATTTGACTTAAAGCAGGGCCCCCCCAGACCCGTGTTGAGCCAGATTACGCTCAACATGAAGCCTTTGAAGGCTCTTCTGAAGCCTGCCGGGGCTGAGAATGGGAGATTTCTGGACATGATGATGTCCGGAAGGTGGGGTGGAGGAAAATTCCCATTCTCAGCCCTGCTGAAGCCACTGAAATCCACACAGCCTCAGCGGGCCTCAGGAGGTTCTGCTGGTGTCCGGAGGGTGGGGTGTGGGGAAAATCTGCGGGCTGAATTACCCATGGATTTTTTAATACGTGAAGGTTCCAGAAACGGAACCCTCGCAGATAAAAAGGCCCCACCTGTATGACTAATTTCAAGGGGAGAATTTTACATAATCTTAGGATGCAGTCTACGATGCAGAGGTGCGTCAAAATCGCTGGCATTTTTTAATTTATATTTTGTGGACAAACTACTGAATTCATCTGAGGTTGTAGGAAACGTGTATGGTGAACTGTGCTTAGAATTTCTATTTCATCATTTGAAATCTTGGTAACAGCATATGTGGAATTTGACAGGTGTATACCACCAGTGCTTTTAGAAGAACATGGGTAATATTTTTACTAATCTTATGGGGATAATATTAATACTAATAACATGAGGATAATATACACTAAACGATACAGTAAGCAACCTCATGAACTAATGCTATATTTTCAACCATGTGAGGGAGGAACTGAGTATGTCCAGGTTTGTATGTACATTTTCTTTGCATTGTATATTCATTAGGGGTTTTGAAACAGTTTTGACCAACTGGGTCCATTTCCTCTTACCCTAAAATGCACTTTTTTGTTGGTTAAATGATTTAGTGTTTCTCCTGGGAGCAATCAAACGGATGTAAATCAAAATCTCATCCAGAATTGGCCAAGGGGTGTTCCAAGATTTTTTTTTGCTTGTTTGTTTTTTGCCCAGCTATTGGCAAATGACCCACTATTCCTTGAACCAGGAGTCAGAAATCCCTTTTCTCTTCTGTTTTTCCACTGCAGAAATTCCCAACAATCCCATTTGGGGGGCTCCAGAAAGGGGTAAGCGGAAGCCTTCAATCACAGTGAATCATTTTCAAAAAACAACAACACTATTTCATAATTTATTTTCAAACTCAAAACCAATTCTTATAATGAGCAATTTATTTACATCTATTTCTTTATTTGTCATGTGCAATATGCAGCGATGTTTAAATGGATCATGTGTATTTTTAGGCTATCTGGATATTGCCCTCAACAATTTTGTATGCAATTTTACATTTGTATTTCAATTTTGTAGTTAGTCATATGCCTAAGATATTAAAATAATAGCAGACCTTACACATTGCCAGCATATTCCAATAAGCATGGAGGACTAACCATTTCTAAATCTTTCTGTTGCTGAGAAATATGTATTATATAGGGATTTACTTTTCAGTAGTTCAGTAATTTTTAAAATTAAAGGTCTCAACATGTTTTTTAAAAGGCATTATGACAACCTTGAATTTATAGTCTTTTTTGAAATAGGTTTCAATTGATAACAAGACTTGAAATTGATATCAAGACTAGATCTTAGAGTAAAATTTGTGAAACCATATTTAAGAACCATAAAGAAAATAACATTTTCCTATGAGAATTTGTTAATAAGTAACACGACTATAAAATATTAAGCAAAGAAACAGTATGCTGAAGTATACTTGTACTTGCTGCTAAAAATTGGTGACTATGCTGTTCTGGTTCTCTCACACTATACAATAATTATATAGAATAGGGGTGTGTTTGTGTGTGTGAGAGAGGGGGGGATGGATCTAACATGTAGTTTAGAACTAGATTCCATTTTTTCAAGGAACTTGTTTTCTGGAGAGTTGTGGCCTATAATTAGGGGTGTGGGTTTTTTGGGGATATTTTTTTCCAAAATTTGTTGATTAAAACAGCAAATTGTGGTGGTGTGTGTTTTTTATTCTACATTCTCAGTCCAAGTTCTCATTTTTATTAAATTTGAAAGTGCTCTAGGTAGATGATACAGGCGATATAGTATCAGCAGATGCAGCCACAGTATTATGTCTAATTGGAAAAGTAGTCTAATTTCTAAAAAATATTGTAAACCCCAAATAACAGTGTTTTCTGTTTTTATTCAAATATTTTAACCACCAAAAGGCGGTTGTTAACACCAAAAAGACAGTTTTCAACAGCAAAAAAACACCCCTTCTTATAATATGCCTGAGTATATCTCTAGGATTGCCAGATATCCCATATTTTAGGCTCTCAGGTTCTATAGAATTCTCCAGATTGCCTTCAGCAATGACAAAAAGAGTGATGCAAGTGCTGGTATGTCTTGCTTGCTTATATTTCTGCTTGGTATCTTTTCGTGTACCAGCTGAAAGCTGCTCTCATTTCCAAAGGTTTGCTTTTTATTTGCCAAGAGTTCTCAGTCACCCGTAACTGTCTGGTCAGTAGATTTCAAACCAGTTATTGGGTTCCACAATCAATAAACCATTTAAAATAAGAGACTTGCACAAGTTCTGCAACATCCTTCCATTTTTCTGATGCCACAAAAACAGTAAGCCTCCTTCTGATGTCTCCCTACCCACAGCAAAAGCAGTTGAGGAGGCACCATTTTCTAATCTCCATTTCCATGGAGTCTGATCTCCCTTAGAATCTTCAAGTCAAATCTGCATTTCAATGAGTGATTTTTAAAAAAGGAACTAACTGCAATCTAGAGGAAGAAGAGGGATTTATTTTGACTCTGTGCTTCAGGTATAAAAATATAAAAGTCTGTAATCTCTACCTGTTTCCTTGTGGAGTAAGTCCCACTGAATTCAGTATGGCTTAGCTCTGAATAAACATGCACAGGATTGGACTGGAAAAATTGGCATTAACATTTTTTTTGCAGTTCAGTTCCAACGTGTAATATGTGTAAGAGTTTCAAATAATATTTAAACTTGTTCGAGGCTATAAGAGCCAATTCCCAGGACATGTTCCATGTTAATATTCTTCTTTCTTAATATTATATCATAATTTTTTTTTTAAAAAAAACTTTCAGGGAATCAGGGGCTCAAGATGGTTTACAATATAATAAATATAAACCAATATGAAAACATTCTAAAAATCTGCCACCAGCAGTTAAAATAAAACCAAGGGCATAAGCACCAGAACAGTGAGTGAAGCATATAATAATAATAATAATAATAATAATAATAATAATAATAATAATAAT
>JAJKFI010000001.1:31365803-31378218 GCA_029204185.1 Lerista edwardsae | reverse complement strand
ATAATAATAATAATAATAATAATAATAATAATAATAATAATAATAATAATATAAATAAATAAATAAATAAATAAATAAATAAATAAATAATTCAGAAAACAGCCACGTCTTCAGCATCTGGAAACACATTGACAAGAGGGGAAATAGCCATGCTCTGAAAGGCAGGGAATTCCACAAAATGGGGGGCCACTTCTGAGAAGGCCCTCCTGTGTGTCACTGCAGTCAGAACTTCAAAAGGCAATGGAAAACAGGAATTTGCCCCTTCCAAAATCTTAATGAATGAGTAGATTTCTATAACTTTGAACAATGTTTGCTCATCCTTGAATTTCTACAGCATGATTTTTATTTTGACATTAAATCTTGAATCAAGTTACCGATCAAAAGGGGGAGAGCTGTGGCTAACTCAATGGCATTTATAATAATGATTTTATTTGTCTAATTGGAATAGAAGGGGCAGAGAGTATACACAAATCTCCAATGATCTCTCAAGCATCAGCAAGTTGATACTAATGCCCCTCATGCATCTGCATGACACACAACATTCCAAAACATAAGTGAGACACATATATTATGGATGGAATGCAAACATGGTTTTCCACTACATAAGTCCCACTAGGAAAGGAAAGACAATTGAATAGCATATTCCAGCCTTCATGGGTTCCCAAACCCGCAGGGCCAGCCGACTCGGACCCTCCGGAGGAGCGGGGGGTTGTGCTCATTTTGCCTCTAGAGGCTCCTCTGAGCCCCACAGAGGCCATACACATCTGCCCGGGGTCTCTGCAGGCCTCAGAATGACTGTTACAAGCAAAAGAGTGCCACATTCCCTGTCGGGGCTTCCCTGGGCTTCAGAATACATTTTAAAGGCACATAAGCATCACTTCCAGTTTTGCTGAAAAACCAGAAGTGGCTTTTTTTTTGCTTGTAACGATCATTCTGAGAGCTGCAGGCAGATGTGTGTGGGGCTCAGAAGAGCCTCTGGATCTGTCTGGAGCCCAGCTCTGGTTGAATTCAGAGGGTGGGAGCGGACCCAAAAACCATGGATTTCAACATCTGCTATTGTTCTTATCTATGGTGGTTCCTGAAATAGAACCCCTACAGATAACTCTAGCCTGCATGTATGAGCATACACTGAACCCTTGATTTAATGGGCCTTGATTTCACAGACTTCGGAAACAACAGACGTTTTCTGAATTATTGAAAAAAAACCTAGTCATATACGTTTTGCATCTGTGTGTCTCCATTGACTTCAGTGTTTTGGGGTTTAATGGACTTTCAGCATTAATTGTCACCCCCTTCCCCCCTATTAGTCCACTAAATCGAGGGTTCACTACGCCACTTTTATGGCACATTGTTTGTACTTGTTTATAGCTGACTGCACTTCTTCCAATGTGGTCACTATTTACAAACAAAGAATGATGTGGTTTCGCAGAATATAAAATTAATCATGTTGACTTGTCTTTAAAAAAATAAAAGATTAATTGGTTTTATTTAGGGACTTATTTGTTTATTATGGTAGCAGTTAAAAATAGATAACCAGAGGCTAATAAATGTTAATGATTCCACTCACTCTTAGAAAATCAATTGGTCATGATTACAGCACATCTCAGTGTACTTTTTTTTGCTAAAAGAATTTAATGCTAAGAATATTTTTAAAAGAAATCCTCCTTAGTTATTTTTGTTTTACAATTGCTAGAATTTTTGCGTCAGTTTGATGTATGATCTCCATGTAAGTGTACCATCCCTTTGGACAAAGACTGAAGCTGAAAAGCATAGCTTTCTTATCTTCCATTAATGTTAGTAGTTATAGAGTAATTATTAGCATGTCTTTGAAATATAGGATTTTACATGTGTTTTCATTATACAGGAAATCCATAATACAGAACTCTGTATGCTTGGAGCTCCATGTGAGCTGGGGTTCTCCCAATGCTGGACATGCTGAATTAAAGAATTCATTTATAGAATGTGCTTCTTGAACATTTCCTGTTCATAACAGAGAACAGTGCAGGGTTCTTATACAGTAATATCATTCAGGATCACCAGCACCTTGGAATGTCTTTGGGAGGGGAAAAGTGTGGCTGGAGAAAATAGTGCATGACTTATTTTAACAATTTGTATATGGTACTTCTATTATACAAACAATCTGATCCTTAAAAGGACAATGGTAGCTCCCTGAGAAGTGTACAAATTTTGTCTGTGCCCTCCTGAAATATGCCTACAATTGTTATATTTTGCACTCTAAGAAAATAGGAAAAAAGCTCCTTCTGTTGAAGAAAGGGCCATTTTAGGGGTCACAGCTCTCCCCCCATGAACAGAAGGAGCTTTTTTCATGTCACACAAGGTTAGGAAATAACCCAAAGCTCTCAAGATCTTCAGATCTATATAGGTGTTCAATATAGATCCAAGGTTTTGCCTCCTGCACCAGTGTAAATTTTACAGAATGGTAATGCTCAGAGGTATCAGGGCAAAGAGATGCAAGGGGAGTAGAAAAGAAGCCAACTTTCTAGGGAGATAGGAGAAATAGGAACATTTATTTATTTAATAATCTGCTTCCCTAAATACTTTATATGGTTTACAGTCGATAATAAAATATGTAAAATTTTTGATTTAAAATTTATATATATACACACAGAGAGAAAAAGAGAGTTCAGCACAATCTTAAGCAAATTTAATCAGAAATAAGTCTCTAATTTTGCTCAATATCTAGTACAAATGCCTAGACTTGCAACCTTAATACAAGCATTATTACAAGCAGGAGGGCAATCAGAAGTGGGGTTATAGCAGTAGCATAGCTAGAGGGGGTCACAGCATTTAGTTTTGCACAGCCATGGAAACGACCCGTCCTCTTTGGAGCCATTCCTAGTGACTAGCGCAAAATGGAGGTGACTCCTCCATTTTGCTCTTGGTCAGTGTTTCCCAAACATGGATTGGGGCCCATCAGTGGTCACAACTCGATTTTTGGTGGGTTACAAAACTGACAAGCTGATAATTGACAAGGAAAATGTACTGAGCCCTAGGGAAAGTGAAATTGAGCCACACATGTGCATCTACTTGGGAGTAGGCAACCAAGCTTCAGTCTGCTTCAAAGGGCAGGCTGGGAGGAATGCAACACCTACAGAATTGTCTCAATTTGATGAATGCTGGCAAAAAAAAATGCTTGAGAGGGAAATACCCAGCGTCGTCATCTGCAAATGAACTCCCGGAACGCTGGGAGGGACTTACGTGGGGCTTCGCCATGATTGGCTGCCCGCCCGTTTCGTTCCGCAGCTGCCCTGGCCTCGAGGGGTGCCTGCTCGCTGGGGGAGACAGGTGGGGGGCACGCCGGGTGCCTGGGCAAGCAGCAGGGGGCGCGCCAACCGGGGGGGCAACTGGGGGCTGCGCCAACCACAGCCCCCCCTCGAGGCCAGGGCAGCCGCGGAACGAAACGGGTGGGCTGCCAATCACGCAAAAGTCCCGCCCACATCCCTTCCAGCATTCCGGGAGTTCATTTGCGGATGACAATGCTGGAAGTACCCCTCCAAGCTGACATGGAAAGGCAAAGGGAAATGCAAGGCCACCAGAATGGTTCTGTTCCAATGAACATGGAGCTCCACAAATTCTCTAGAAGGACTCCCTCCCTCCCAGTAAAAAGGATAAAAACAGAGACTTGAGTAGCTGGTACATGAAGCTTTGTTTTTAAGGCTCATAAATCTAGGTGGGCCCAATAAAGTATCATTTTAAGAAGTGGGTCATGGTGCTAAAATGTTTGGGAACCACTGCTCTAGATACATGAAATTGCTCTGAAGGGGAGGGGCCACTTGCATAGCCCCAATGTGCCATGCCAAACCTAATATCTATCCCGCCTTTCTCATGCCTAAGCAAATGCCCAAAGCGGCTTATTGGGTTATAGTACATGTGGAAGGTGCATTTAATTATTCACCCACCCTCAGCTGCAATCCTGACAAAACCAGCTCACTTGAAGCTGCTATCAGCATTCATTTACATTGATCTCTTGCAGTTTCTCAGTTCAACTGGTATGTTATACATTCGGAACTTTTTCTTTAATACTTGTTAAAGAATACTAAAAAAAAGTTTTTATAATGTGACTTATAATATGGTGATATAATATTGAGCAATTGAGCAATGTTAAGCTATGAATCAAGCTAAAAAATTCTATGATCAGTGCTCTGCAGCACTATAAAATAATAGTATTGGTGATCAGTGATGCAAGTAGTCACAATTAAGTAGTTCAGTTGATGAATGAGGGAGTACCCCTTATTTTACAGTTAATTGAATTGCTGTACATGCTCGGTCACCATTGTCTACTTCCCTTTGGCTCTGGCTCCTTGCCTCTCAGAGATACACATTTGTTAAGGAGAGAGTGAGAGAAGGAGAGCAATTAAGATTTGCATTTTCCATTGGCTCTGTAAATGCAGACAGTAAAACCTGTGCCTTGAGCTGCAGCTCTATACAGATGTCATTAATAAGCTTAAAGATACGTTCATAATTTTCTTGAGAGTAATATAATTTTTTGGAGATATACAGAGTGAGAAATGGAGTGGGGGAAGCTCCAGCAGAGTATTTTTAAAGGTAAAGGTCTCCCCACGACCGAATGGTCTAGTCATGACCGACTGTAGGGGGTGGTGCTCATCTCTGTTTCTAAGCCGAAGAGCCAGCGCTTGTCCTCGGATAAGTTTCCATGGTCATGTGGCCAGCATGATTATATGCCAATTTTCAATGTGCCAGATTGATGTGGCCTAGGCTGAAATCCAATGCACACTTTCCTGGGAGATGGCTGTATTGAATACAGTGGGACTTACTTCTGAGTAGACATGTCTAGGATTGTGATCCTTGTACATAGAATGCAAGCATCTTTTAGCCATGGCCAGCACATTTTTGCTGATTCTAGAGAGGGAAAGAACGAAAAGCAACTGGAATGCATAGTCTGTCTAACAGTGCAATCCTATGCATGTAAGTCCCATTATATTCAGTGAGTCTTATCCCCAGGAACGTGTGTATAGGATGTGTACAGTCTGAAGCTCTATTCAGTCATTTTAACACATGACAGTATCCAAAGAATGAAGTGAGAGAGAGCTTCCTGGCAAGTTCTGCCCCTGAACTAATGAGCTCCCAAAGCCTCATCCCACTTTTCTCCTGGAGAACATTTTTTACACCAGACAAATAATCTTAACACAGTGTGATCCTCCTTATGATTAAGAATGCCAGAACACAAACATTCATAATCATGAAGAAGATATCTCCTAGTCTAGTATTCTTGTTAAAAGGTAAAGGTTTCCCCATGACTGAATGGTCTAGTTGTGACCGAGCGTAGGGAGCAGTGCTCATCTCCGTTTCTAAACCGAAGAGCCGGCATTTGTCTGAGGACAAGCTTCTGTGGTCATGTGGCCGGCATGACTATACGCTGTAGCACACAGAACGCCGTTACCTTCCCACCGAAGTGGTACCTATTTATCTACTTGCATTTTTATATCCTTTCGAACTGTTAGGTTGGCAGGAGCTGGGACAAGCTCACTCTGTTGCATGGTCTCGAACTGCCAACCTTCCGGTCAACAAGCTCGCAGTTCAATGGTTTAACCCGCTGTGTCACCATGTCCTCTGTATTCTTGTACTTTTTTTTTCATTTTAAGTCTCTCATATTATATATTTTTCTGAGCTTGCAACATCATGGCCTGAATGCAACAAACATTTAGTATATTAAAATTAAATTTGGAAAATGAAACCATTTGAGAAATTTCAGGTGAAAGAAAGTATATTTAAATAGAGCTACTGTACAGTCAATCCGCAGTATCCACTAGGACTAGGTTCCTGAAAATCCTCACAGATAGCGAATTCGCAAATAATGAATAATGGGGTTAGGTGCAAGGGGTACCTTATCTGCCCTTCAGAAGACTCCAGCAGAGACCCTCAGGAAGCCAGCAGAATGCAGCAGGAAGTGCAAAAAAAAAAATCTCTGAAGGCTGCAGAGACTTTCCAGGGGCTCAGGGATCTTCAGAATGGCATTTGCAACCAGCATGGACCGCTTAAATATGGCTAGCAGGTGCTTCTTCCAGCCATTTTAAAGGGGGTCAGTGCTGGTCACAGGTGCCATTCTGAAAGTTCCTGAAGCCTTTGGAAGGTTTCTGCATAATGGATAACGAGGATAGAGGCACAAATAACAAGGAAAGTAGCCATTCTTCCCCTTGCAGATAAGCGAGGTCACAGACAGCAAGGACACATAGGCTGCAATCCTATACATGCTTACATGAGGAGTCAGTCCCATTGAACTCAGTTGGGCTTGATTCTAAGTAGACAGGTATAGGATTGTGCTGATATAAAGGGAATTAACTGTAGTTTGTTATATTCAGTGATGTCATTCAGGGGGAACGGACCAGAACGGGCGTTCCGGATCCTAACGGGCTCCGTGGCTGGTTCTGGGTTCCCGACAAGTGCCAATCAAAAGTGAGTTCCTGTTCCTAAATCATTTGAATGACACCACTGGTTATATTCTAATGTATTATGATCTAGGCCAGGGTGATCCAACTTTGGGCAGTTGGGGGCAGATGACCCTGGTGTGACCCCCAACTGGCCCTATCCAGAAGTGATTGCCAAACAGGCTCAATAAAAACAGAGGCCAAGGAAACACTAAAAAACATCCACTAGAAAAGAAGCTATGCTGGGATGAATAGGGACAGTGGTTCTCTCCCTGCTAATTACAAGAGGAGCACCAAGTGGTCCCTCTTGCCCAGTTAGCAATTCTCTGGTAGTAGGGGTTAGTTAATCATGACCAAGGATATTAGCCATTGAAATCAATATACTGTAGTCGTGATGAATTCCATAACAGCACAACGCTTTGCAGGTTTACTTTGAAAGATGTTCCAGTGGGTAAACATTCATAGGATTGCAGCTTTCATCTGGATTAACTGAAGAACTGAATGTGTCTAACAGTGTCACTAATGGTAAAAACTGAGGCGCCTTAAGATACTTATATTTAAAATCTGCTCTTTTGCAAAAAAAAAAAAAAAAAAAAAAATTCCGTTGCAAAGGGTCAGTGTGACTTTTGTGTTGGCTTTGACATCCCAAGGATTTCATCTGATGTGAACTCACCAAGTGGGAAACAAGCCAGGAAAGGCATAGGTACAATTTGGTTCGTTTTGGCCGAAGATTAGTTCTAGTTAGACTGATTGAAATTACATTTCCATGACAGTTCAAAGATGTAGTACAGTGTAAATCTGAAAACAGTGCAACATCAAATTTTAACAGAAGGCATATGGTGGCATACCTGATTAGCAATTTTTGCTGTCACAAGTCCAAATTGACCCAAGAAGGATCAAGACCAAGGCTGGCAAGGATGCTAGGATATCAGTGGCATCACTGCTGCTGATATTGCCCCCTTCCCACCCTTAGTATGCCCTGCCCTTGCCCCAGTTTCCATTCCTTTCCTCCCCCTTTTACTTGGTATGGAAAAATGTAAGTCTCCATACATTGCATATTTTGAATCAGATCTAGTGGCAGCCATGAATATGTTCTTACTGCACATGTGTGTGTGTGAGAGAGAGAGAGACCTCTTGCTATAATATGCTGAAAGACAATGCACCACTGTTAAACATGGGCAGGAGCTCGTGAGCCCCATGCATACAAAGAGACCACCCCTTCATAAACATGCGCGCGCGGGCGCACACACACACACACACACACACACACACACACACACACAGAGAGAGAGAGAGAGAGAGAGAGAGAGAGAGAGAGAGAGAGAGAGAGTTTTCTTAGGAGTGCCCTGAAATTTGTGAGCAGCAGAACTTCACAACCTTATTAATCTGGCTCTAGATTCCAAAGGCAGTGCAAATTTTCAGTGCACAGAAGAGATATCAGATTTGGGCATATCCCAAAGCCATCAGGAAAAGATTGCAGTGAAAGTATGGACCCAGACTGAGGCTGTACCCAAAATCCCTGATTTGTCTGGAATAAGATGCCTTGAGGACTCAAACAAAACAGGTCACATTGAGGACACCACCTTGGATTCTTCTGAGCTTGTGCTCAGCAGCAATTGCATATGCATTGAAGCATCAAAGATAGTGATCCTTATGTTCAGAGGCGTCGTGCCCATAGGGTGCATAGGCTACAAAGGGCCCTGGTGAGGTAGCTGGGTACACTGCGAAAGAAAGCGGCGTGGAGCTGGGCTCTCCCTCCAGCCCGCCCCAGCCCATTATGCTCCCAAATGGCGCAATTCCAGAAGCAGGGGGTGTGGCGTGGTTGTGCGGAGGGCATGGTGACATCTTTTGTCACTGCCCCGCCCCAGGTGTGATCAGAGCCTGTTCCGGCTCTGCTTATGTTGTTTGTTTTGGTGAAGACTCTGACCATCTTTTTGGCCTTAAACTAATAAAAGAGTAATTGCATGAAATTGTGGTTATAGTCTGAACTTTTATTCATCTTAATAAACTCTTGTTGTATATGGGGGGTGGAGGAGGAGGAAGTGTTAATAAGATCCTTTTTATGAACTTTCTTTTTCAAAGGTAGAACATTACAATATATAGCATCATAAATTGACAGCTTGATCTTATAGGCCACTTACAGCAGCAGATCTAGTGATCCGCTGTTGTAAGTCACCCTGCAATGGTAACGACGTCACACTGTGGTCATACACTATGGAGCTTGAGATTCCATGTGCATGCCAGAATGTCCTGGATGCTCCACTGGTGTAGGAAATGTGCAAATGGCATGGTTCATGGGCAGTTTAGGGGAGGATCAGGGTGGGAAATGGGCTGAACTGATGGATGCAGGCAGGGAGTAGATCTCGGTGGCAGTTGTGCATGCTGGATCGTATCTCCTTTTACTGGCTCAGATGCATCCCCTTTCAGACCTATGCCTGCGAAATAGCTGGCATATGTCTGAGAAGATCTATTGGCAAACAAGTGGCCTACCAGGAGGTAACCAGAAATGTTTACTAACCCTTCACTGGCTATCTGATTGCCCTCCCCCACCATTACATGCAGTGTGCACTCCATCAGCATGGTTGTGTAGCAGAAGATGGTGGGGGATAGGATTGGGCCATAATTTTAATCTCTTTTTTAAGATTGGAGGAACATAAGAGCATAAGGAAGCCAACTATTATATTCCTCTTTGGAAATTAGCTTGCAAAAGCTTGGCTGCACCACCCAAATTATTTTCCATATGCTTCCATAAAGTAGTGATCACATTGGGTGTTTCTATTTTCTGCAGGCCCTATCAGTGTGGACACTGCTCCCAATCCTTCTCCCAGCCTTCAGAGCTACGGAACCACGTAGTCACCCATTCCAGTGACAGACCTTTCAAGTGTGGCTATTGCGGTCGTGCCTTTGCTGGTGCTACTACACTCAACAATCACATCCGGACACACACAGGGGAGAAGCCCTTTAAGTAAGTAACCAAAAAGATTTTAGGGAGGGAATTAGACTACCAGGCCAATTAAATCAATAAATACTAAGCCTTAGGTAGGCCTATTGAAACTGATACTCTGGATATTAGATAGACCCAGCAATCCACCAAGCATTGCTCTTGAATAAAAGCTTTTCATTTCAGCAGCACTTGTGCTGGAGCACAAATTATTTGTAACCAAATGATAATTAAACTCATACGTAAAATCATATTTAATTAGGATCATACGATGCTGATATATAGTAAGCGTATGTCTTATACCTATAATCTAATCAGAAAAAGCCCATTTGTGCTTAATAGGAAAGCAACTTTCAGAAAGCAGCTTCTCCAGTAATGTTATCTAAAAATATTGAGCAAATGAGCCACATTATCAATCTGTGTCATGGTGGTTACAGGACTTCTAGCCTGTTGAATGCCAAAATGGAGAAAAGCCAGAGCGGCAGTTGTTTGGCATGTGCTGGTGCTGATTACACAGAGTCAAAAATATTTCAGATAAAGAACATCCTGAAAGATAAGTAGATATATCATTTGACATTATTCTAATAAGCCGGAATTCTAAGTGCTCACATTAGTAACTAAAATTTACTATAGTCAAGGACTTGCATATAGTGCTCATGTTAGTAACTAAAATTTAGTACAGTCAAGGACTTGCATGTATCTTGCTTTTGTGGCTCTTAGTAAGTCTGACCCGGGTACCAGAGTGGAAGGCATGGGTGGCAGTAAAACCATGGGAAAGAATTCAGTGAGCCCTTCCATCACATGCCCAAATCAAAACACCTGTGCTTGACCCAACTCCCATTCTCCCTTTATAGAATCCTACCTGGCAATGCTAAATTCCATAGTGAAATATAAATTGACACCACAAGATTGAGGGAAAACGTTCGCTGTTCAAAGGTATTGAATGTCTGTACTGTATATTAAACAGTCTCAATATTCTATATTTTTAGTGAGTTCAAGTAAATCAGAGGACTTGAAACAATACCAGTTTCTTTTACCCAGCTGATTGTCTCAATGTTACTAATTCTGTTCCTACTTTGAGGAATAGAGTGACAAAGGACCCAATCCTAACAAGCCTAGCCCGGGTAGTATGAGTTTCCCGCCTCACTTCTGTCACAGAAGGTGCCGTAAGGCACCTCCAGGGCTGGCTGTAAGCCATTATCACTGGTGCTGGGCCCATGGACAGCTCAGGGTTGGGCTGAAAGCCGCTAAAGCATCTTTGCATTTTAAGTGCAATTTTAAGTGCATTTTAAGTTCTATTGCCCTGTTGTGCAATAGAACACAATTTGGCAATACCCTACTTCTAAGTGGCTGAGAATGTGACTGTGGATATGCAGTTTTTCATGCTCAGATCTCAGTGTATAACATACCACATATAAGGTTGCTATAAGAACAAATTGAAGTTCATGGACTTACTTCTGAGTAAACATGCGTAGGTTTGGTCTGTCGATTTTATAACAGCCATGGATAAAAATAGAAGCTTCTGTGCAGCTAAACGTATCTGTGATTGCTTAATAGTCTACCTGCAATGATATTTGAGTAAGAAAAGTTCATTCTGGCAATTGGTTTTATACCTCTGCTATGGCGAAAACAGTGAAATTTTCCATGGCAACCTGCACTTCTTGTTCTCAAGTGCCCCCATTGCAGGATGCAGCACACACCCTATTGGCACAGCTGCATCAGTGCTGGAAAGTTGGATAGGACTGGGCCTTGTGAAGCAGGACCTGTCATTGAGATATGTCAGAGACTTTATGAATTATAAGACAGGTGTCTTATGTGAATGAGCTGTATGTGAGAGGTAATCAGTGGTGTTATTCTGCCGGAACGCTGGGCGGGACATCCGGGTGATCAACAGCCCGCCCGTCGCGTTCCGCAGCGTTACGCCGTTTGGGTAATGTACGCAAGTGGCGTAATTGGTTACACAAACGGCTTAATGCTGCGGAACACGACGGGCGGGCTGTCGATCAGCCGGATGTCCTGCCCAGCATTCTGGCAGAATAACACCACTGGAGGTAATCACCAGAATTTGTTCGCTAAAGACGATCTTGTGCACCTTGTATTGAGCATAATGAAGGCCATAATGAATAATCCAAATTCCTGAGGTATGTCATGGGCACAATTCAAAGAGGGTCCACCCTCAATGGTGCAACACTGCAGTGTCAACAATGGTGCCCACTGAGCCATTAGGTGGGATTAATAGAGCTCATGGAAAGCAAAGCCAAAACCAGTGCCAGCAATCTGATTTGATTTTATGTAGTTGCTGTGTAAATAGATTTTAGTAATTAATTGTAGAGGCTTCCAGGTCAAAATGGAAAATAGATTTCTTTTAATGTTAAGGTGTTACTTACGTGTAACCTTGTTGACTCCACTTACTATTTCCCCCCTTAACATCCTGTTTTTGTCGTGTTTCCAATAAGGCTGCAATTTGTTCCATTTAGAGTCATTACCACTTTTTGTTTCTTTTACTTTGGTCTTTTTTTTTCTTTTGTGCCTCTTCCAAAATGTCTTGTGTAACCACAGTACAATTCAATTTATAAAATAATCTGTTTAGCCACAAAGAATGGGAGTTACCCTGTGTCATTACAAGCATGTGAATCATATTGATTTTGGTGTGAGTTAAACACCTTAACCAAACACAGAAATATTACCTAGACTATTAACCGACACCTGCCATATGTGTTGTTATTAACTTTTGGCATGTATGCAGTGAAAAACAAACTAAATGATTTAAATATAAACTGTTGTTAGGAAGTAGAATGCAGGTATGTTTTCATCAAAATCTTTGGTCAGGATGTGAACAGTTAATTTGTTTGATTGATTAGGGATCAATTTTAATAAAGGTAGGCATTAAATATATTTAAAACTATACAGCAATGTATAATTTGTGGGTTTTCATAAATTGAGACTGCAGTCCTATACACAACTTACCTGGGACTGTGATTGAACTCAGTCAGCTTCTGACTAGACATGCATTGGGTTGCAACCTGTTGTTGTTGTTCAGTCGCTAAGTCGTGTCCGACTCTTCGCG
>JAJKFI010000001.1:31347699-31357794 GCA_029204185.1 Lerista edwardsae | reverse complement strand
CATATCTTATCATAGTACTTGACAATACATAGTACAGTTACTGAGGAGATCAATTTTTGGTGGTTGCTGTTTCTTTCCTTCGCTGCAGCAACAAATATTTTAGAAAAAGGTTTCATGGTTGCATAACTGCTGCAGCCCACGAATGCCAGTTTGAATTCCAGGGGTGTCATTTGATTACATCACAGTGATGGCACTTCCTGCTTGATGATGTCACTTCTGGCTATGACATCACTTTCAGGTTAATGACATCACTTCTGATGGATCCCACCATGAGTGCCATTCTAAAAAGTGGGTCCTGGTCTAAATTGTTTGAGAACCAGGGCAATAGAAGGTTTTTGTTTTGGAAAGAAGAGACATTGGTGTCATGGTCTGTTTGCTCCTCCTCTTCAGGGCTACAGGATAGGCCAACATCCTTGCTACAACATGTAGGACCAGACTTCACTTTTTATGTCATTGTAAAGTGATGCACGTCCATGAACCCATGTACCTCTGCAATGCCAGGTAAATTGTTGGTAGGGGCAGATTTGGGGCAGGGAGTAAGCTGGGGCTGAAAGTGGGACAGGGCAGATCTTGACAGCAAGTAGCACCTGTGATAACTGGAGCCCCAGGCCCCGACCTAATATACCACCTTGGATCTACCATATACCTGCCAGCAAAAGAGCTGGGGCAGGCCTAATATAATGTCTAATGTAGCCCTTGCTGCTCAACAAACTGCATGTATGGTTGCCAAACCTACAATTTAATTGTGCACGTATAACACCAGTCAGATTATTTTCCCATCAGAAGTTTGGAAGGACAGAGGGGATCTGGATTCAGTCCCCACACTTTGTAGTCCACTGGATAGATGACTGGAAGGAGTCCAACTAATCCAATTGGTGCTACAGTCTGGCACTATGTGTAGATAGCCCCCACTGCTAGATCCAGTTTTTCAATCATGGGAGACTTTCTAAATAGGAGGCATGTTATATGCCTGCATTGTCTGGAACAGGATCATTGTATACTTACGTATGGCATTTTTACAATAAAAACAGCATCTGTGAATTACAATTCTGTGTAAACAAGCATTCAAAGTCATTTCTTTTTGCACTCCTATTATATGTTCCATTACAACAGTGCGCTGACATTAGAACTGACAAACAGAGCCAAAGTCTGAATTAGATGAAACAAAGTCAAATTATTTCCTGTGCCTACGGGATACTGTGTGAGTTTCTTTTCAAGTATTGATGGAGCTATTATACATTTGGGTCCTTTAAGGTGCTGGCCCTGAACACAGCAAATTAAAGTCATCAAGAGAAGATGATATTTCAAGAAGAACCAATGTGGGGCATGCAGATTTGTGATGTGACTATGCTCTTAGATGACAGGTAGGTTTTTGTAGCATGGCAACAACCTGGCAAACATTTATAATGCTTCTTAGGGCACAGATGAAGAAGCATCCATCTACCTGTGGATCACACAAATATGGATGCTGTCATGCTCTGCTTGCAACATAAAGCAGCAGAATTTGGTGCTAGAAACAGGAGGTGGTAGATTAGACCAGATTGCTAACTGATGCAGAAATGGGGTTCTTTTTCCAACCCTCCCATGCAAAAACAAATGCATGCAACCCTCCCAAGCTCCAAACCAGCATATCATGGAGAAGCACCCTAGTCCAGCCACTTCCCTGTTGTGCCACTTTCCTTCTCAAAGGGAGGGTGTGTATTGTCCCCATAGGGAGTATTCAAGTCCGGCAGCTTCCAGACCTACAGCTTTCTTGAGCATTTTGCCAATGGCCGGCTCCAGGAGTGGCAGGGCCCAATACGGAGCAATCCCGCAGGGCCCCCTCACCCTCCCCGTAAGACTCCCCACTCACCAAGGAAAGCACATGGGGGGGGCATGCACAGCACCTGGAAATAGTAGGTGGTGACATGATGACGTCACAACCAACTGCTTCCAGGAGGCCAGTTTGGGGCTATTTGGAGGCAGGGGCAGGTGGGAGGGCCCAAGGTGAAGCTGCTCTGTTTGAATTACAGCCCATAGAGATCCCAGCTGCAGCAAAATGCGGGGATCAGTATGACAACCATGGTCACATTGGCTTAAGGCTGGCCCTGATTTTGCCTCTTCCCTCCAGTGGGGGAAACCATGTGCCTCGAGGATGTGCAATCCCTTAGGTCAGAGGTTCAAACTGGGGCTTTGCAACACCACAGCCTGAAAAGCCCTGTCACTGGCCCCTGAAGGGGCATGGGGAGGGGAAAGGCAGCAACACGGTCAGGGAGATTGTGCAGCTGCTGGGCGTAAATGGTCTGTTTTAGTACTTACTCCACACAGCGCCTGCCTTCTGGGGGTCTGGGGAGCCTGCAGACCTCTCTGCAGGGCTCCCCAAGCCTCCTAACAACTAAGAAATATTTAAAAAGGCCACTCCCTGTTTTCATTGCACAATACCGGCATGTGGGGAACCCAGCCTAGCAGACAGCTAGCTGAGTTGGAAGACACCAGGGATCCTCAGCTAGCCGGGCCAGCCAGCCAGCGAGGATGAGAAGCGTGGGAGAAGAGCGGGGGGGGGAAGGAAGAGACGGAGACTTGACTTGATGAGGTAAGGCGGGCAGGCGATCCAAGAGAGCGATCAGCTGTGCGCCTGCTTTATTTATAGTACAGCCGACAGTTTGAAAAATCATAGTGTTCAGCGATTGGTCCCCTTCCCCGCCTCAGATGCACGATTAGTGATTGGTGCATTTTTCCCGCCTTGGCTTGCCTTTCGGTGTGTGTGTGCGTTCCCTGTTGGTCAGCTTAGGCAGGGGTTGAACTTCCGGCTGCCTGGTCCTCCTGATTCGCCAATTCATGGAGGGGGAAGCTCAGCCCACCGGGCAGGAAGGGGTGTGCACGCAGCAGAGGCCAGGAAGCTGCGTGCGCACTGGGAAGGAAGCGGAACTATACTGCAGCAGCAGCGCGTTCCAGGGGGAATCAATTCATCGCTGCACCCCGGGAGCCGGGGGAAGAATTAGAGAGCCGCACGCCTGGCTTTCTATTGTTTTCAGCAGGCGTGCGGCAAAGAGCAGGAGGCTGCGCGTCCGCAGGGGTGAGTGAAGGGCAGCGCGCGCAGCGGGGGGCTTGGGGGGGTGAGAGGGAGGGCCGTTTCCCCGTGCTTGGTCTGCCAAGGCGCGGGCAACGCGGCCCTACACCGGCATGTCCTGGTATCCACTGATTCTGTTTCTACAGTTTCAGTTATCCACGGATACCACAGTACTGGAAAGCCTGTTAAAAAGATAGGGAAATAGTAAACAAACCTCTTTTTTTTTACTTTGTGACAGCAAAACCATTGATTTCCCCCTGTCTTTAAAAAGGCATCTCCAGTATCCATGGATTCAGGTATCCACGGTGGAGTCCGGAACAGAATCCCAGCAGGCATCGGGGCATGACTGTAGCAGCCAGCAGCTTGTGTGTATTGCCAGCTAAAAGCGTCATGATCTTATTATTGTTTCTACACATTGTGTATTAGAGGGTGCAATCCTAACCTGGAGTTAGGTTGGCACAGTTAAGCCAGCAAAGTGTGGCTGGCACCAGGACCACCATAAATTGCATTTGAACCAGTGGTAGGATTCAGGGGGTTCACCCAGGTTCTATAGAACCAGTTGTTAAATGGCCGGGCCCCACCCACTCGCTTACCTCGGCTGGCTTTGGGTTTTTTTTTGCTCCGGCTATGACATCATAGACCCGGTTGTTAATTTATTTGAATTCCACCACTGATTTGAACCACTTTCTGAGTCAGGGAGGATGGTCAAATAGAGTGGTCCAAATATATACTTTACAGTGTCCCTTTTGCAAACTTTACTGGCCTGACTGTGCTGGCTTAACTCCAAGTTAGGTTTGTGCACAAGTCTACAATCCTATACCTACTTTCCTGGGAGTAAGCCCACTGAACACAATGGGGCTTATTTCTTAGTAGACATGCATAGGATTCTGCTGTTAGTGCGGAACCTGTAAGCTACCTCTGCTATGGCAAGGGAAAGGTGGGATACAAATAGTCTAAATAAAGAAATAAATGGGCACATGAACCTGTGCTGTGGATGGGAGCACTGCTGCATGGGATGATTACTATAGATCACTGAACTCCCAGTTCAGAAGATGAAAAAATAAAATGTTTGCATTTTAGCTTGGATTATTTTTTATTAAGCACCTGACAATTAAGGGTTTTTAAAAGGCCTAGTGTTTTCTAACCCCCCCCCATGGACCCTAATTTAGAAGCACCACCATCTAGTGGCCAGGACAGCATTTCATGCAAGCTTTGTTTGATATCTGATCTCACACTTAAAACAAAACAAAACAAAATCTGAAAGCTGTAGCCAGGCTCCCCTGCCAGGGATCTTCACTGCTTTATGGAACCTGATTTCTCTGCAGCCATATATGTCAAGAAACAATGATTAGTGCATTAACTCACCCAGTATTCCCCTTGAAAAAATACCACTTGACTCTGAGAAAAATATGTCATTTTTTTTCTGCCGCGTCTCATGTCATATAACCTTTTGTATAAGCATCAGAACCGCTGCGGCAGAATAATTGTGCAAAACTACTGTACTTGAGAAAATACCCAGGTAATTGGCCAGCAGACTGCCTGCTGGTTCACGAGTAGCCTGGGTAGTCAATCATCCAAGCAAGGCAGCTCTTATTATGCCAGGAAAGTTCTTTAAAGCAAGAAATTGTATGGAGTCAGGCTGCGTGAGATTACACCCTGCGCAATCTGTCACGAACTAATGAGACACAAATGTTTCAAACAGGAGGAAAAGAAAGGAGACCTCCAGGGCCCAGGAACCTCAGGAGAACCGTGCCAAACATCGAGATGCCTGAGTTCATCTTCTCACTTTCTGAAGATGGCAAAGGCAGCCAATTCTATTTTCTCTTGATATGTTCTCTATGAGTGTTTAATACACTGACTATATTTTGGCACCTAACCTGCCTAGTCTATGTTCACGGGCAGCTCAGTGGGTTGTCATATCTGATCACTTGCAGGCAATGTGATTTTAAACAAAACTCCTGGGAGGGGTAATTTTTTCCCTCAGAAAGCCCCCACCCCTGCCTGGTCTCCTTACTTTGGGATGCTAGTAGCAGATAGATTCCCCCCCCCCGCACCCCCACTTCAGCGGCTGCCCCAGTAAAGTTTGGAAACAGAAAACAGGAAAGGGTGCATGAGTGCCAATCACTAGGCCCCATTTCCTTTGCTCAATCTGCAGCCTCTAGCTCCTTCCCCGATACCCTCTTGTGTCTTCATTCTTCAGAACTCCTCTTTCTTTAGCCAGAAGATGTGGTTGTGGGTGAATTTAATTTTCTGCTAATCATGTCTAAAGACATAAGAAATTTTCATATATCCTTCTCTTCAAAGCTCAACCTGCTATTCTCTCCAATTTTGGGTTTTCCAGAGGCAACTGCTGGGCTACTAGTGGAAATAGGATACTGCACTAGATGGCTTTTTGGCATGTAACCTACAGTATGTAGATACAACCACAAAATGCATTTCTGCTCAGCCGTGAAACCTGGCCGACCTTGGACCAGTCACGATCTCCCAGCATAAACCTACCTCCCAAGGTGGTTGTGAAGAAGGATGAGCCCTTATTCCAAGGGTGACATATAATTGTGATACCTAGTTAGATAAAATAATTTACATTAGTGCAACAGTTGGCACCCAAAGCTGCTACACTGTATAAGCCTACATGGCCATCACATGTAACATTATTACAAAAGATTTTCTGGCACACATTAGATTGCAGTATGTTATGTCTTTTGGGGACCAAATTCTTGCTGCCCCAAGCAGGGAAGTAATATGCCCCGGGCAACAGGTCAGAAGGTGTTAACAAATCTTTTTTAAAGAAGCAACTTGGATGAGTGGGCAGGTTTGGAGCAGCCAAAGGCAGCTGAGGCCAAGCAAGGGTGACACTCCTCCCTGATGTGGCCGAGTCGTAAGCCTGTCCCTGCCGCTTTCTCTTTCTGTTTTGGTGGCTTTGTGATCTGACCCTTGTTCCTCCTCTTTTGGAGGAGAGCTTCCTGTGAGCTTCCAGAGGAGGAGGAATGGGGAACGTCAGCCACATCATGAAGCCACTGCTGCAGCCTCCTCTTCCTTCTCCAGGAGAAGCCAGAAGTCACATGATGACATCATGTCATGATGACACATGATGACATCACATGACAATGTGACAATACAGCACCATCTCTGCCCTGGGTGCTGCTGCTCCTAGCAATGCCACTGGCCCCAAGTGCCTGATTTTGTGTCACCTTTCTTGGTTACCTGTACTTATCATGCCTAGTGCCTGTAAAGTCATTCTTTCCCTTGACTCCAGTAGGCCTCCCCACACTCTATTCTCATCCCTGCCCTTCAAGGGTTTCCCATAAACCAATGGTTCCCAAGCTTTTTTGACTGGTGGCTCCCTTGACTAATTGGACCATTAGCAGTGGCTCCCCATTTGGGCATCAGTTCTTTACATTGTATAGTGGGGGCTGGTTTTTTGCAGGGATTCCACAGCTCCTCTGGCTGGTTTCTGTGGCTCCCCAGGAAACCATGGCTCACAGTCTAGGAACCACTGCCATAAACTATCACTCTCCACTCCAGGACCTTCAGTATCCCACACAATCACCTCTCCATTTAGTTACATCACATGAACTTACTAAAAAAAGAACTGTTTGCATTGGCAGGAGAAATCACTGGAATCATTTTTCCTTTCCATAATCTAGGTCTTGATGACCATGACTCATACTATAAGAGTCAACGAAAACCTGAACCTCGGCCTCAGGGAGCACAGTATGATCTGGCCACCTCGGGTTCACAAAGTGATGAAGCTGTCATGTTGAATCTATTTAACAGCGGTCTTCTCCTGAATAAGTGGAAATTATTTGCAGGGGATTTTTTTTTTTTTTTTGTGGTTTGAAGGAAAAAAATTCTGAACCACTAGAAAGACAGGAAATTCAAAGTTAATGTTCCACTTAGAAAGTATAATGAAAGGAAAGAGAACACACAGCTATAGTCACTGAGCAACCTTTGCTGTGGCTTCTGTCCACCTTCTGTGTTGTATTTCTATCACTCATCTTATGCAAAGATGAAAGTACTAAGCCAAATGTAATCAGTATGAAACTATATAGCTCCACAAAGATCAACAGTGACCACCAACTTAAACTCACAGCAACCTTGCCCATATTATAAGCTCAAAACCTTGTCCCAGACCCTGACAATATTTCTTCAATTACTTTGGAACAATCTTATTGTTTTGGACAGGATGATTTAGGAGGAGCACTGTGAGAATTCAGAATGTTGCAATGGGCAGCGGCAGAGCACTAGAAAGACAGAACACAGCATGTGATTCCAGATGTAAGTTTATTTGATGAGGAGTAGCGTGTCCATTCCTGATAACAGGTGGTCTTAAAATGTGGAAGATTTGGTCTTGATGCCTAAAAAAACGAATAAACAGTATCTCACTTTCCTGTGGTTCTCAAACTGTTTAGACAAAGATCCACTTTTTAGAATGGAACTCGTGTTGGGACCACTTGAAGTGATGTCATAGCCAAAAGTGACATCATCAAGCAGGAAGTGCCATCATTGTCACTTAATAAAATGACACTCCTGAAATGCAAACTGGCATTCTTAGACTGCAGCAATTGCACAGTCATGAAGCATCCCTGACTGAAAGCAAGATTAAGACAAAAATTCAAACTGTTAACACTCACAAAAGGAGTAAGCAAGAGTAAGGTCTGCAGCTTCCAAGATGGCTGCTCCCAGCATTCTGCAACATCAGGTTATGACCAGTGGTGGGATTCAAATAAATTAACAACCAGTTCTGTGTCCTTCAGGGCGGCCTTCAGGGCCATCCGCTGCCTTTCTTCCCTCTCCCAACCTAAAATTAGCGACCGGTTTTGCAGAATAGGTGAGAACTGGCTGAATTTCACCACTGGTTGTGACCCACAGTTTGAGAAAGACTGCTGTAAGCAGTATGTTTTGCATTGTGTTCTGTGTACTTGAATATGGATCAGGAGCCTTTTATAGATTCTTTCCAATGTTACCCTTGAGTGTCAGACCCAGGCAAGATTCTATAGTCACCTCTTTTTAAAGTGCTATTACACTCATGGAGCTGCACACCTGAACAGATAGTTGGCAAGGCTAGTTTAACAGCAGTGCTGATGATTCAGAAAATTCAGCAGTTAGAGCAGTTAATCTGACCAGTTAGAAATTAGATATGAGGATAGCTGAGGTCAGAGTGTAACACAAAGAGCTGCCAGATGAGTCACAAATATTTGAAGATAGGTTGGGCAGTATTATTATTTTTTGTTGTTGCAGTAAGCCGGTTTTGAACTCTTTTTTGCAGCAATTGTGAGGTTCATGTATTCATTCACAGAGTTTAACATTGCTTTGGTAAAAACAACTAAGCCAAATTAAATAAAGCGGAATTTAAACTTTATTAAATTATAGAAGCAGTAATCAGAAGCTAATATGTCTATTGGTCATTCAATCAACTTCTGCCTAGAAAAAGCCATTTTTTAAAACTATACATGTGTTCCTCCAACTGTTTTTCCTTGCTCATGATAATGAGCTAATGGCTAAGAAATAAGGTGTGTACAGTACTTTGAATTCTGATTGACTTTGGCTATTACAGTTTGTGGCAAAAGTAAAATGAAGAAATGTTAGGGTGTCAAAGGACAACCCCAGACTACCCCAGACTGGTAAAGAAGGGACGGTGAGTTTAGTAGGTTTCATGGTTTTTTTGTTTTAAATGGTCATGTGTTTAATGAAGTGGCCCAAGTTAAACCCAAGCCACAGTCTAATGTCTTAATGGGTGGTGGTGCAAGGGTAATAGGCTTCTTCAGAATGCCAGATGCAGAGGAGTGGCAGTGGGATACAAGCAGTAATGGGATCTGCAAATGAAGAAGTGGAACGCTGGGCGGGACTTAGGCGGGACTACTGTTTGATTGGCAGCCCGTCCGCTCCGTTTCGACGCCCCCCTGCTCGCCGCGCGGGCTGCCCTGGCCTCGGAAGGGGCGCCTGCTCGCGTGGTGAGCGGGGGGGGGGCCGTCGAAACGGAGTGGACGGGCAGCCAATCGCACATAAGTCCCGCCCAGCATTCCACTTCTTCATTTGCAGATCCCACTACTGGATACAAGTATCTGGTTGTCTTGTATGCTCCCTGAGACATCTGGTGGGCCCCTGTGAGATACAAGAAGCTGGACAAGATGTGCCTGTGGCCTGATCCAGCAAGGCTTTTCTTATGTCCTTATGACAAAAATTGCATTTCTTATTTTAAAGATCATTTCTTTAAAATAATAGAGGGTTAAAGTACTTCTAAGAAAGTACTATGATGATGACATCCATGACTGAAATCTATGCCGCATTAAAATCAATTTCAAAATTCAGATAGACTTGAAGGGATCAAGACCACTTTGTGAGACTAAAATACTACACCTGGTTAATTTATTTACTTACCTATCATATTTCTACTACACCTTCCCCCCCCCACCGTATGAGTATTCCATATTGAAGCCAAATCTGACCAGCAAGTTACACTGCAAGAGTGCAGGACTATAGTATGAGCCACAGCCTATTGAAATAATATATTATTATGGGTATGTTCCAAATCTACCTCTCCAAAAGGCCTGTATCATTTCAAGCAGTTCTTTCCAGAAAGCACCAGACTCCTTTGCAGATGCTGTGGTGAATCTCTCCCCTCAACAGCTCACAGGGTGCAGCACAGTCATTTGAAATAACCAGCCCAATCATCCACATCTTGATTGTTTGATGTACTTTCTAGCTTTATAGTTTTGATTAAGAGGCTCGGCAAAGAGGTGAAGTTGCAAAATAGCGCAGGGTTCCTTGACCTAAGGAACTTGAAGTCAGCAGGTCAGTTATAGTGACTGTGATTTATTGATCAATAAACACAGCCTCTCTTTTTCTTGTCGCGCCAGCCTCATTTCTGCAGGCACAGGGCTCTCCTTCAAAGGATGGGTGCGCTGAGCTTTGTGCAAACATTCAGCTACACAATTAAAACCAGTATCTATAGCTGATATTTTAATCTTAATTATGCTTTAATCTAATTATGCTCTCTCTCTCTCTCTCTCTCTCTCTCTCTCTCTCTCTCTCTCTCTCTCTCT
>JAJKFI010000001.1:31215530-31347689 GCA_029204185.1 Lerista edwardsae | reverse complement strand
TCTCTCTCTCTCTCTCTCTCTCTCTCTCTCTCTCTCTCTCTCTCTCTGTGTGTGTGTGTGTGTGTGTGTGTGTGTGTGTGTGTGTGTGTGTGTAGAATTACAAATACAACCACTGAAATGACATAATACTTTGTTGACCAACATTACCAAGAAGGCATATAACTAAGCATACATTTAGGGCCCAATCCTAACCTGGAGTTAAGCTGGCACAAGTCCCTTGTGTCTGCCCAGGAGTGGTGCAAACGTAAAGTACTTTTGCACCACTCTCAGAGGCAGGGAGGACGGCGCAAGTCCATATATAATTCACATATAATTCTCTTTGCGTGACTAGGATTGGAACCTTGGAAATATAGTTTTCCTCATCACAGGGATACAGTTCAATATGTATATAATTGCATGTACTGTACATTGACTCTATTAAGACATTCATGAATGCATGCAGACCTTTCCTCTATATATGCTCATTCATCCTGGAAATGTCATGAAAAAAGGTTCCTGGGAGGCAGGAGCTGTATGTGCTATTTTTCTTTTTTTGAAGTAAGTCTGTAATCCTACATGTAAATCCCATTGAACTCTGAAAAACTTCTGAATACGTATGCTCACTTGCTACTGTTTACACGGGAAACATAGAAGGGTCTTCATTCCTCACTGTGCACTTCATCCAAACGTTTACTGGAGATAGACCCTTTTCAGTACTAGGGTATTTGCATCCTGGACAATTGTGTCCCACTCAAAAACATCCCAGTCACTGGCATCCCTGGACATTCGCGTCCATTTTTTGTAGTGTGTTCCAGTTATTTGCAGCCCTTTATAACTGGGCAACAAAACAAACTATAACTGGGCACCAAATCCCATGTCATATATGCTAACCTTACCTTTACATTAAAAAAATAAAAAAAATGCATCAATATAAATATACATATACTGGAACACAAATGTCCAGGATGCAAAAAAACTGAAACTAAAACAGTGCAAATGTCTAAGGACTGGGATGCATTAGGCTGGGACACAGTTGTCTGAGATGAATGGTCCTGTAGTGGCACCCTAGCTTTGCAAAAGCCTCTTAGGGTTGCTTGCGGGGCATTGTCTCTCACAGTGGGTTTAGCAGGGACATGCCATGACTTCTTGTGCTTGTGAGGCACGTGACATGACAGTGCCCTGTGACCTGGAAATGCTGGCAGCTTTGCCACGCCCTGACTGGGCTGCAGGGAAGGCTCCCAGCCTCCCTGAAGTCAAGAAGAGACATGCTGAAGCCCCACCATCGGGAAGAATGTCACAGCGTTGTCCCCAAGGGCAGGGTGCTGCCAGCTTTGGTGCGCTTAGGGAAGGGTGGGAGTTTCCCCTGAGGCCGGGACAGAGTGCAGTGAAGCCACCAGCAGCACATGGAGACATTCTGAGGGCGGGAGAGGCAAAACACAGCCTGTCCTGCCCTTGAAATACCACCACTGGTGGGGTGGGTGTGTCTTGCAGTCAGGGCTGGTGATGTCCTGCCTCTAATGACTGCCATGTCCCTGGGGATCAGACTTCCTTAACCAAGTTTTTAACCAACAGTAATAGGTGTGTTTTTAACAGCTCTCTGGCTTAAATTGGGTTTTACTGCTCAGTCTTATAAAAAAATCCTGCTCCATTCTTGTTTTATTGATGGTCTAGGTGGACTTTATGAATTGACATTGGGTTTCTTATAAACTACCACAGAAATTTTAACTGAAGCGTGGGGCGCAAAGCTTTAAAATAAACAAGTAAAATAAATCACACAAATTATCAAATGATGTATAAGTGAGCATCCAAACAAAACAATGTGCCTCCACAATGCATGTTCAGAGGCATTTTTTTTCATGGGCTTCACTCCACATTTGAGACAGAAATCAAAGAATCTTTGTAAATCTAAAAATAGGCAGTTGAAACCAGATATATTTTAACACTAATGGTTAGGAATGCAGATCAACATGATTCGTATTAGGAACTTTTTGTGTTGTGATTTGTGCATTGGTCTGACCTTAGCGGGATAATGGCAGAAAAAAAAAATATGGAACTCTGAGAGTATTTGCATACTGCAGTCCTATGCCAAATCAAGCCACATAAAAACAGACCATTTATAGTTAAAACAAAAAAAGTCAGATAGCCCTCCAAGTGCTGCTCTTACAACAATGAAAAACTGTGTGTTCAATTTGGCAAATGTGGCTTTCAGATGTCAGACCTCTTTTGTTATTGTTTATAATGATATAAAAGCCCGATAGCTGGGGAAACTGGCAGAGTTTAGCATTCCACTTCTCCTATTGGAGTGATATTTGGATTCTCTACCACCCATGTCACTACAGAAAGGGGAGAGAAAGCAAAACCTACTCACTGCTGGTCCGATTCCATATCAATGACATAAATTATGGCCCCAGTATCCTGACATGGTACTCTTCACGAGTCTCTGAATGCTCCAAGCGCCATGAGTAAATTATTTCTTTCCACTGTGGTGCACAGTGCCAGAAAGCGGGAGAAGTTTAAACACAACTAAGATCAACATTGTGAGTTTACTTGGCCTCCACATCTAACAGTGCTGCCATAAATTCTTAGGCTTCTTATTTGGGAATTTAAAAGGCCCAACAGACTTGCCAATTTTCATAGAAAAGGGTTTATTCTACAGACATGATAAACTTTGGAAACCTTGAGCAACGAGCTTTGAAATGGGTATCCCATTTAGTGCGTGTTTTGCTATGTCATCAAACACAGCTTTTTAGAGAAGAGCGGTGCTGGTAAGAAACTCTAGCACACCATGGTCCAGATGCGGTTTCAAGGCTATTTTCCCACAATCCATCAGTCACAAACACTATTCTTTTAAGAAGGTCCCACCAAACCTCCAGGGACTGGATTTAGCACTGAGAATTGGATCTATGCTCTCAAGAAACCAACTGCAGCTACACTGGCACATCATCCTTCAAGCCATGCACAGTTAGGACATTAAGAAAAAGCATGTGCCAATGTAGCTATCACCTCACTCTATGTAGAGCAAGTGAAGCACTCTCATATCACTGCTCATTACAACAGATGTGTTGCAGACGGTTGGGTCTACTCAATGGCAAATGACTCGTGCACAGTACTGCAGTCATCCTTCTCACCCCACCACACCTCCCCTTTGCCTCGTTCATCTTTGCTGATCCTCTACACCAGCATTTCTCAGTGCCCTGGGGCTCTGCAAAACTCCTTCGGGCTCTGGGAGCAGCACACTGTAAGACTTGCACCATTTCCAAGTAGTACCCTTAAATCCCTGTGATTGCCCCTGCCTCTGTGTGCTCATTCATTCATCCGATCCCCACTCCCGTGGTGTTCATCCCCTACACTTCCTTTGGCCCACTGGTCACTCACAGTGGTTCCTGCGGAACTTGGAGGGGCTCTGCATCGCACAGGTGCCAAAGCTCTCAGCAGCCCAGAAGTTTCCTTCCTTGTGCTCATCGCTAGCTCAGCCAGGTCCCCAGCAGCAGAAGCCAGGGAGGGCCTATGACCTGGATGAGGAAGCCTATCCTGGAGCTGTTGTCAACAGGGTGAGTCCCTGTCTAGTAATAACATATGCTTTAAAATATTGTTTATTATATTTAGCTGTTGTATGCATGCATTTCCCAAGAATTGTGGAATAACTGCCACCAATATGTTATGTTTAACAAGCAATGGTTTCCTTTTAATTATCTGTTCATCAGGTTTTAAATTCAAATGCGGTAAACATCAGTAGGTAGAACCCACATTTTAAAAATGCTCTTTGGGACTCCACAATAATGTTTAGGGGTGTAAAAGGCTCCAGAGACTAAAACGTTTGAGAACTGCTGATCAACATGACATTCAGAACCAGACATATGTGGGGGCAAATAAGTCTCACCTGAATCTCCAGGAGTGCAATCCTACAGTTGTGATGCCAGGGGCAGCTGTCAGTTCAAAGACAGGTGTGGAGTTATCCAAAAAACAAGTCCTTAACTCTTAAACACAAGTCATGTGATTTAATTTAATTTAATGCACGCTTGTGTTAAAACACTCACCAAATCGAGTCATTTGATTGCTCCAAGAATGCACCATATTGCTTTAGAAACGACTCCTGATAGCTTGTTGAAAGCTCACAGCAAATCAAACAATATCTGTACTGCTGCACATTAAAACACACGAATAAAAACCATTGACTGGAGAAAGAAAATGTCCAAGGGAAGGAAAAATGGCTGTATCTGTCATTCCATCTTGTGAACTGAAGCCTGCAAGAAGAGGGAGAAAAATAAAACATGAATTTATCCCATTATTACATTCAGACTTTGGACACCCAAATCCATTCCCATTCAAATCTGCACATTATATTTCTTCGTAACAGGCCCTTGCTTGTTCAGTAGTTGTCAAACTTTGGATTGCCTTTCGTTTTTCATCATGTATATCCATCTTTCTTTCTTTCTCCTACTCATGGCTTCTATCCTACTCTCTCCCCTTGAAGACTAGTAGTGGTACCAGGGCCGACCTTAAGCCAAGGTGACCAATGTCGCCACACTGGGCCCCATACTTTGCCCCCCCCCCACCAGCACAGCAAGCAGATCGCCTGATGCTGCAGCTAAGATCTCTATGGGCTGTAGTGGGGTGAGTAGAGCAGCTTTACCCTGGGCCCTCCCACTTGTCCCTGCCTCTGCATGGCCCAAAATGTCATCATGTCATCAGCAACCACAAGCGCTTTTTTTGGTGAGTGGAGACCCTACGAGGAGCATGGGAGCCTCCATGGAAATGCCCGGCATTGGGCCCCAATGCTCCTAGAGCTAGACCTGAGTAGTACCATTGGTGTGACTGCATGATGGTATCCCATTGATCATTCCCAAGCCATGCCTTGCCCTCATTCACTTCAGGTAGTTCAGAATGCTTCCTCCTGTGCCAGTGACTATCACAGGAAGGTCCCTACTGACACATCTGCAGAGGAGTGGAAAGCAGTCAGGGATTTTTACAAGGAAGAATAACCTCATAAGAATTATATACTGAATGCACCCCAAATTGGTCTAGTGGGGGCTACAACACATACATCTAAGTATGAATCATTTTTCATTTCTGCAATCAAGCCAAGCTTTAAAAACTAAACAAACAAACCTGATTGAGAATCAGTTAATGGAATTATTTGCTTTTTCTCACTTCTCAAATTGTCCTTTTCAGCAAACTGACAACCAAAATAACCAAGTTTCGGACACTTTGCTACAAACAGTAAATCACTCAGCTGTGATGCTGGGGAACAGTTTGTGTGAATCCCAGCAGTGCACTTCATCTCTGTCAGGAACATTGTTCTCAAATAACCCCACTCCCCAAGAAGGTTATTCTAATGTTATTGCTAAAATTCAGCAAAGGAAGGCAGAGTGTAAGAATTAATTGTAGAGAATCTAGTGCTGAACATATATTGTTAATAAATTTTTGTGTCATGGTTGTGCACACTTGTTCAGAACAGAACATTTTTGAATAGCAATCTCTCTCTCTCTCTCTCTCTCTCTCTCTCTCTCTCTCTCTCTCTCAAGATGTGGCTGTGGATTTGTCACATAGTTCTCAATCTCTGGTTCACACTTCAAGAAATGTCTTCAGACCTCTGGAAGCCACCAAGTCATGCTAATCATGTACGGAGAACATGTAGGGGAAAAAAAAACAGAATTCAGCTTAGTAGAAAGGACAAAACGTTCAGGAAAACCCAAATGTGTTCACAGACAAAGACCTGAGGCACAGGTCAAGGTACTAATCAAACCACAGCCCAGTCAACACAACAGAGTATATTTTAATGAATAAACTAAATTAATAATCACAGAGTTCATACACTATATGAACACTGTGATTCAACTATGGGACAAACCATGTTGTTAAATCCAGAGAAAATTAATGGAAAGTAAGGATATCTGGAATATTGTCTATGTAGGACTTTTATGGTGCAGCATATATGACATCTGTAGCCTAGGCCAGTTACACCACTGTTGCCATGTTCCTAACATCACAAAACATATCTAGGCTGGGGGGCTTTGGAAAGCACACTCACTGGATTCTGCCACAGATCCATCTGGATTTGAAAAGGTAGCCGCTTCTCACCGTGGATCAGTGCCTCTCACCAGGCCATGCCTGCAAATGGTGTGAACCTTGTTTTGCAGGTGTTAGGGAAATATTCTGCCCACTGGAATTTCTACAATTCTTCAAAGAGCCAGGAAAAGCTAGAGACAGATTGAATTAAGGGTTGAACACCTTGGATAGCTACAGGTCATTACAGTGAAGCCTACCTGAATATTTTATTGCAACTAGTTCTGGTCTAATGTGTCTTGCATAAAACCTGGGTTAGAACTGCTCTAGATTCTGGACTGGTACGGCTACTCAACATTACAAAATTCACAAAATTTTCATTTTTGCATTGATTAGAAAAACTGGAGTTTGAAACCTTTAAAGGTAGGGTTACCAGATACAAACGGGGACAAAGTGCCTATACCTTTAACCACTGTATAGAAGAGGGAATTTTGGCAGGTGCAGCTCAACATGGAAGGGTTTCAAAAGCAGCACCTGCCCAAATTCCCTTTTCTATACAGTGGTTAAAGGTATAGGCACTCTTGTCCCCATTTGTATCTGATAACCCTATTTAAAGGCATTTAAAACAATGATAAAAGCAGAGGTGTCACCTACTCCCCAATAGACGGTTCGCTGGGCGGGAGTAGGGAGTGATTGACAGTCCGTCAATTCACTTCCGGTTTCTTCGCACGCCCCGCACGGCTTTCCCTCGCCTCGGAGGGGGCGCCTGCTCGCCCAGGCACCCGGCGCGCACCCCACCCATCCCCTAAGACGAGCAGGCACCCCCTCCGAGGCGAGGGAAAGCCGCGCGGGGCGCGCGAAGAAACCGGAAGTGAATCGACGGACTGTCAATCACTCCCTACTCCCGCCCAGCGAACCATCTACTGGGGAGTAGGTGACACCTCTGGATAAAAGCCGTTAGCACCTTCGCACGCTAACGGACCCTTGCCCCGCCCCCTGGTGGAGCAGCAGGCTGATGTGGTGCAGCCATTGGCTGCCAGGGCCGCTGGGAGGCTGGATGGGCAGGCAGCACAAGACTAGCACGTGGCTAGTCCAGTGCGTTCCCGGACGGTGAAGCCCACCCGCCCGCCCTACAGCCAGTCTGAGATTAGCTGGTCACTCTTAGAGGGCCGGGTAGGAATTTTTTGCTGTTCTCCTGATTGGCTGGTGGAGGATGGTTTTTTCGCCTACCCCAGACTGATGTAGAGGCTTCAATTTGCGGTGGGACAGTTAGTTAGATTTGGCCACTGGCAGGGGAGGTACGGGGTAAAGAAAACAAACCAGATAGCTCACGGTGTTCATGCCAGGACAGCAAGGTCGTGGGAGGAATCTCGGCAACTCCAATGATGCCCCAATCAGCTTGAGACGTTGCTGGGTGAAGCTCAATGACTGACCCGAGGGGCCAGCTGCCCAGGTCCTACAGGGGGCAACTAAGACAGCCATCCAGTGTAAGGACTGGGATGGCTTGAGTTGTATGGTTCACCCAATGAGATCCGGGGTGGCGGTCATTAGGAAAGCCACCCCAGTTAGTACTCCGCACCTGAAAAGGGGTGGTGGTAAACCCACCCCCTCTTTACCTGTCTGTTAGCAGTCCTTGTTTGCTAATCCCTGTATTCTAGCAATAAAGTGGCCCTGTTTATATCCAAGCATCTGTCTGCTGTCTTCATTGGGGAGTGCGTGGGTAAATTTATCCATCCCAGTGAACAATCTTACGTGAGCAGTGAAGCACAGTTTTCCTATTTGCTTGGATCAGAGGATCCAGCATTTCCCTCCCCACTGAAAAGAATATGAAGGCTTTACTGGTGAGAAAACACTACCTTCAAGTTAATAGATGCATTAGGACAAATAGCTTTCCGAACACTGTGTCTGTCTCCTTTCCTCTCGTACTTTTCTTATGAATCTAGTTACTCTAAAAACTCTAGAAGTTAACAAGCAAGGTTTAAAACAATATTTGCCTCTAGGTTTTTAAAATTGCAAATGAAGACGAAATTATACAAAATTTGTCTTCATCGGATTCTTTGCAAAAGGAAAATGGCTCCGCTAAGAGACTATGAACAAGATTTAAGTAGTACCAGATGTGCCTATAGAAATTAATACTAGCTGCTACTGACAATTTTTATACTCCATTTCCTTTCAAGGCAGCTATAAACAGATAAGTGTTGAGAATGGATTTAGGCTGCCAAAGGAACAAAGCTAATCAGGATAAAGTTAAACCTCTTGTTAAGAAAGCCTGGGGTCACCGGGGTCACTGCACATTTTGCATCAGAAATGTTTCTGTAGATATAAATAACATTTCTTCTGTGCGCCTGAAAAGTCCAATTTGAAATTCCCCAACTCTGACCTGACAAATAAGAACTTTATTGCAATTGTCTGGGTCTGTCATGGCTGCTATACATGAAATACTATAACTGGAAACAAACAAATATTCATTTGCCCAACAAATCTAAGTTATAGCCTTGCTACAGTTGAATATCCATGATAATAATGGATTAGAAACAACAGTGCTGTTACCATAATTGCAGAAATGTGTCTATTTCATACAGTTTGCTTCACTTGAGACCCAATCCTATCCATTGTTTATGCTGGTGCAGCACCCTCTGCACCAGCATAGGGTGTTGCAAATGTGCCATAAAGCGTGTTGAGACACCCAGAGAGTAAACAGCACTGGTGGATGGCCTGAGCTGACCTGCTAGTGGTGGATCCAGAAGGAGTGCCCAACGGTGTAGGGCGACACAGGTGGGAAGGAGGAGGGGCTGTAACAGGGTGGGAGGAGAGCAGACACAAGGGAGGAGCAAAATCAGTGGCGTTGACACACACCAAATCCTATTCCCCGCAGGCTAGGAAGTCCAACATGAGGCTGCTCAGACTTGTGCCAGCAATTTTGGTGGCTTCAGATCCAAGTAGCCCCATTGCGCAGGCTGGGGCTTTACCGGGGTAAGGGGACCTCCATCCTACTCCTTCCCAGCGCTGGGATACCCGCTGCACTAGTGCTACTTAGGATTGTGCTGCCCATGATTTCCAAACTTGGGAACCTGTGTGTAAGATTTGTGTAAGACTGTTAATCTCTACGCCTCAGCCTCCAGTTGTTTGGCACTGGATTGGGTGCACAAAACTGTAGACACTGAATGGCTGCTGTGAACATCTGTCTCTCTATATTAACACCTATAAAATATCTGGGACAAACTTTTATTATGAACAACTTTAGATCTCATCTTTCCCATCAGAAACTTAAAGGTAAATGTTTCCCGATGACCGAATGGTCTAGTTGTGACCGACTGTAAGGGGGTGGCGCTCATGTCCGTTTCTAAGCTGAAGAGCCAGCGTTTGTCCTGAGGACAAGTTTCCGTGGTCATGTGGCCAGCATGACTATACACTGAGGCACACGGAACACTGTTACCCTCCCACCGAAGTGGTCCCTATTTATCTACTCACATTTTTATGTGTTTTCGAACTGCTATGTTGGCAGGAGCTGGGACAAGCAACGGAACAAGCTCACTCCATTGCATGGTCTCGAACTGCCAACCTTCCAGTCAGCAAGTTCTGCAACAGTGGTTTAACCCGCAGCGCCACCACATCCATTATCAGAAACTTACTCATCCCTTTACTTGTCAAGTGAAGATCACCTCCCTAAACTGACTGTTGTTCATAAATTGTGCTCTTCCCAAGTTAATGAAAGAAACATATGAAAGTTTAGCCCCTGCTACAAGGTCAAGCATGAGTGCGTTAAGTAGCTGAGAGACATTCCTCTGAGAGACTATTGGTCTGTCCTATTGCAATTATGCTATGGTGCACCTTAGGGCTTTGTAATTTTTTTGAAAAAGCTCATTGATTTGGGCAATACCTTTAAGGATTCATCACCGCCCTTAAGAAAGCTCTAATGGTCAATTCTGCACAATCATGCCAATGACGAACAGAGCAATTCTATGCCTGTCTTACTCAGAAGTAAGTCCCATTGTGTTCATTCATTCAGTCAGTCACCAGGTACTTATATA
The DNA here is from genome assembly GCA_029204185.1 of Lerista edwardsae. NCBI lineage: Eukaryota > Metazoa > Chordata > Lepidosauria > Squamata > Scincidae > Lerista > Lerista edwardsae. The sequence goes on along the minus strand of JAJKFI010000001.1, from coordinate 31,337,673 downwards.
CCGCTTTTCAACACAAAATTCACAAAGCGGTTTACAGGCAAATGGTAATAATAAAGTTAAATGGCTTTATTCATTGGGACTTACTGCCAGGAAATTGTACATAGGATTGCAATGAAATAAATAAGGCTGTGTCAGCAATACAGCGTGGACCAAAGGTAAGTAAACAGATCAGGTCACGGTATTTAAATTTTATTTTTCATTATTCTTTATTTTTATTTTACAGGCATTAAGAACAATAAGGAGTGAAGAAGAAATAAGGTGGATTCTGAAGCAGTACTGAAAGCCTGAAAATGCCAAGAGACTAAATATGATCTGTACTGTATACAGGTACACTGAGTTGACTCAACACTGATGGCCACTGCAGATAAGAAGGAGCCTGTTGATCTCTGGAGAAGGGGAAAAAAGATCCCTGTTCTCAAAAACCACTTTTCTAGAGAGTCAGTCAGGGAGTCAGACTATTAGAACTGCTATTTTCAGTTCACTCTGAGACCTCTCTTGCTGAACAATGAAACGCAAAAGAAATTAATCACGTTCGCATTCCATTCTTCAGCGATCAAAGGCTAAAGGTGGGTCACATTTCTTGATACAAGCTGAAAATTGTTCTAATTAAATAACTCACTCTTGTTTTAACTGCTTTTATTTAACACAGGTTTTGGTGTCAATGGGGAGTTTCAGAGCCAAAGCCAAGTGTACACTGAGACACAACTGCACCTACCTTTTTGGCCCATCCTGTTTATATTTAATTCTGTTGTGTGGCCAGAAATAGCCACATTCTTCCTGTGGCTAGATCAGCTCAAGAAAGAAAGCCAAGACACAGCTGCTCATGAAAGTGCCATTACATTGCCTTTTCTGGTTTTCTACACACACATTCTACCTCTTCTGATTCTATATGGCTTGCCAACATTACAACTCAAATTAGTAACCAATCCCATGAATCTTAACTTTAATATTTGGCAGCTGGAAGTCTGTGGGTGTTCTTTGGAAGGGACAATGTCATGTAACTTGCTGCAACAAAAAACATACTTTGTGGCTGTTGGACTTGTGGGGATCTAGAATTCCATGCTATCAAGACATCAACTGATGTGATCAGACTATATTATGTAAAGCAGGCAATTTTGCAAAATTAATCTAACAAGCATAATTTCATACACAGAGTTAAAAGGGTTTTGGCTGGGCCTGGGCTGGCGAACAGAATCTGCTGAAGCCCTGGAATAGCAAAATTTATTAATGGGTAGGCTTGGAAGCCTCAGGAAGGAAGAGGTCACAGTGTGAGATGAACTTGTGAAACATTGTACTTGTTGGCCTATTCAAATACCAAACAAACAAATAATTGATGCTGGTTTCTGACCACAGGTAGAGCCATCTAGCACCACTGGTGGTGGGAGGGAACCCAGATTGCAGCACTGTGAGCACAGAGGAGCAAATCTATTGAGCAGTGAGGCAGTGCAGTATCCCCACAACTGCCACAATATCGAAGGCAGACTTTTAGATTCTGTACAGCATCTGCACAATGAAAAGCCATCCTCTAGGAAAGACCTAGCATAGTTAGGCCAGCAAAGTTGGGTCAGCACAAAGGCCACTGTAAACTGCATTTGAATAACACTCAGAGTCAGGGAAGATGGCGCACATCTGTGTGTTGACCTCTCTGACTCTGAGAGTGGTCCAAACATACTTTACAGTGTCCCTTGTGCTGGCCAAACTTTGCTGGCTTAACTGGGCCGGCCTAACTCCAGGTTAGGATTGCGGTCTCATTCATGACACTATATATTCCCTGTGTAATAAAAGTAGTGTATTTCTTACAATTGCTGTGGGGGAGAAAGTCTGCTAAACACAATGATAATTTTATTAAACATGAGTTATTATTCACATCGATACCATAGACCATCTGTTATAGGTATGCATCTGTGTGGTCCTGTTCTGAAATAAATCCCCATTTGTTCACACAGCCCACTGCCAGCTAGAGCTTGTTTTCCTATTGCCTTCTAATAGATTACTCACACTGTATTTATTATGCATTCATTACTTAGAAATCCCCTTGATGTAAAACAAATGCATAGATGCAGGGTAATTTTGTTAATGACCAGCAAATTACAACTGGTTTGTTTGTCAGTGATTGTTTCAGGGAAATGCAAGATGTGAGGAACATTCGAGATTGTATGCAAGACTATAACTCCTTGTTGATTGTATAAGCTGGCAAAAATCCTCCTGAAGACCCAAAGGGGAACTGAGCCCAATTAAATGCTATAGAGCATGGTCCAGACGGAATAATAACTAAAGAGGAACAAAACCAATTTGGATGAAATCAAAATATACAACTCAAAAACTTTACAAAACAAATAGCCCCGGCTGGCCTTAGCAGTTGCAGGGCCCAATTGGAAACAATTTTTGTGGGGCCCCATGTTCATAGCCAAGATCTATAGAATCTTAGAAATTTAATTAAGATATTGTTTAACGTAAGTACATTAAGAAAATTTCCAGATACAAACAGTGTAAACAAACACTACTGACTTTTAATTTTCTTCTGAATTCAAAACTATTGTTGTCCCTACAAAACCTGCAATGTGGAGTTAGGTGTCTGTTGTAATGTGTTGTAGTGTGTATTTGACTAGACTAGAGTAGATTAGCCTCATGGAGGGCCCTCCTAGGTGTGGGGCCCAATTCGAAGCAATTGGCTTCCAGCCAGCCCTGCAAATAGCAGCAAGCGGAAGCAATCAGCGTATTGTTGATTGGTTTTCTTGGCACAAGACTGGCCATGTTGGTGGCGGCATCAAGATTTGAATAAAACGTATGAGTATGCTAGAGGAGACCTGCGAACACTGGTGAAGATTATACTTTTAGTGGAAGAACGCTCTTTGTAGCAACTCAGTTCAGCTCCAGGCATATAAACAGCTGTGTTCAGGCTTGAGAAGGATCAACTAGTAAAAATGACACAGGAAAACTCAAATAGATTTTGGTTTGGACATATGATGCTGTCATATACCAGGCTGAACATTGGTCAGTCTAGCCCAACACTGTCTAGAGCTCTCTGAGTTTTTAAGTGGATTCTTGAGATTCTCCAACTGGTTAACTACAGTCCTGAGATTCTCTGTCTGAATACCAAAGATTGAACCTGGAACCATAAGCAAAAAGAGTAGGTGCTCCAGTTCGGAGCTGTGACCAATATTTTCACCGACGACGGATTCAAGCAACTTTAAATGAAATCTGAAAGGATTTCAGGCCAGGCCTGGCCAGCTCTTCAAGACACTGGATCCAGAGAAAGTGCTCTTCTTCCCCTCCTTCATGCTTTGCCATAGAGCAGTGAGCTGTGGCTCCCCAGGGAGCCACGGAAACCAGCTAGGGGAGCTGCAGAATCCTTGCAAAATAACCCATTGCCCTATATAATGTATAGGATTATAATGTATATCCTAATGGGGAGCTGCTGCTAATGCAGCTGCCAATATGGCAAAGGAGCCACCAGTCAAAAAGGCTTGGGAGCAACTGCCATAAAGGGAAGGGCCACTTCTCAGTAACATGGCTTATACTTGGCATGCAGAAGGCCACAAGTTCAATCTCTGGTATTTCCAGTTTGGGTAACAGAAAAGAGCGACAGCTTAAGAGACAGTTGATTGCTCTGCTGACAGCCTTGTCCTAAATTTACCGGGAAATGAATCCAATGGGAAGTACTAAGTGTATTTATTGAATTGCAGCCTAAAACTCAATGATTATTGGAACTGGGATTTGAGAAGGGCCATTTTTCTTGTGCAATATATAGCTTTAATTTCAGGAGCAGGGAGTTCTAAACACAAGCTGTGGACAAAACTTCAGGTTTAGCTCAACTCTGTTTTCTGAGGTTTGGGTTGCATTAATAAAATTGTCAAGGGGGATATTTGTCTTAGAGGGCAGGCATATGCAGTGAGTTTTATATAAACATTTGACATCTTTTCAGTCTCTTACCATCCTTTACGTGCTACAAGAAAACAGCCTGGCTAACATACATCTTCTCCTTTTGGAACAAAGCCGCCATTTACAGATGTTCCCAACCCTCTTATTTGCTAGTGGACTTATTGAATAAAAATATTCTTTATCATTTTGGAAGGTAATGAATTTAGCTTCTGGCTGATGATAAAAAGTTTTTTTTAAAAACAAATTAAAATACCACCCTCCCTTTCAGGTGACTCCAATTTCAAAGACAAGTCATACCTACTATACATTAAAATTGTCAGATGGTAGGGCAAGTACAGTGGATTTCTAATGTGTTCCTTCAAAACACTTAAAGGCACTTTTTAATAATATATGAACCACTAAATGTAAGAAGAGGGAACGTCATCTTCAAGGCACATTGATTAATGCAAAATTGAGTCAAATAAATGCAGTTTATGGCCCTAATCCAATGAGCTCTCACAGTGCCAAAGACTTCCATACAATAGTTTTCCATTTTCAAAATCCCATCAATTTTTACCGACAACATTTTTGAAAGCAGGTACAGCAACTTCCAATCAGCCACCCAGCAATAATTTAAGGTTCCATTTCCATCACGGTATAACCATTTAAGTCATGGGAAGAGGATCATACTTTGAAGGGCCGATCATCGGCCTGTCATCATTGCCTGCAATGCCAGTCGCTCAACCGTTCATGGATGGAAGTAGACAGGAACCGTGCTGGCCGTATTATTCATTGCAAGGAAGCTATTCAATTCCTTTGGCTCACATATTTTTCTCATACTTGTTTGCAAACCAATTCGAGTTCCTCTAAATATATTCTTAGTTAAGGATATTCAATTTAATAGTTTATGCAGAAGCATCCGTTCAAAAAAAGATATTTCTGAAAAGAAGACTCAGTTCCAAGCTTAGATTTTAAATAAATGATGCAATGAGCAGTTTTGATTTATTCCTTTACAATATGTGAAGCATACTACTTTAAGTTCATCTGATATGAGAACGCTCTAGTGTACATGCAAGTTCATTTCAAAAGAGTCAGCTCTGCCCATACAAAAGACTCCATGTGGAAAACTGTTCTCTCCAATGCAGTGAATGGGGATATACGTACAGTGCAGCTCACAATTCTAAGTGACTGATGGACTGGATCACATAGTGCCAAATCTGTTTTGTCAGCATTGTCATGACAAGGGAACATTGGTGCTGTATTGCACAAATGACAATGTAAATGTACAAATGGGTTCAGCAGCCAAGGATTCACTTGCAAATGCTATTAGCCCAATCCTATCTTGAGCACGTGGTGGTGCTGCGGGTTAAACTGCTGTCGCTGGGCTTTCTGTTTGGAAGGTTGGGAGTTCGAGACCAGGGTAGAGCTGCCATTAAGCCCAAGATAAGATCTGAAGGATGCAGATCAAGATCAAGTTTCCATGAGCAGTGAGTCTTGAAGAACGTGACTGACAAACTGAGCTGTTTTCAGCTGCCTTCTGTGGGAGAGGAATTGTGCTGGCCAGCTATTTCTTCCGTGACAGTGAAGCAGCCATTTATCAGCCAGTGTGGGAGGCAACCATGTGACCAGCAAGGAAGACCAGAACATGAAAGATCCATCTGAATGTAATTGTTCTTGAAAGATTAGAATCTCTTTGTTATTTGTAACAAACCCGCAGGGTTCAGAAAAAGCCTGCCTATGTGAACTGCCTTGAATGAAAGGTGGTATATAAATACTGGTATTATTAATATTAATATCTCCGTGTATGCTGGCACAATAGCCCCACTCGTGCAAACAGCTGATTGCCAATGGACACGCCACAGATGCTGGTGCAATGGGAGCAAAACACCACGTTGGCGTAACTTGGGTGGTGGCACAATTCTGTCAGCAGAAAGGCCAAAACATGGAGAAGATTGGAGCATAACATGGGAAGGACATGGGCTGGATAAAGAGGAGTTGACTAATGCCATATCCTAACCACCCTTCAGACAACAGGCATGGTCCCTGTGCTGGAAAAAACACTAGGCCAATGATTGAACTGGCATACGTAGAAGGAAACCTATAGTGACCAGTGGGGGAAAGGAAAACACTTGAAAATTGCACCTCTTGCCACTCCCCATCCTGGCCATGGAGTATATGATCAAACTACATAGCACAGATTATCGGAGCACACCAACCCCCATCTATAGGCCCCTCTCAGGGAGGCTATAGTTCAAATGAGAAGACATGCAGCACGGGGCAATACCTCTCTGGTCTCTCAAAGGGAAACTTTGGTGATGGGAACAGTGGTGAAAAAACAGTGGTACATGGTGCTAAGGGTGTTGCTAAAGAAGTACAGGGGGTGCAGATGGATCAGGCCAACAAGCTTTAGGGGTGCAACAAGTTGACCTTGACACTAGTGGTCAAAATTGTGAAAACTTTGGTATGTAGGAATAATGTAGTAATACCCTTGGTATGTAGGAATAATACCATCATGTTATATATCATTGGAAAGGTAATTTAATGCAGAATGCAATGAAACAAACTAGGGCATCATTTTGCCTTTGGCACCAGGCTACACTTCCATTAGCTACGCCCCTGCATGGTGCATCAAGGGAGCATCTTGTACAAACAACTCCTTGTCCCTCACAACATATTGGGTGAGACTTTTTGTTACAGATAAAACTTTATTTCGATCACAGACCAGCCCATAAATAAAATCAGTGCAAAAAAAAATATGTGGAGTATACATAGATAAAATATTGGGTAATCCAGATCAAAACAGTCCCCACCACCCACAGATCAAGACCAACTCCAACACCATTACACATCTTCATTGGCAAATTTCCTATCTTCAACAGTATCTATTTAATTATGACTGATACATGCTGCATACCAGCCTATATTTAATCCTCCTATACCGATGATATTATTGTTCCAAATGGAGGAGTCCATGTTCTTTCAATATCAGTTTCCTGGTACTTATTGCTGCCGCCAAATACTTCGCGACACTGTATGTGACCGTTGGGTTTGTGATCAGATAGCAGCAGTTGCATGTATTGTTGACATGTACGACCCGGAAATTGGTTCAGCAGTGGAGAGATAAGAGTAGCACAGATGTCTCTATAATAGGAGCAGTACAGCAGCCCATGCTCAGTGGTTTCGATTTTGTCCGATCCACAAGGGCAAAGGCGTTGCATAAAAGGGATATTTTTGTATTGTCCCTCAGACACTGCTGAGGGGAGTCCTTGGAGACAGGCCAAGGTAAATGCTCTTCTGTGCTTGTGGTTCTCCAGTTGGTTGAGGTAGGGTGGGGCATTGACAATATATCCAAGATCCTCCCTGACATAGAATTGAGAAGCATTGGTAATGTCATTCTGTCTTTCAGTGTCTAGGATGCGCCGTTTGATAGTTGCCCTTGCCCGTTCATATCCCGTATCTAGTATCGCTGGCACAGAGAGGCCTAGGGCAGCTGCATTAGTTGTATCCAGCTGGATTTGAAAGTGTCTTGCAGTGTTAGAGGGGCAAGTCCAACTGGCAGGTACAGCAATTTAAGCCAGTATGAAACAGTGGCAATCCAGATCTTAGCCTCAATTTTAATCTGGCCTGTCTGCAGACATAGCTTGACATTGGATAAGTAGCATGGGCTTGTAGTGTTTGGCATTCCATATACAGAGGCAAAGTGCTTTCAGAAACAATGAAACAGGTAGGTGATCACTTGGAACTTTGGGATTACCTCCAGGTCCTCTAATAGGGGGATCAAATTTGTGGATACAATGAAGTAGTCTGACTCATTCTAAGCCCAGCAAGATACGTGAATTCAGCTGGATGGTCTTTCACAAATGCACCATTCAGAATATGCAGATTGAGTCTTCTGGTCATTTGGTTAGAAGGAGCCCACCATAGTTAGATTTTGGATCTTTAGATTTCCAAGTTAAAGGGAGCACGTCTAACCCTGGGATGGGGGGTAAGCCAGGGCCGGCCTTAAGCCAATGTGACCAATGTCATCACATTGGGCCCTGCGCTTCAGGGGGCCCCGCACAAGCAGGACGAACATATTGCCTGCAGCTGCAGCTGGGATCTCTATGGGCTGTAAGCAATGGTGTCATCTACAAACAAGGAACGGGAACGCTGGGTGGGACTTCCGTGTGATTGGCAGCCCGTCCGTTTCGTTCCACGGCTGCCCTGGCCTCGGGGGGGCTGCCCCCGGTTTGCGCGCCTCACCACTGCTCGCCCAGGCTCCAGTGCGTCCCCCACCCATCTCCCCCGGCGAGCAGACCCCCCCCCAGGCCAGGGCAGCCAGGGAACAGGGCAGGCGGGCAGCCAATCACACGGAAGTCCCGCGGAAGTCCCACCCAGTGTTTCCGTTCCTTATTTGTAGATGGCACCACTGGCTGTAAGTCAGTGGGGCGAGCAGAGCAGCTTTACCTTGGGCCCTCCTACCTGCCCCTACCTCTGAACAGCTCAAAATGGATCAACCTGGAAGAGTTGGCAGTGACGTTATCATATAACCACCAACTATTTCCATGTGCCATGCTTTGCATGCAGCATCAACAGCACTCTGCTTGGTGAGTAGGGGCCCACAGGGAGGGTGGGGGCCCCTGCAGGAATGCCCCACATTGGACCCCGCTGCTGCTAGAGGCGGCCCTGGGGTAAGCCTTTTGTTGGGCGTGTAGAGTGTAATTCCGGACCCATTCTGGCATTAAAGTCCTCTCCCAAGACCATAAACACGTTAAGATAGGACTGAAGTAAATTAGTTATATAGACTTCACTATTCTGGTCTGTGATTTCTTTCTTTGAGGACGGAGATACACATTTATAATTAGCAACTTTTTGTTAACATTTTTCTTCTCAGAATTTTATGGCAAGCATTCTGCCCCAGGAGGATTCCATCCACAAAACCCAACTGGAATCTCTACCTCAACACTACGAAGGGGAAGGACCACACACCCCATATAGGTACCCTCACAAGCAACGAGAGGGGGAAAAAAATCCATATGCCGTCACACATTTCTGCAGCATTTCTCTATCCCTCTCATCACCTGTGTGATATCACCTGAGCTCTGCTATCACCTGTGTTACCTCACCATCCCTGCTGTGAATATTAACAATCTTTTCTTTGAAAAGACAAAAATGAGCATTTCAAAATATGAACAAAGCCTGTTTAAAAATTCTTTGGTGAAAGCTTTGTGTTTGTGATCTGATCTGATCTTTATTTTCAAATCCTTCTTAAACTTGCCCCTCAGGAATCTTTTTCCAAGATCTCTTGAGCATTTTAGTGCTTCTCAATAATGTTCCCACGAACTTGATACTGATACAATTATGTCAAAAAACAAAGGGCTGGCTTGGACCACACTTGTCCTCCTAAATTGGCCCCACATGTTTAAGAATGTGCATGTTCATGGTTCACACATATCCTGGCCCTTCCTTTACACCAGACCAACCTGTTGAATTGTTTGGGGGATGGTTTGTCTGAACCTTCCCTTCCCCCACACAAGCTGCAAAGAAGCAAAGTAGCCCAGATGAGTGAGGGGAACCAGAACATTAGCATAGTCAGGACTCATTTAACTGGGTTGGTTCAAAGTATCATTTGAACCAACTCAATGGCATCAATGTAAAATCAGCTATTATTTTATAGCAGTGGCATTCTAACTTTTAGAGGCCCAAATCTTGAGCATGCAGTTCACATAAAGGCATTTAGCTTCCGTGCAAGCTCCACTGCCAGAGTACAAACTCATGAGCAGTGCTTGATGGTCCACTTCCTTGGTAACCATCGGCAAGTTCAAGCTGCTTTTGAACTCTTGTCTTTGACACACAAAATGAGGAAAATGCCAGTTAAATCTGACCTGTTAAGAATTCAACAAAAATCCTTCCCTATCATGGGCTTTTTAGCATTAATAGGCATATTCTCCAGTATAGATTGCATTTGGAGATCAGTGTTGAGAAAAGATATTTCAGGGTGTGCATTTCTAGAGAGGAAAGTTGTGCTATTCATACCTAATTACTATTTTAGAGCTCTCTTCCTACGTGACATTTCAAGTAAGAAGGGAGGGGGAAGAAACGGGAATCTGGACCAGCCAAGCACATGCTGTGTTTTCTTTCTTACTCTCCTCCTTCCTGCCAAACCTTGCATTCTTTTGCCTTGTTCAAGTTTCCTACTGCTTCATGTGAAAATCTAGGAGTATCAAGCTCTGGAAACAATTGTTATGTCAGCTGATGTTAACACAGCAAGTACTTTAAATATTTTTTCCCCCAACAAATTCATCAAGTCAAAACATTCCTTCTTATTACTTTACAATAAGATTTCTGATTTTCTTCACATTTCATTAACAAGAGAGCCTCTGGGAGAGGCCTCCTCACAAATCCATCCAAACCACAAAACTCAAACTAGTTGGCAAGTCCAGGCATCAAAATACACAGCACAGACTGCCACGAACCAACCATGATCCACAGGGTGCCATGAACCTAGAAATCTGTAGCAGCATCTAGCATGAAGCAAGTAGATGCTTTTTTGGCTGCAAATATGGCAATCAGCCAACCGGCACAAAACTCATACAAATAGCTGTGTTGGATCCAGCCAAAGATAAATCTAATGCAGCATCCCATTTCTCACAGGCCTACAAGATGCCTCTAGGACAGTGGTTCTCAAACCTTTTAGCACCAGGACCCACTTTTTAGAATGACAATCTATCTGGGACCCCCAGGAAATGATGTCATGCCAGGGACTGCCATCATTGTGATGCCAGAGCCTGCTGCTTTCCTGAGAATGCAGCGATAAAGTGTGTTATTTCTTGGCCATTTTCCAATAGCAAAGTGAATCAGAAACCAAAAGGCCTATTTAGAACCTTGACACTAGAAAAAACAACACCCTTCCTAGCATCCCATCTTCCCATGTTTTCAATATGGCTGCCCTAGGTGCTTCGCAACCCACCTGAAATTGGCTTGTGACCCACTGGTGGGTCCCAACCCATAGTTTGGGAGCCACTGCAGAGGCAGATCTAAGGGAGGGCAAAGCTCTAAGTTTTGCAAGAAGCCTTACCTTGCAGTGGAAATCACTCCTCTCCTGCACCGTTTCAGCCAATCCTCACAGGGAAAAGCAACATCTTGGCGTTGCTTACTGGCTACAGCAGCAAGGGAGGGGAGGGATTTACATGACAGGGTAAGGTTTCTTGCAACACTTAGAGCTTTGCCCTCCCTGTAGATCCGCCTCTGAGCCACTGCGCTAGGAAGTTCACAAGCAGGACCTATACACCCTTTTCCCAGCCTGCACCCCAGAGCCTTGTAAGGTTCCTTATAGCCATCATGGCTAATTATGATCTGTGCAAAGGCCCTAAATGGTTTCTCACTGTTTTTTCCTTGTGTTCTGCCAGAAACTCCTGGCTGGGCCTCCCTGAGGACTCTGATGCCCACACTAGTGTGACTGGCTTCCCCTTTGAGCAGCCTCAGAGATAGGCAAGAGGAAGGTTTACCCACTGGTCCTCCTCTCTTCCAGCAGCCTTGCATTCACTGGCTGGCCAGCCTCCTCCAGGCTGCCCTCATCACTGGCCAAACACTCTCTTGGTCCACCTCTTCCACAGCCACCCTCTTGGTCCACAGCCTTCCTTCTAGCCCAGCTGTGCTATGCCAAATTCCCTTCCTGAACCCTAATGCCCACACCACGCTAATCAGCTTCCCTTCTATCCTCAAATGCTCAAAACAACACCCTAGGTCCAACTTGGCACCACAAAACCCACCACCAAACAATAGGCAATCAGCTTACCTAAGCCACACCTACCTCCTCCAGTTGGTGGCTCCAGGGGTGTGGCAGCTACACAATTCCCCAACCAAGGCACCACAGGACCCCACTCACAGTTCCAATAACCAAGTAGCTAATCCATCCATCAGCCAGTCCTTCCTTTCTACACCTGCCCCCTTACTACAGCTCCTGCCTCCAGCTTTATACTGAGGCAGACCAATAGTGTATGTTGCTGGGCAGGCTCTAGCTCATCAGCCACACCCATCTGCACCTGTGTTATCTCCAATGGCCTGCAACTTTTAACAAGCTACAAGCAAGGCCCTGGGGTTAACCCTATAATTCCTGACTGATCTGGACAAGAGTCCATATCAGAGTCCAAGAATGCTGATACCATTCCCTAACTCCTGGGGTTTTTTCCACATTTTCCAATACACCCTGCTGTATCACCTATTGGACATTCCACCAGAAGTAAGTGGTGATGATTTAAATGCCAATTACTTCTGGATTTGGAGGCCAGAGGCAATGTGACAAATACCAGTAAAAGACTCAGGACTGATGAGTCACTATCTTAATTCATGTTAATTTCAGCTTGATTTAGGAATCCTAACTTTGTTGGCATCCAAGTTAGAAGTGGGGATATGCGCCCATCCAACAACTGTGCTCTCTCTAATAAGGATATTTACAGTGCTCAGTTCAGATACATAGTACAGTGCTGAGAGGGCATTATGGGGCAGGGAGTGGGTGGTGGCAGTGACAGTGTGGTTGGATAGGATGCCAGGAGTGGGGTGGGATCAACGGTAGTTCCCCTGTCTCATACTTAGGGCACAATCCTAACCAACTTTGCACACTGACAGAGCTGTGCCAGTGGGGCATGTGCTGCATCCTGCAGTTGTGGGGCAGTCACAGAGGCCTCCTCAAGGTAAGGGAATGTTTGTACAACTTACCTGAAAGCTGCATTGCCCTTACCACAGTGCTGAAAAGTTGGATAGAATTGCTTGCTTGTTTTTTTATAGGGGTCACGACACAAACGGTTGAAGACCGCTGATGTAAATTATTATTCCTCCTCTGCCACTGAGGATGACAATCCTAAATTCCAAACCATAAAAAGTCAATTTTGTTCCTCATAAGTTTGAATTTCAATAATTTGATGGTAGGTAAAAGTGTAACACTGTACAGCAGTGATTATAAACTGTGTGTGAGTCTCTCTCTGTGTTGCACTTCTATAATAATCGATGTCTACTGTTTCTCTGATTTCCAATTAAGAACATAAGGCCACAATCCAATGAGTAACTACCCATTTCCGCCTCAATCTGATGCATGTGAGACTAATTAACAAAATGTATATCAATGTGGTGGATTCCTGGTCATGGCTAGGGAACTTTGCATTTATTCTGGGGTATCACAGAGAAGGCTGTAAAAGTCAAGTGTATTTTTGTTTTTTTGTACTGTTCCAAAAAGGAGGTGATACTACTATTTCTTTACAACTTCTAGCTTTTATACAAGCAAACATAGTTTGCATTGTATACAGGCATTCCAAAAGAGCACTGGAGGCAGAGTGACTCCAGGTACTGATGAACAAAAACTATGTTTAAACTGAAAATCAGCAAACCCAGTTAACTGAAATGTTTCACGTTGCCTGCCGATATGCCAGTCCTCTTGCTATAATTATAACACAAGAGGTCATTGAAAAGGAATTACCAGCCTTCAAATGGGAGAAAACAATTCTTCTCAAGGGAGTCAAACAAATTTGTAAAACAAATGCAGTCGAAATTTTAGACATTAATCTCTTTTTTTACATAGTATGGGAACCAGAGAGCTGAGAAATGAAAATTTTACCCTAAGGCTACCAACATGACATCTAGTATTTTTTTAACAAAACGTTTTTAAATAGAGAGAACATTTTGTTCTTATAAACATAGTTTTGCATGGATAATAGCATTTGAACAGTGCTATGAATTGGAACATGTCTGTACTCCTAGTAGTAGAGAGCTTCCCACAGAGAACGGATTAGATGCTATATTCTACATAAGCATCTTGATAGAGATTCCTGTGTTTATACCTAGGGCCTGAGTACAGAAGCCCAGGACACAATCCTGTTTCGAGACTCCAAGGAATTTAGGCTGCAGCTTTTCTTTGAATTCAAGTCATTGTTCATTACCAATTTACTACATGGTTGGGCACTGAAATGTCAAAAGAGTGAAATTCAAATTAAAGTTTGGGGTGCTCCCTAAAAAGACAAATAATTTTCAAGGAAAGCCAAACACTTCTCAATAAGCAAGTGAAATTTTTTCAGGGGGGTGTCATACATTAATTGTCATTAATAGCTTTTCTCTATACCAGAAAGTGTAATTAAAAATGATTTTTTTTTAAACGTAGCAAGACCATCATACCTTTTATGCAGGCTTAGGGCCCAACCCTATCAGACTTAATGCAGGTGGTAGGTGCGAACCGCCTCCGTCTCTGTCATGAAAGGCACTGTAAAGCATCTCCAGAGCCAGCGGGAAGGCCTTGGGAAGACCTTACTGCTGCTGCCATGGTAACGCCAGCCCTGCACTGCCAGAGGTGGCACCTCAAGCTGGTGAGCAGTGAGTGCATCGCTTGCTGGCATCAGGTAAGGGGAGGACGACGTTTCTGGTGGGGAGGACGACATTCCTGGGCAGGGGAAGTTGTGGAGTTGGGGTGAGACCGGCAGCAACGCTCACCGCTGGTTCCCAACCTGCGTGTAGGGCCACATGGACCTACACAGAGGCCCTCACCTCTGCGCCGGCTAAATAGCTGGTGCAGAAGCGAGGAGACCTATCACCTGCGCGGCACCCTGGAAGATCAGGCAGCTCAGGATTGGGCTTCTAATTAATTTAGAGGATGTCAGACTCTTCATTTTATGGGTTGCCATAATTTCCACACCATGTGCACAATTCATGTGGTCATTTCAGCTTCAGAAAGGCTCTGAAGAAGTATGGTCATCTGGGACAACCAAGATACCCACTAGATCAAACAAGGGCAGGGCTAGATATGGGGTCAGCCATGGGATCACACGCTCTAAACCAAGTACACAGTTTGTAGAAGAGGTGACATCACACACGGTTCACACTCGTTTCCATGGGAATGCAGCTACAAAGACTTACACAGCGCGTGCTTGTATAAATCAGTATAAATCTTCTTTTGCATCCATTTCTATTCCTGTCACCCATGACACTTACTGTCAACAGCTAACTAAATAGTCTCATTAGATACAGTCTGTGAAAATATTTTGGCTTACCTTCTGACTTTCACTGATTAAGCAGGAATGTCTGTAAAATGGAAGCTGACAAATTAATGAGAAACACAAACACACCCCATGTATAAATCGCCGCACCAGAGTGCAGTGGTTGCCTGCCTGATGGATGAAGATGATCGACAGACAATGACCACACACTGGACTCCCTGGGGATTGGTGGTGATAACAGCGGTTGAAATGCCCGTTTTCCTTTCTGTTTCCCCAGTCTCCAGTGTCTTGAAGGTGCAGAAATTTCCCCCAGAGAACCTGCATGTCCTTATACTGACATTAATTGGTATTCCATGGGTCAGGAGAAAGGTAAAACAGGATGGGGCAAAGAGTTTCGATGATGTTTGTTACCCATTTTTGCCTTTTAGAAAACATAAACAAACGGAATAATTCCATATTATTATGTTCCTGGCCCTGGCTGTGTGATAGTCCTTTTCATTTTTGTGTGCTAAGGTCTGGTAATTCCCCCGTAAAGTATAATCATGTTAAACATTCACTTCAACATGATCAGCCGTGTCAAGGAGCAAGAAAAAAAAAAGGACTGAAATAATATATGCACACCTGCAACACTGAAAATGTATATTAAAAGAACATAATAGTTGAGAAACAATTGGAAACATGTCTGAAAACTCAGTTAATGTTTGTTTTGTTTAGAGAGGATTTAAGAAAAAGCTCAGTGTGGATGAATATGACAGATGATCGTCAATTAGGGATTTCTCGAATGAGTTCTAGGATGGAATTACAGGCATGTCCACTGGGGTTCTATTCTGGAACACCCTCCCCCCCCCCAGTGGATACCTGAAGCCATGGATACTGGGAATGCCTTTTTAAAGATAGGGGAAAAATCAGTGATTTTGCTGCAATAAGGTGAAAAAGAGACTTGTTTAATGTTCTCCTATCTTTTTAATAGGTGGCGCAGCGAGTTAATCCGCTGTCGCTGGGCTTTCGACCGCAAGGTTGGGAGTTCGAGACTGCGTGACGGAGTGAGCTCCCGTTGCTTGTCCCAGCTCCTGCCAACCTAGCAGTTCGAAAGCACCTAAAATGCAAGTAGATAAATAGGAACCACTTTGGTGGGAAGGTAACGGCGTTCCGTGCGCTACGGCGTAGAATCATGCTGGCCACCATGATCGGACAAAAACGCCGGCTCACAGGCTTTGAAACGGAGATGAGCACCGCCCCCTACAGTCGGTCACGACTAGACCATTCGGTCGTGGGGAAACCTTTACCTTTACCTTTATCTTTTTAATAGGTATCGCAGTATCCATGGTATCTGTGGGTAACTGAAACCATGATACCGAATCAGTGGATACTGGGGCATGCCTGTACTGTACAAGATGTAGAACAATATTTTGGGCCTCGTAATATAAAAGGTTGAGTCTCTGGAAACTCCAGGATCTCAGGCTAGGAAAAACCATTGCCTGAGATTTTGGCAGTTAAAACCATCCTGGTTCCTGAATGGAACCAGGAAAGACAGGTTAGTGGTCTCGCCCTGTAGACAACTGCTTCACATCGTCTTATATTCAAGCTCTAAAATGCACCACAAGTTCTGTTGTCTGCCACAACACCACTCTTCTGTGCTTTTAACATAGGCCTTTTTTTGGTCTGTACACTATAGCAGAGTGATTAAGACTAGATAATCCAAATTATTGTTCTTTTATGTGTTGATTCAAATCTTATTTCAGCCATAAGCTCACTTCAGCTTTTTCAGGCCCAGACAATAACACTGTCCCTCTTTATAGGATTGTTGTAAAGAGTTGCCATTTCAGTGTTTATACACCGTGAGTAAGAACATAAGAACACAAGAAGAGCCCTGCTGGATCAGGCCAAAGGCCCATCTAGTCCAGCTTCCTGTCTCTCACAGTGGCCCACCAGGTGCCCCAGGGAGGCATGAGACAACAAGATGCTTGGATCCTATTGCCACTCCTTTGCACCCGGTACTCTGAAGTAGCCTACTACTAATGTAAGGAGGTTGCCCAACCCATCATGGCCCACGATGGACTTTTCTTCCAGAAATCCGTTCAATCCCCTCTTAAAGGCGTCTAGGCCAGATGCCATCAAGATGCCATTGAAAGTCAGCCCTTGACACAAGCCAGCGCCACAGAGTCTCAGTTGGCCTCAGATAGCCGGGCTGGGAACAGGGGCGGGCAGGGGCAGGCAGGGGCGGGGACCCACCCAGTGATGCCATGCAGGGGGTACGCGAGTACCGGTTTCTGGGATTATGGCTGGCCCCGCCCATTCGCCTTCCCACTCGTCGACTCCGCCCCCTGCAACGTTTGAATTTCCTGCATGTTTGAGTTGCCTGCATGTTCTCAGAGCCAGGCAGGCAGCGAGCGGAGCCTTGCCTTGCCTTGCCACTGAAAAATGAGCTGCTCTGGGGTTTTGGAACTGTTGGGTCACTTTAACATGATGCCAGGCCTCCTTAACATGTTCTGGGGGTGCTGTGGAATACTGTTGCAACTGTTGGGTCAGTTTAAAATTGTCTGAGGCCTCAAAAAGGGCTTTTTTCATGTCACTTTCTGCCACGACCTCACTTCCGGCTTATGACGTCACTTCTGGTGGGCGGGTCCCGACACATGCCAATCAAAAGTGAGTACCTGTTCTTAAATCATTTAGATGACACCACTGGACCCACCCCCCTCCACCGGCCCGATGCGGAGAGCCGTACGCCTTGGGAGCAGAGCGCGGCCAGAAGGGAGCCGCCTCTCGCCCATAGCGCACCGCACGTCCGTGGGGAACCCGGTGCTAAATCATTCGTAGATGACCTGATTCTGGGTCAGGTCATCTACGAATGATTTAGCACCGGGTTCCCCACGGACGTGCCTGATTCTGGGTCAGGGTTTCGTACGTAGGAGAGCAGCTCACTCACTGCAATCTATTCAGTAAAGTATACATATATGAAGTACTTTGATCCAGTAATGAACTACTAACAATGCAGTATAGGCTTGTCTATTCAGAAGCCCCACAGTTCAATGGGAGTTCCTCCCACGATACAATCAGACCACTACATGAGCCGTTAGGTATATGCAGTCCCCAGCTTAGTTCTTTGCTTGACCAGGGATGGGGACAAGATGTCATTGAGATGATAGAACCACTTGTGGACTACCTTTCAAAGAAGGCATGGGTATCCACTGATTCAGTATCCACAATTTCAGTTATCCACTGATACCATGGATACTGGGACGCCTATTAAAAAGATAGGCGAATATTAAACAAATCTCTTTTTTTAACCTTGTTGCAGCAAAACCACTGATGTTCTCCTATCTTTTAAAAGGTGTCCCCAGTATCCACAGTTTCAGGTATCTATGGTGGGGTCTGAAAGGAACTCCAGGGGATAATGGGGTATGCCTATATTCCCTTCCTATTCCTTTTCTTTGTTCATGTGATTTCCTGCTACTACTTTCTTCTAATTCTACTTATGTGTTGAACATTTGACATCTTGAGCCTACCTACATTGGACCTAATGTTCAAAATGTGGATGAGAATTGTAGTGTTCCAGCAAGTCAAGCAATTCTATGAACAAGCAATTCTATGAACTTGTTCTATGAACAAGTAAGCATTCGGAACAAGAAAACATTTTGACTGCAAATCAAAGTGTGTATCAAAGGACTTGCCCTGATTTACTAGTGTAGCATATACAGAAGATTTTAAGGCAAAGTCACATTCATATAACCTCTGCTAACTGGACAAGAGGCATTTTTTCAAGTGGTGTTCCTCTTATATTTAGCACGGGGAGAGTAACTGTCCCTCTTCACCCCAGCATTGTGTCTTTTCTAGTGGCTGTTGCTGGTGGTGTTCTGCATTTTTTAGATTGTGAGCCTTTGGGACAGGGAGCCATTTCACTTTATTATTACTATTTGCCTGTAAACCGTTTTGTGAACTTTGTGTTGAAAAGCGGTATATAAATACTATTTGATTGATTGATTGATTGATTGATTGATTGATTGATTGATATATGTAATCCTGTCTCCAATCTTTCTGAGGTGGTTCAGTCAGTACCTTAGGCCTTTGCTAAGGCCTTAGGCCTTTGCTACAATTTGAGTTTACTCTGAATAAAAGCTCTCTAGTAGTACTGGGACGAACTGAAAAGGTTAAATACATTACAATGTATTGCTTGCATATGACTTCAAGGTAACAAATAGGACCTCATTGATACAGATCTAAATCAGTGTGGGCTGCAATTGAGAAAAAAATTAAATTAGAAAGGGTATTTGCATAGAAAAATGCACTGAAAAAAATTTAAAAATTTGAATGAACACTGAGCCTAATAGTTATGTTAATTTAAAGCAAAATACTTGCAGATGGCCTTCAAACGTTATCCAGCTAGTCTATGCTTCTGAAGTCTTGCCTCTCTCTTCTGTGTATACTTGACAAGTAAATTGCCGGGTTTAAATCTATAAAGGCAATTAGCAAACAGCTGATGTGTCATATTTATACCTGGCCCTATTTAGGGGGTTAAGTTGCTTTAAATGTTAAGGGAGTCACTGACACTTACTCCCTTTCAATGTTCAGCTGTTAAAGGGCCCCAAAGTAGCATATTAATCTCATTTATTTGAGTTGTTGCCATCCTGCCTGGCATGGCATATTATGAATATATTAGCCTGACATCATCTGGACTTCACTTGTATGAATTGCTGGCTGTCCCTATAGACTTCCGTGCGTGAGAGCTATTTATGGTAAGGTGAACAAGTTGAAAGAAACCATGCACAAAAGAAGCATCATTTTCTAGATTATCCGTTAATATCTCCAACGTTTTAAATTAGAATTATATGCATTCCTCTGGAAATTCATAATGTGAGATTTTAGGGCTCCCCCTTTTCTTTCCAGAAATGGCCACATCACATATTTCAAGCTGATGGCGGTTAGCCACAAAATAGGCTTTCCAAGTCCAGTAATAAGACCACGACACGAAAAACCGGAATAATAGAACTGAATATGCACAAGGTTAGTTCAGGGTGCAGCGTTCTTTTTCTTTAACGTTATTACTGAAATGAAATCAGAACAACCTCTGCTTGGTTTGTTGCAAATGTGTCCAAGAAGCTAATAGAATGGTTTACTGGAACATCCATACACAGAGAGTGGGGCTCTTTAGGACCCCTCTGTAAAATGGGTGGTATCGCAAAAGCTGTTGTACCACACTCCAGCCCAAGCACTAGTGAACAGTCGCTACTGGCACAGGATATTACACATCCTGTGTAATACATCTTTATTATTACATAGGATGTGTAGATCCTTTACATCTCCGATATTACGCAGCTACATTTGTACAAAGATGAGAATCTCGTCTTTGAGAGATTCTGATGGGCACCCATGGAGCCATTTCCCAACCCAGAAACTGAGAACCTACATTTGATATTTCCACTAAAAGGAGAGTGGTGTAGGATGTCTCTGCTGAACCTTTCAGAGGACGGTTCGAAAAGCTATAACTGCCCAAATCTCATATAATATCTGCAGCTCCAAAGCCTTATAGCCCAACCCTATGCATTTGTACTCTGGAAAACTTCTATTATTATTATTATTAACGTTCGCATTTTTATACCACCCTTCCTCCGAGGAGCTCAGCGTGGTGTACACGGTCCCTCCCCTCCTTTTGTCCTCACAACAACTCTGTGAGGTAGGTGCAGCCAAGAGAAGGTCACCAAGGTCACCCAGGAAGCTTCATGGCTGAAGGGGGATTTGAACCTGGATCTTCCAGGTCTATGTACAACTATGAAACCTCTACACCATCCTGGCTCTCCTATGTCAAATGGGGCTTACGCTCATCTAAGTATGCATTGGATTGTAGTCTTAATGTCACTCAGCTCAGTTCCAAAGTGAAGTTCCTTCGAAACACTCATGCAAATGTGATAATTGCCCTTACTATTTTATTTTTAATTCTACTTTGCAATTACCAAACAGGGTAACTAAAGCTGAATAGTCCAACTGCAGGCAACAGAGTCACTTCAGAACAAATGGATCCCAGTTTCTGTCCTTGGCTTTTTATCAGGCATAGTATAAATTGATGAATGGTAGACACTGGCTGGACTACAGAGAATTCTGTGTGGGTAAGAGAGTCACAGTGATGAAGTGACACACTCTTAGCAACAAAGCGCCAAGAAAAAGACAAGGAATCGTGTAAGTTAATCACTTGCAAGTTCAGTAATAGGGCAAGGAGGCCACAGAAGGAAACACCCTTTCCACTACTACATTGAGACTGAATAGAAACACCATCTAACTAAAACAGATGGAAAGAATTGCGATGATCCGCTATAGCAAGTCTTTGCAATTTGCCCCGCCCCTGCAGCTGTGCGGGAGCAAGGCTTGCCAAGGGCCATTCAGGTTGGCTCACCACCCAGGGAGGATATGAGCGCCTGCAATAAGTGGCACTCCCTCCGCCCTTGCTCATTTGAGCTCCAGACAGTGATCCCCTGCCCGCCTTCCCATTCTCCAGGCTGAGCGTAGCTGTTCGCTTCAAGGTCAGGTAGCTTAATTGGCCCTATTGCTGGTTGTTTTTTCACCTACCCTTAGACTGTGGAGGGAAGGTGGTTTGTTAGGTTGGTCACTTTGTGAGGTTCTCATATAGTGTGCGGGGGGGGGGGTTTAGGAAGTTTTGTTATATTGGCATCTATTCTGAGGCAGCAGGAGCAGGGAACAGTCAGGGCCGCTCATAAGAGGCGTATCTGTCTTGGTGAGGCAGGTGGTTCTTACCCCTGGCTGAATTTAGTGAACCCTTGGGTTTCACTGGGGTGAGCCAGCATGGTAAGGCTGTCTTGACCCTTTGGGTCAGCAATGACGGATTTAGCTCGACGTGCAGAATTCTGGAGTCAGGTGGTATGCCCATCGATCATCCGGATAGCATGGGAAGGCAGCAGTGATGTCATGCAGGGGGTACGCGGGGGTAGGCGAGTACCTGTTTCTAGGATTACAGCTGGCCCCGCCCATTCACTCGCCCACTTGTCGACTCCGCCCCCTGCAACGTTTGAATTTCCTGCACGTTTGAGTTGCCTGCACGTTCTCAGAGCCAGGAAGGCAGCAAGCGGAGCCTTGCCTTGCCTTGCCACTGAAAAATGAGCTGCTCTGGGGTTTTGGAACTGTTGGGTCACTTTAACATGATGCCAGGCCTGGGTCACTTTAACATTATGCCAACACTTTAACATGTTATGGGGGTGCTGTGGAATACTGTTGCAACTGTTGGGTCAGTTTAAAATCGTCTGAGGCCTCAAAAAGGGCTTTTTTCATGTCACTTCCTGCCACAACATCACTTCCGGCTTATGATGTCACTTCCGGTGGGCGGGTCCCGACACGTGCCAATCAAAAGTGAGTACCTGTTGTTAAATCCAAAGAGTCATTTAATTAAAAAAAAAAAAAAACCTCTCAAAATGTAGAGCATTTGTTAAAAGCACGTGGAAAAGGAGAGTCAAACTGTTCTTAAAGCTATAAACAACAGAAGGTCAAATAAAATGTACACTACATGTGACATTTACATTACCAACACATGTAAGCAGGTGAAAAGTTAATAAGCAGAGTCAACGAGGCCATAAAATGCAAGCAGGTGGGTTTTAAAAAACTGGAAATCTTGCCAAAATGAGGACAAACACCAACCTTGATTAAAAAAAAAAAGTTGATAGTTAAGAAAATTAATCAATATGAGAACATTAAAAAGGAACAAATTATTTATAAATAAAATAAATAAATAAATTGCATCAATTTTAATAGATTCTGTTACTCTATCAACTAGATACCATATGCGAATAGAATAATAGCATGGATTAATAAAAATATTGTTCCTTTGTTTTTGGAGGATGCCTATATCTTCTATAGGGCAGAAGATTTAGCCGAGAGGTAAGGGTTAATGCCTCCGTTTGCCCGAAGATAACACCTGAAGATCTCAAGGTCGTGAGCTCGGGATTGCCGGAAGTCTCTGCGAGCAGCAGACCTTGGAAACTGCGGCTGATTAAAAGCTGAGTTTCAGCTGCCTCGTGGGAGGAGGAGTGTGCTGAAATCAGCTGCATCTCTGGTGGCAGCAGGGAAGCCTCAGCAGCCAGCAGACGACAGACGGGTGGCTAAAGAAAGAAGGCTAAATCCAGAAAGAAAGATCTGTAGGAGTGTTGTTCTTGGAAGATAGAACATTCTGTAAATTGTAAAAACCTTCGGGTTTGTGAGAAAGTCTGCCTATGTAAACCGCCTTGAGTTCAATCATTAGAGAAATCTAGTGATATTAAGAAAGGCGGTATATAAATAAATGTATTATTATTATTATTATTATTATTATTATTATTATTATTATTATTATTATTATTATTATTATATGTGTTGCAGCATACTTCTGGCATCCTTCAGTCTCGAAAGACTATGGTAACGTGCTCCGAATAGAGGTCCTGGAACAGCGTCTGGTATGGCTAAAAAGGCCAATTCGAGAGTGACATTCCCTTCCACACCGAGGGCAACTACAGTCTGTCCCCTGTCCAGCTCCCTGATTCTGCTGGTTTCGGGGCCGCCTCTTTGCCTCAGCCTGTTGAGCAAGTGTCTCTTCGAATTGGGGGAGGCCAGGCTGCGCCACCTGCCTCCAAGCTGAATGCTCAGCAGTCAAGTTGCAGCATACTGTACAATGCAATACAATACAGCAGTTTCTAACACCGCCAAATTACTCAGGGCCGTGGACTGCAAGGAGCTCCAGACGGCCCTCTTTCAACTGAGTGAATGGGCAGCAGTATAGCAAGTGCGAGTCATCATACCTACCAAAATCAGAATAGGGGTCAGAATATACAGACCCTATAGGGTGAAGGGATAGGAGAAATACAACACATTAAGATCATCAATTGCAATTTTAAAGAAAAGGTCTTTTGTTAATTAATAAAAGCTGTAGGAAAATAACTCGCCATATCAGAAATATACGGTATATAGTCCCAAAATTGAATACTCCCAGCTTCAAATTTTCATTCAGATCTGCATTCAGATGAGACTGTTAGTCAATTGTGTGTCTAGAAAGCTTCTCTTGGTAAAAGCAACAAAGGTCTATTGGTCCAATTATGCTTATGGGCATCTATTTTCAATCACACAAAACTTAAACATGGTTCTCTGACTGATGACAATCTGCAGAACATCAGACAAATGTATCTGTCTTCTTGGGTTTTATTCTGCTTCTGCATTCTGTTATTTTGGTCTAAGTGGTCTGTTAATCTTCCGACAGGCTGTACAGGCACAAATATATAAGTGACACTGGAGCAGCTAATACGTGAAGCTTCACATATTTTACTGGGTCAACCATAAAAAAAACTCAATATGCAGCTGTGAACAATCTCTTCAAGTCATACTGGTTGACATTAATGGGCTGACATTAACCTAATACACACACATGCCTTAACTGTACTCAGTAATATATAGAGAGAGCACACTCGGTTGCCCAATACCAGGGTAGCATAGGACTGATTTAAAATCAAACCGATACCCTGTGGTGGAAGGCCTCTCAGGTGAGAGGCATTTGAAGATCAGATCCATGCCATTAGCGAAGGATAGACCATAATTACACAACAGCAAATGTCTCTTGCACTTAACAATGCAATATTTCATCCTATGACAAGCTTGGTAAATCAGGGGGATGCTGTGGCCATAAGAGACTTGAATGCCAATGAGACTTTTTACAAGGTTCCCCGCAAGATCCCTGTGGACAAGCTGCTGGGATGTGGGCTAGAAGATGATGTTACTGTTGTGTGGATCATCTATGGCTGGCTGACAAACCGTACTCAGAGAGCTAGCGTACTTGTCAGCTTGGAGGGAAGTGACAAGTGGGTTGCTCAGGGCTCTGACTTCGGCCTGGTATTGAACAAGTTGTTATTCAACATCTTTATAAATATCAAGGATGAGGGAGTAGAGGGAATGCTCATCAAATTTGCAAATTTCCCACCAAAGTGGGAGGGGGTAGCTAATAATACTCTAGAGCAGTTGTTCTCAAACTGTGGGTTGGGATCCACCAGTAGGTTGCAAGCCAATTTTGGGTCGCAAGGCACCTGGAGCAGCCATATAGAAAATATGGGAAGATGGAATGCTGGAAAGGGGGGAGAGCTATGTGGTTGTTTTGCTTGTGTCAAGGTTGTAAATAGGATTTTTCCTTTCTGATTCACTGTGCTATTGGAAAATGGCTGAGAAATTACCCAACTTATTGCTGCATTCTCTGAAAGCAGCAGGTCTGGAATCACAATGACAGCACTTCTGGCCATGATATCACCTCTGGTGGGTCCTGGACAGATTTTCATTCTACAAAGTGGTTCCCAGTGCTAAAAAGTTTGAGAAACACTGCTCTAGAGATCAGGATCAGGAACAAATATTGATAGGATGGAGAAATGGGCAAACACGAACAACGTGAACTTCAACAGGGATAAATGTAAAGTTCTGCATTAGGGTAGGAAAAATCAGAAGTACATACAGCATATGAAATGGTGAACATTTTTCCAGGCAGTAGTATTATATGTATAAATATGATCTGGGTATCCATTTTTGTGAAAAACAAGCTAAATATGAGTCAGCAGTTTGACATGCTGGCAAAGAAGGTGAATTGTGATTCTAGACTTTATCAACAGAAGTTTAGCAGATTGCAAGAACTAATGGTAGTGCTGTACTCTGCTTTACTTAGCACCTAGACCATTGTATCCAGTTCTCTGTTCTGCAGTTTAAAAGAGGAGTTTAATGGTTTGAGAGTATTGACAAACTGAAATGATCCCAGAGATTAGGATGCTGAGAGGACTTTAAGATCATGTCCTGAAAGATCATGTCCTTTCTTACTCAATTAGGAATGCAGCATGCCAGTACTTTGACTCCAATCAAAAATGAATTCAAGGCAAGAATTACATATAGTTTTACTCCACTATTTTTCATTCTATTATCCCCATCACCACAACACTCATGTCTTTTTGAACAAGTATATGTTTTGCAAAATTGAGATCCAGCCAAGTAATGATTCTGAACAGGTTTTATAGTAAGGGATGTTGCAAACCCAATTGTAATGTGATGGTCTCGTTAACTAGTCTTGTTTTCACATACAATAAAATGCTTGTGAAGGATGCCAGATGGTACGTATTGAACACGTACAGCCTTGCTTTCATTCCTGGAGCAGGCGCCATACTAATTTGCCTTTCTAGTGTAAACCCAAAGTAGTTTGGAAGGGCTTTGATTAGAATGAAAGTTGCCACCCTTGTTAAGTCTAGAGGAGGGGTGGGCAGAAGGCAGGCTGGAGTCTCCTGGTAATCTTTGAGGTTATCTGCAATAGGAACAGCAGGCTTTCCAATTCCCAATTGTCTCACAACAGCAACAACACAGAGTGCTGGGGGTGGGGTGTGTGTGAGAGGCTTGAATAAAAGAAGGCATCTTGGGTGTAAATAGGTGAGTGCTACAAGTAAGCATCGGATGTTTGGAGAAAGCAACACATTTACTCCCCAGTTTTTCAGGAGCCACTGGGGCTAAAACCATAAGAAAGACCCCTGCTAGAACAGGCCAAAGGCCCATCTAGTCCAGCTTCCTGTATCTCTCACAGTGGCCAACCAGATGCCTCAGGGAGCACACAAGACAACCAGATACTTGCTTCTCATTGCTCCTCTCCTGCATGTGGCAACCAGTATCCCCCTGCTCTGTGCCACATGTGGTAAGTCACCAGAACTTCAGGAAGGAACATTTTCCTGAGCAGGAAACAATTCTGAGTCCATTCTGGCTCCCACCCATACAGAATGGCCATTGATCCTTGCCAGGACTAGAACAAACAAGTCTTGTTTGGACTGAAACCATTTCTCTATTAGGAGTAAAAGTGAAGAAACTGGTTGGTACTACTTTAGGCTGAGACCATCAAACCAGTCTCAGCTCATTACTAGGTAGATATAGGTAGGCTTTGTCCACACAAGAACATGGGATAAAATAAGTTCTAAGTTCAAGATCAAGGTATCTACCAGCCTTCCATAGCTTCACAAAACTGTAACATAAGCATAACCAGATGTCACTGCTCAAATATTGAGATTTTTTTTTGCTTGAGACAAGGATTGTTGGTGTTTTGTTGTTTTAGTAGGATGGGAACTGGAAAAGACCCATTGCCTGATTGCAAAAATCACATGCCTTGCAGCAAAAGTTACTTCCAACACACCCTTGAACTAACAGATCTAATGGTAAACTCGGCTATCCTATTTTTATCCAAGACACCAATCAGCTGGTCCTTATTTTACACAGAAACATTCAATGTATTTACCTGTATCCCCAGTTTTTGATTGATTTTTCCCCCTAAAAGATATTTTTCATCCCCTTGCTTTTTCTTTCACTTTGAATAAGAATCATAGCATGATCTCATCAGGCTTAGACAGGTATTGATGGGCTACAGTATCATGAGGCTAATAAACACTGTTATCCAGTATTTCCAAGTGACACATAAAAACTCCCTTATGAAAAATACAGTAGACTGAGTATAATATAAATACTATTCTAGAAACTCTGGCATTACGGAATACGTGTAGCCAAACATTAGGGCATTAATGCATTTAAAGAAGGCTTAAAGTTTTTGGTGCAGGGAGAGCGAAGAGAGGGAGAAAAGCAGGAGCTTGGCACAGTCTCCCATACAGGGATTTTTGCCAAGCAAGTTATGATCATAGTTCCCAGTGCATTTAACAGGAAAGTTACTTGAAATGTAATAAATGTCCTGCTCACACTTTTAAGGTTTTATTTATCTTTTTCAGTACAGGTTTCATCAACTGTAAAATTAAAGGTAATCTGATAAGAGAACTCTACAATAGAATGCAGATGCTTTAAGCAGTGAAACCTTAGGATACTGAAACCTTAGTCAGGCTGAAATGAGCATCTCCTGGAGAATTTAATTCTGCCAAGGTCCAGATAGTTACTGTGATGGTTCACCTGGTTGTACAATATTGTACATTGAAATGTTCTGTATTACAGAGCTGGGCAAGACCTCTTGGAGAATGGCGGAGGGACTGGGCTGATTTACCCTCAAAAGCAGTACATACACAGCCAGATCCTGAGCTGCCCAACCGCCAAGGCTGTGATCCCAGCGGTGCTGTTGGGTGTTGCAAATGTGCCATAAGGCATGTTTGCCCCACCCTGTGAGCAAGTGGCACTGGCAGGGAAACCTCAGCTGATCTATTGATGCTGCAGAGAAATCCCCAGCCACAACCACTGTCGGAGCGCAAGTAAGCGCTGAGTGGCATGGGGGAGTGGAGAGAGTGGTGGGAGGGCAGGGGGATGTGGTTCTGGGCAGGGGGATGGATGGAGCAGGGGAGGGACAGACCAGAGAGCAGCTGGGAGTGGCGGAGATGCCCTCTGCTGGATCCTATCCCCCATGTCAGGTTTAAAAGTCCAACAGAGGGTGTCTTGAGTCTGCGCCAGTGATTTAGCTGGCACTGACTTGAGAAGTACTATTGACACGTTACTTGGAATAAGGGGATGACCCGTTCCCTGAGGAGACCTCCAGCCAGCTTGTATCCAGCACAGGACACAGCAGTGGCCATCTGGAGTCCTAAACAAGGTGGGATATGTTGACAGCTTTTAAAATTCTGATGTTTTCTGGGATAAGAGCAGTTTGTTCAAAGTCTAGGTAGGAAGATTTATTTAGAATAAATGCTAATAAATATTTCCTTTATATCATCTAATGATGAGGGAATATAAGAGGATGGCAGAAAGGTACAGGGCCTTTTTTGTTGTGGCACTACGGCCCTGGAATCAGAAGATGTAAAGACACCTCCCTCATTGCACATTTTCTGGCAGTGTTTAAGGACTCATTTGACTCATTCCTGTCACTGCTTTGATGTTATAGTTGTTTTATATTTTAAGCTGCTCTCATATTTAATTGTTTTTAATGGTTCTATTTTAATACTTTTATCTTCTGTTTGTTTTACTCTTATGTTGCACTCTGCTTTGCGTATCAAAAAGTGATATAAATCTTTTAAATAAATATCATACATAATAATTAGAGCATTTAATATTAACATGTAGGAAAAAAACTTGTAAGCCACCCTGAGTCCGCGGGATATAGCAGGCTATAAACCGAAAGCAAAAATACATTCGTAAGAGTTCTCAGTGGAAAGACACTGTGGCTAAGCCCCTCCAGCACTTGTATACATTAGTAAGAAGCTGTCTGTGATGAGCTGTCCCTAAACACTGTAACACCTATCACAAGTAACTTCTTAAGTGATTAAAATGAGTTGGTATGTTGTATGTTGTTTGGCATTTGAATTGCACTCAGTGCAATGTGGGAAAACTCACCATGATAAAACAAAGAAGAAAATCAGGTGAACACATTTGGCCTGTTGACTCTGCATGGAGTATTTGCCCTGTTCCCGTTTCTGCAATGGAGCCTAGCACTGTAATTTAGCCACACCAGGTACTTACAGCCGTGAGCACTCACTGATGGAAAGGGTAAAAAAAAGGCCCAGATTTTAGCAAAGCCATTTTCTTTCTAGTTGTCCTGTAACCATCTGGTTTCAAGTACAAATAGATGGCTTTTATGGATGCTAACAAAACAAAATGCATTCTTAATGAGTACAGTTGGTTAAACTTATGAATTTACAGTGATGCTATTTTTAGAAGTCAAGACAACACAGGCGCATTTAAGGATTGTTGACAAAACAAAGCATTTACTTGTTTCACGGATAGCACCATTCCAAGCTGGTTTCTGCAAATGGCACATGCTTGTGCAGGAGAATTTTTCCTTGTGTTGCTCCCTGTGCCACATGTCATCTTGTCCTGGAGCTTCTCGAAACGCATAGTGCCTGATCTTAAAGGCGTATGCTGTCAAGGGAAGAGGTAATTGGTAATTGAAAAAATTGCTTCTTCTTTTATGAACTGAAATGTCTTCTTCTGTTCACAGAACAGCAATTTAGGACAGTGGTTCTCAAATTTTTTAGATTAAGACCCACTTTTTAGAATGGCATTCATGTCGGGACCCCCCCCCAGAAGTGATGTCATTAACCTGGAAGTGATGTCATAGCTGGAAGTGACATCATCAAGCAAGAAGTTCCTTCATAGTGACATAATCAAATGACACTTCTGGAATGCAAATTGGCATCCTTGGACTGCAGTAGTTGCACAATCCTTAAAACATCTGTGACAGAACATTACATAAAAGCCCTGAACTAAAAACAAATTTTAAAACCCCCTCATTTGAAAATTCAAACTGTTAACACTCAAAAACAAATAGCAAGAGTAAAGTCTGCAGCTTCCGAGATGGCTGTTCCATGACACACCTGACATCAGGTTGCAACTCACCAAGTGGATCCTGGCCCACAGTTTGAGAAACACTGACTTAGGATATTACTTGAAAACCTGTCTAGGAAATCATGCAAATTAGACTGACATCAGGGGACTTTTTATGGTCATGGCTATTTCCACTGAAGACTATGTACAACACCTTGATTTACTAATCAAACTATGCCTTTACTCAGCCTTGGGAGCTGTGGGGCCCAATCTGGAAACATTTTTTGTGAGGCTTCAGGTTCACCGCCAAGACTTCTATATCTTATATATAGAATTACAATTATAGACTTTTTATCTCTATGGTGGAAGGGAAAGCAATCAAAATGTGCACTTAAAAAGTGCATGCTAGTTAATGGATCAAATTAATTTAAGCACATTTTAATATAAAATTGCATACATGTAAGCCTACAAGTAAAACCTTTCAAAAGTAAATAGTTTCAAAATATAAACAGTACTAACAAATGCTACTGATTTTTTAAGAGTTCAGAAGAAAACCCAAATCATTGCTGTTATCTATAAAGCCTACAATGCGGGTTTAGGTGTAATGTGTTGTGTGTGTATTGGACAAGACTAGATTACCCTACTGTAAAAAGGTAATATAAAGGTTTTTCCATGACTGAATGGTCTAGTCGTGACCGACTGTAGGGGGCGGTGCTCATCTCCGTTTCTAAGCCGGGGCCAGTGTTTGTCCTAGGACAAGCTTCCATGGTCATGTGGCCAGCATGACTATACATCAAGGTGCACAGAACACCGTTACCTTTCCACCAAAGTGGTACATATTTATCTACTCTCATTTTTACGTGCTTTTGAACTGCTAGGTTGGCAGGAGCTGGGACAAGCAACGGGTGCTCACTCTGTTGCATGGTCTTGAACTCCCAACCTTCCGGTCAGAAAGCTCAACAGTAGCAGTTTAACCCACAATTCCACCACGTCCCACAGTATTGTAGGACAGGATCTGATTGGGAGGAATTGGTCCAGTTGGTTTAAAGCCGGCCTTGGCTTTACTTGCTTTCAAAATAAATACTGACACCTACCAACGAAAGCTTTCTATTCTAAATTACCAACTAGGCATTCAATTCATGGCAGGAGTAAGATTCAAAATAGAAGACCCATTAGGCTGTGCTGTTTTCAGAATGGATCTGAATAGTTCTCCTATCTCTGCAACCTCCTTAAATGTTGTTCCTTAGAAGAAAAACCTGAACAGTAGTGAGATTAGCATTCTCTGAAGCTTCCCAGACACTATTGTTAGGCTCACTGATAGCAGAGTGTCTGCTATCCCTGTCTCCAACCAGCACATGCCACGACTGATACTGTTATTTCCCATTCCTAGTCAAGAGAACGCCAAACCAAGAAACATTGCACTAGGTTTAACGGGTAGCCAATATCAGGAATTTAAGAATCTCATAGCAATTGAATTTGTGGGCAGTATTTTCAGTGGGGCTCACACGTTAAAATACGAATACGGGTTGGTGAAGGAAGAGACAAATTTCAGTTTCAGGGTTGGTACTTAGTGTTATCTATGTTCAAATGTGAGCTCTAAATCCATTATTTCAAAGGCAAATGCTATCTACATAATCAGTGCAAAACAGGCATTGACTTCAGTGGGCTCTGGGTCTCAACCTTTCAGCCACAAATTAAAGATTAGTATACCTTCTACCATAAAGTTCTTTCTGATTGATGAAGTAAAGGAAGTTAGGATCTGTATTTCTAGAAGCCAGAAACACAAATCACCTATAGTTTTCTTTGACTGGGCCACACTATCTTATTTGTAGGATTGTAAAACCTTACAACCAGCACTTACTGCAAAATAATTTACAGGATAAAGTTGTTTTAGAACAGCACAATAGCTCTGTCCTGAAACTACCCAATCAGCAGTGCCTTCAGCGTTCTGGAGCTCGTTTCCTATGACTCAAGTTTCTTTCTTGAAGAATGGGTGTTTTTCAGTCACATGTATAACAGAGATGTAAGCCAATATGGCTGGCGATTTAACAAACCGGTGCTAATATTGTTACAGGACACCAAGAGTGGCAATTGAACAAAGATTGAACAAAGAGTGGCAATGTGATCATGGGGGTAAAAAGTCAAGAATTCAAATCCTACCGCAGTCTCACTCAATCAAGTCTCACTCACTCAGAAATTCATTTACAAAGCGAGAATACTAGTGATTTTTTAAAAAATTCAGATATTTTGTTTTGGATAATAGTCATAGATGAAAAGACATAGTTATGGAGTCCAAGATTAACAATACTGTCAGTTTAAAAAAGAGAAACCTGTTGCTTCAACCCACAAACAGAGACCTAGTAAACCACCGGAATCACTACTGTCAACACCCATTTTGTGCAGCAACCACAATCACTATGAATTTATATTGTTTTAACGACAACTTTTCTATTAGAAAAAATGCCTGCCTTATGAAATAAAATAAAAACAATTACACATTTCAAATTAAAAATACTACAATAACAACAAGGAAGAGGATCAGTGAGAATTAAACACACACCTTTCCTTTCTGGATTGCTGATTAAAAGTTAATTTCTTCAAAAAATATTTGAAATGTCAAATTTTGTTTAGCAACATCTCGAATGTTAGCATTGGGAAAGAACAATGGCATTGTTTTTCTGCCTCTGATTTCACAACAGCATAACACTAAGGAAATGGTGGCATTTTGAAAGGGAAGAAGGGATTAACAGTTCCTTTTTCTTTTTTCTTTGTAATTGCTGTATTATACCAAGGCCGGATCGCTGCCTCCCGGGATGTTCTGCCTACTTAAGTGCATTTCATTTCCCCCCCATAAGCCAACTTTTTTTGGAAGGCCTGTAAGTCTCATTGTGTTTCAATCACCACTTGCTCCATTGCCTCCTTGCAGCAGAGCACTTTTTGAAACTGAGCAATAGCCCAGATAAATGATTGTATAATGTTTTAAATAAACATACATTTATGTTATGTTGTTTCATCAGAATGATTTATAGTCATTTTCTTCTTCCAGTTCTAAGCCCTGGACATAAAAGAGACAGAGCTCTGTGCTGTTTATCCAAGCTAAATCCTCTGTTTGTTCTATATAAGCGTTTTTGATTCTGTAATATATTGCAGGCTTTAGTTTCAGGTTTATTCCCTTTGGGAATGGTGGAATTAGATACATTAACTGACAAAGATAAGGTACGAACATTGTTGCTTAATAGCCATTACAATAGATACTAGGATAACAAAAATGGAACAGAAAAAAAATCAGTTTAGACTATGCTTTGTTTTGTTTAAGAACTATATAATTATGACGGTGAATGAATAAATATGGGACATTAAATTCTTCCCAGTCAGTCCCGTGTAAAAAAAAAAAATTTTTTTTAAAGCCATTTGAAAACTGACCAATGGAGGGGAGGAGTTTTATTTCATAAATGTCTCACACGTTATCTAGAGAATGACTAAGACTAGCTGCTCATCCAAATGAAACAGTCCTATAACGGAGAACTGGGTCACACCTTGCCATGTTCTCATGCATTAAACTCAGTGATGTCATGCAGGGGGTACGCGGGGGTACGCGAGTACCGGTTTCTAGGATTACAGCTGGCCCCGCCCATTCGCCCGCCCTCTCATCGACTCCGCCCTCTGCAACGTTTGAATTTCCTGCATGTTTCTGTTGCCTGCATGTTCTCAGAGCCAGGCAGGCAGGCAGGCAGCGAGCGAAGCCTTGCCTTGCCTTGCCACTGAAAAATGAGTTGCTCTGGGGTTTTAACATGATGCCAGGCCTCCTTAACATGTTCTGGGGGTGCTGTGGAATACCGTTGCAACTTTTGGGTCAGTTTAAAATCATCTGAGGCCTCAAAAAGGGCTTTTTTCATGTCACTTCCTGCCACGACATCACTTCTGGCTTATGACGTCACTTCCGGTGGGCGGGTCCCGACACGTGCCAATCAAAAGTGAGTACCTGTTCTTAAATCATTTAGATTACACCACTGATTAAACTGGTGTTTCCCAAACTTACTAGCACCGCGACCCACTTCTTACAACACTCTATTGGAACCCACCTAGCTTCAAGAGTAAAAAAAGGTTTACCAGTCAAGTCTCTGTTTTTATCCTTTTTACTATGGTTGTGGTGGGGGCACTGCCTTCTGGAGAATTTGGTGAGCTCCATGTACATCAGATCAGGACCATTTGGGTGGCCCTGCATTTCCCTTTTAAGAAGAGCCAAGGCAGACTCACAAGTAAATGCGCACACATGAGGCTTAGTTTCACTTTCTATAGGGCTCAATACATTTTTCCTGGTCAGCTTGGGAACTTCCTTCTCAAGTATTTTTGGGGCCGGCGTTCATCAAATTGGGACCATTCTGGTGGCATTGCTTTCCTCTCAGCTTCAGTCCTTCAGGGGACGGAAGCATGGTTGCCTACTCTTGAGTAAATGTACACATGTGGCTCAGTTTCACTTTCCATAGGGCTCAAAACGTTTTCCTTATCAGCTTATCAGTTTCATAATCCACCAACAATCAGGTCCCAACCCATTGGTGGGTTCTGACTTACGTTTTGGGAAACATGGCATTAAAACCTTTACTTTCTAGACATTCTCCTTTACTGGTGTAGATAACGCCGCACCTTTCTAGCTGGCTACTAAAGCAAGAGCTCTTTCTCCATGACACTAGATACTATTCTATCAATTTGTAATTATTTATATACGGGCATTCCCTGGTATTCACTGATTCAGTATCCTCCAATACCATGGATACTGGGATGCCTATTGAAAAGATTGGGGAACATTAAACAAATCTCTGCTTTGTATCTTGCAGCAAAATCATTGAGGTTCCCCTATCCTTAAAAAGCGGTCCCCGGTATCCACGGGGGGGGAGGGGAGAGGCACTGGTCCAGAACGGAACCCCAGTGGATACCGGGGCATATCTGTACTGCTTTTCAACAAAAAACAGTTCAAATTGGCATCAAGGAGGCTAATAGTAATAAAATACAATAAGAAACACAATGCAATATATGCAGTATAAACCAACCATTAAGACAGCAAAGCCATTAGATAAATTCATAGAACAGAAGATGCTTTATGTGTACTATATATACAAATTATTATTCATATCTCGCTATCCACTGGGGTTCCATTCTGCAACCAACTGTGGATAACAACATCCGTGGAAAAATAGCTTTAAAGGCCTACCCAACATGATGCAATGTTGAAAATTCTGAAGACCCTGTTAAAATCACCAGATGGCTTTCAGTGGTCAGCTGGAGATTAACACAGATTCCTGAAGACTCCAGGCCAATTGTAAAGACTTAGCCAATTTAGGAATGTGGTGGCGCTGCGGGTTAAACTGCTGCTGCTGAGCTTTCTGACCGGAAGGTTGGGAATTCAAGACCATGCAAAGGAGTGAGGTCCTGTTACTTGTCCCAGCTCCTGCCAACCTAGCAGTTCGAAAGCACCTAAAAATGCAAGTAGATAAATAGGGACCACTTCGGTGGAAAAGTTACAGTGTTCCATGCGCTACAGCATATAGTCATGCCAGCCACATGACCACGGAAGCTTGTCCTCGGACAAACGCTGGCTCTACAGGCTTAGAAACAGAGATGAGCACCGCCCCCTACAGTCGGTCATGACTAGACCATTTGGTCGTGGGAAAATCTTTACCTTTTTCGCAAACTTCTAGAGTAGTTCTGCTAGACGTTCTGGAAGTATGTGAGCATCACAATAGTACAAATGTCAACCCCATCAAGAAATAGATGTGTTGTTGTGGCAATGTTGTTCAAGTGGATTACTGAATTCATCCGGGAAAGTATCCAGCAAGGTTTTGGGAATTGGTGAGATGTGGCTCACATCATGTACTTCATGGTGCAGCAATTATTTAGCAGAACAAATGATGAAACAAAACACAAAACACTGCCCACCTTTCACAAAATCCCACCCATTTGATTTATAAAAAGTTATTTGGAGAAAAATACTGCATTGGTAGATTAAATGCAGCAGTTCAAACTATCAACCAATAGTAATAGTACCTTTAGAAGACCATTAGGCCAGCTTTAGTGTTTTATAACTGTATGAAAAACAAGTTCTTTGAATTATCACTGTTATTTTCTAAAAATCACTTAAGATGTTTGGTTTAAGCTCTTCTGGGTTATGACAATAGTTATGATTTTGACCACTAGCTTACTTTCCAGCTTCTATTCCTTCCTGCCTGCTTCCGCTCCCTGAGTACAATTGAAAAGCCATTGTTCCAGGGCCTGCTGAACTGCCCTCCCAATAGCATAGCCACATCACTGCCTGGAATAGAATGGCAAGTGGGAGGGACGCTTACATGGCACGTTGAGGAGCCTGCAGTACTTAACTGCAGTACTTAACCACCCCGACTACACCTATTGCACCATCTTTTATTGCCTCACAATGCACCCCACTTCTCTTGCAAAAGCAATCCCATGCCTTGCCTTGCCTCGCCTCCTTGGAACTTATACGGTATTTGCTAAAAATTTTACAAGCACCGTGTAAAGCTATATGGAAATAACAAACAGCTAGATCAGTGATTCTCAAGCTTTTTAGCCCCAGGATCAACTTTTTAGAATGGCAATCTATTGGGACCTGTCAGAAGTGATGTCATGGCTGGCAGTGCCATCACTGTGACTGAAGAGCCAACTGCTTTCCTGAGAATGCAGCAATCGGTTGGGTTATTTCTCAGCCATTTTTCAATAACAAAGTAAGTCAGGAATGGAAAAAAAGCCTATTTACAACCTTGACACAAGCAAAATAACCACACAGCTCTCCCCCTTTCCAGCATCCCATCTTCCCATATTTTCAATATGGCTTCTCTAGGTGCTTCATGACCCACCTGAAATTGGCTTGCGAAGCACTGGTGAGTCCCGACCCACAGTTTGGGAGCCACCAGCTAGATGTTATGAAGCCACAGCTATAATGTCATGAAAATAATTTTTCTTTGACTGGAAAAGCCTGTTCCCATTTCCTGATCTGTTCTCCTACACTATACATTCCAAGACCGCTATCTTCCACCTTGTGGTTCATGTTTACAATGTACAAGTTCTTTGCATTGTGATGGGAACACTGCTAGAAAAACGAGAGGGAAAAATCTCCTGCTAAACAACCCACATTATTGCAGAACCAACTGCTTTTGCTGAGGCCTAATATAAAAACACAGCTACTGCATGTCCCGTCCTTTTTCACCCTAGTTGCAAAAGCCAAACAAACCATTTGGTTCTCCTCAGAGATGAGAAGCAGATATCTTTTTTTCTCACAAATATGTCAGGAATTATTTGATGTGCAAGAAGAGAAAAAATAGTTGTGTTCTTTTTCTTTTCTCAATCATCACAGGATACTGATTAACATTCCTGTAGCAAAACTATAGAAGATTGCTTTTTCTGTCAGTCTTATTTTCCATTCTGGACCAGTAGAACTTTGGAGTGTTTATGCTAACTTCCAGGCGCATTTAGGTAATTTACAGCCTTACAATGGGAATTAGACTTGTTAAAATGTCTTGTGTGGGAGGAGGGCAAAGGCAACATCTCTAAACAGATTCTCTTGCAGGAGAATAGGACTGATCAAAATGGAAATGGACACAAGGAAGGGTACTGGTGATTATGAAGCAAAAACCTAGAGGGGCAAAGAATGAAATGACAGAGACACAAAAGAGGTCCAGTCCCTTTCCCACAAAACAGAATTCATGTGAGTTGAACACCACAACATTGTAGCATACAGGCATGCCCCAGTATCTGCTGGGGTTCCGTTCTGGACCGTAAATACCTGAAACCGTGGATACTGGGGACACCTTTTTAGAGACAGGGAACATCAGTGGTTTTGCTGCTATAAGGCCAAAAAAGGAGACTTGTTTAATGTTCCTCTATCTTTTTAATAAGCGTCCGTATCCATAATATGCGTGGATAACTGAAACCCTGGATGCTGAACTGCTTGATACTGGAGTAGATCCGTATATTTTAAATGCAACAATTAATGTTTAAGAGGTGGAAGAACAGTATATTTATTTATTTATAGTATACAATGTTAACAGAAAATTATTTTCTGTCATTATTAAAAAAATGAGTGTCTCAAAGCCTCAAAACAGCAAAGAAAAAACACAGACCAGCAAAATGCAAAGCGTTACTTTTGTTTTCTTTTGTTCTCCACACAGTCCAGTTGCAGACATTTCACATGTATATTATTTGAAGCCGAAATAGACTTTTAAGATTTAGCACAATTTCAGGAGGGAGCCTGAATTGCAATTAGGCAATCTTGTCACACTAAAGAGTTAGGGCCCAGTCCTAATGGGCTTAGCACAGGTGGCATGAGCATGCCACAGCACTTCTGTTGCACAAGGTGCTGGCAAAAGGTACAGTAAGGCACCTCCAGTGCTGGCGGTAAGCCATTACCGCTGGTGGTGGGCAACTGCCAGGCCAACGCTGGTGCCGCAGCACCCGGAGGCTGCACTACAAGCCGGCAAGTGGTGAACACGCCGGTTGCTGGCGTTCAGCAGGGCAGGAGGGCCTTCCTGAGTGAGAGGAAGTGCAGAGCAGGGAGTGGGACTGGTGACAACCTTTGTTGCCAATCCCAACCTCCGTGTGGCTCTACATGGAGGCCCTGGTCTCTGCACCGGCTAAATAGCCAGCGCATAAGCAAGTAACCCATCAACCAAACTGTGTTCTTACCTCACGGGATGAGCATCCCCTTCCTCTGGAGAGCCTCTGGAGCCGGATGAATGCAAAAGTAGCTGCTTGCCTACTGCTGCTGCCATGGGTGGTAGGCCAGCTCTGGACTGGGCTGCCTATTAGCATTCCTATCAGGTGAGAACATAAGACCAGTCTCGCTGGATCAGGCCAAGGACCCATCTAGTCCAGCTTACTGTAACTCACAGTGGCCCCAGAGATGCCTCAGAGAGCACACAAGACAACCAGATGCTTATATCTCAGTGCCACTCCCCTGCATCTGGCATTTATCCTATTTACCTTCACACACCCCAGTGAAGACACCAGACTAGAGCTTAGGTTTAGCTTTATTAAGCGCAAGTGATCAATTTTAAAATCATGAAACCTACAGAATACACTATCCCTCCCTCACCAGTCTGGGATAGGCGAAAAACTGCTATCCATTGCCCATTTGGATGACAGAAAAAAATTCCTACCTGGCCCTCACTAATTGTGAATTGTCACTGTACTTGCCTTGCAGAATGTTAAGTTTGTTACAAGATCAGTCATGTGTCATTTCCTCTTGCTAATTCATTTATATTCTTTCCTTCCTCCAAAAAGCTCAAGGTGCTCAACACAGCTCCTCCTCGCCTTTTTTCCCCTTGCAATCACCCTGTGAAGTACGTTGGGCTAGTCACTATGTCTCAGGCGCACAGTAAGCCTCATGACTAAGTGGGGATTTGACCCCCACATCTTCTTGGTCCGAGTTGATCTAACCACGACACCAAACTGACTTTCATTGTTCCGGAATTCATTTATACCTGCTCCAGAATTAAAATGAAAAGTGCCATTCATCTGGCCTTGTATCAAGTCTCAGCCATTTTTGTCATATTCTGCAAACTGAAGACACTCAATAGGAGTCATATTGTCCAACTGCATGAATAGCAGGCATTTGGCATATAACATTTCTGCACTGTGAAACTACGTAATTAACAGATTTTTCTTATGGAACAGAGAGTGTTAGTTATCCTAGAAGCAGAACAAGGGCAATTTGATGGCACAATCCTAACCTTAAGTTAGGCTGGCACAGTTAGGCCAGCAAAGTTTGGCCAGCACAAGGGACACCGTAAAGCGCATTTTGACCACTCTTGGGGTCAGGGAAGATGGTGCATGCCTGTGTATTGTGGATTATTAGGATTGTGCCCTAAGTTAGACTTACAACCCAGCATTTTACAAGAATACTGAAATGCAAAGAAAATGGGGAAAATGCTATAAAATCCTTTGATTTGGTGTGTTTCAATCCAATCATTGCTTTTTGGGGGGGGGATAACACAGAGTCTGGAATGACATCACTATTTTAAGAAGCTTGAAATAAAAACAAATTTGATACATTTCCTATATTTTGATTATGAATTAATGTAAGTGC
Source organism: Lerista edwardsae (assembly GCA_029204185.1). Classification (NCBI taxonomy): domain Eukaryota; kingdom Metazoa; phylum Chordata; class Lepidosauria; order Squamata; family Scincidae; genus Lerista; species Lerista edwardsae. Next base: position 31,297,548 of record JAJKFI010000001.1, on the reverse strand, counting down.
AAGTTCACCACAGTGAAGACCCTCCACATAAAAATATACCCCCCAAACTCAAATGCTTGACAAATGTCTACATCACCACATTGATAGGACATGGGTCAAAACATTGCATACTCTTAAAAATATGGCCATATTACTATAGGTATTTCAAATGAAAAAAGAAAATATTTATATATAAATTAGTGAGCACAACTTTTCCAAAAGTGTTATTTATGGGTGCTTTTTTAAGCCTTTATCATGATGAATGACATATTTCTTTTTTAAGACTAATAGAAAACTTTTCTATATTAGCTGGAATTCAATTACTCTATCGCAAAGCCTCTGTAGAGTAACTATACATTTATACATCATAAAGACAGTAAATTATTTTTCCATAAATTAAGCTTTCAGAGCAGATTTCTTTTTTTGTTCTGGATGCCAAACTCCTGACCACCTCTCCACCATCGAGAATTCAGATCTGGAGAGCCAACATCTGTGAAAACATTTCTAATGAAAACACTAATACAAGCCCCTGGAGAAGCAAATGAAATGAGATCTAAGTCTGTAGCTGCCGCCATTCTCCATTTCTTTCTTGAAACAATAGCAGGGTGGACTTCCCATTCAAGAACTAGAGACAGGTCATGATCATTTAGGAATAGCAGTAGCAAAATCAAAATAAAGGAAAATGTGATTGGGATACAGTAATATCCATCTCATTAGAGCAGGGAATGACATCGTTGGTCATCATTCAATAGCTCTGAATTCTTTGATGGCAGACAAAATAGTAATGTCAACCCAGGCTTTCTAAAAATATGCCCAAGAAGAATGCCAAAGTGGCTGAGAATGTTACTACAAATGAAAAATACCCTGGTGTCTACAGCTGATTTCCATTAAACAAGTCAATTGGATGTTTTAACCCTCCCAACCAAATTTAGGGATGGCATTTCACAGTTAGTGTCAATAGCTAGTTTGGGGTCAAATCTTCTTGGAAGAGTGAAGCGAGTTACACACAAATTACATGCTGGAAACAAAGCTTATTACCAGACTTTTAGACATTGAAAGCTATTGCAATACCAACCAAGTATTGTGTAATTCTATCAACATCCAAAGCATTAAAGTTCCCACCTAATTCCAAGTTCTAAGTGTTCCAGTATCCATAAAGCCCGAATGTTTAGATTTGTAATGCATACTAACTGCATTGAAGTGAAATAAGTTGGCCATGATTTCAATTCTCATTGAACTCAAGATTTATTTCTGAAAAAACATGACTGGCCAGTGGTGTCATCTACAAACAAGGAACGGGAACTCTAGGCAGGACTTCCGTGGGACTTCCGCGTGATTGGCTGCCCGCCCATCCCGTTCATGGCTGCCCTGGCCTCGGGGGGGGATGCCTGCTCGCCGGGGGAGACGGGTGGGGGGCACACCAGAGCCTGCAAACTCTGTGGGGCGCACAAACTGGGGGCAGCCCCCCCCCCGAGGCCAGGGCAGCCGCGGAACGAAACGAGCGGGCTGCCAATCACGCGCAAGTCCCACCCAGCGTTCCTGTTCCTTGTTTGTAGATGACACCACTGTGACTGGCACTGCAGACATTTAAACCTGTACTTAAAACCCACTGATTTTAATGAGACTGGGCCAAAGGTAAGGGAACTAACAGTCCTTTAACCTTGAGAAAGCCTCTATGGCTGCCTCCCATCTCCCCACCTCAGAAGCCAGTTCACGTCCCATTTGCACGACTGCATCAGTGTTGAAAAGTTGGAGAGGATTGGGCCTATCCATCCGATCCACTTGATGCTTTTCTCTCTTCCTATATATAATTCTACTGGAGGAAAAACTGATTTAAAATTGATTTGGGGATCATATACCCTTTCCAATATTTGGTCTCTTCACCACATGACAAATGCCCCATATTCAAACCACTACATAACTTAGGTGTTGCTCCATTTCGCCCTGAAAAGCCTGGCCCCAAACCTGAGGGAGAGTAACACAGGAACTGTTCTAAAAGGCTTAAACTGTTCTAAAAGGATGTTTGAGTTCAAACATCATATAAATAAATCGAAAGCTGTAACAGGACTGTAACAATTTTAGAAGCAAAACACAGTCATCCTTAGAATAAAAATTCATGCCAGGCAGAACAACAATCTGACCCATATATGTCTCCCTCACTATGCATTACAAAAACACAGGCAACAATGATCTTATTTACCAGCACATTCTTTTTAAGCATTCCCGGTTCAAGGAATTTAGAGATCTTTATAAACACAGATTGTATAAACTCTGTACACAGCAGTCTACCTCTCTCTCTACAGTTGGAGAAGATAATAAAAATCAAAGTGTATGACGATTAAAACGTTTCTTCCTTTTGAGACTGTCCTGATGCAAAGATGGGCAATGTCTACCTCAGTGGTTCTCTAACTTTTTAAGACTGACACCCACTTTTTAGAATGACAATCTGTTTGGGACCCACTGGAAGTGCTGTCATTATGACGCCAATGTCTGCTGCTTTCCTGAGAATGCAGCAATAAATTGGGTTATTTCTCAGCTCCGCTGTTTGAGAAACACTGGTCTAAAGCATCTGCTATAAGTGAAATCGTTTCCAACGGTTGAGCTCAGTGTTTAAAACAGGCATCAACTTGCAAGGATGATCCCATAGATTAGGAGTTTTCAAAGTATGGGTTTGTACTCATAGCTTGGAAGGTTACCAGTCTCTGAAGAACTAAAAATAATAAGTTGTGAGTGAATTGCCAGTCCACCTTGCTGTCATGACTGCACCTATGTTCCCTTGTCCTTCTCCCATGTCACGTAGACCCCTTTGAGAGCATCTCACCTCCTTCCAGATAAAGCATGTGGATGGTGAATAACCAGTTTATGTTGGCCAGGATGAGAATGACTGGGGGTGAGTGGGTTACATCAATTTATGGCATATTTTATTTTTCAGGATTTGCAGTAACTGAGCACTTCGATGGATAAAATAATTCCTCTTTATTGTGCATAGGTGGTAATACTTTTCTGGAAAAAGGCTTGTGCATACTGCCTAACAATTAGCTGCCATAATCGGTTGATAGGATCAGTGACAACTACTGTTGGGCAAGAAAAGTTGACTCCTGTCCATCTTCCTGCAACTGCTATGATTGGCACTGTCAAGATAGATCATGTGGGTCTAGAAAAGTTCATAAAGCTCCAACCACTTGTTTGGCAGGTATGTACATGAAGGTATTCAGAAGCTGCAGAATATATATACCTGTGCATAATTATCTGTGGCTTGGAACCCATTCTATTTTTTTATTAAGGGGGGGGGCAGCTGGTTGAATACTCTTAAGAATCATACTCAAAACAATTGTGTATAATTTTTTTTTAAAAAAAACCAAAACAGAATGATACAAATCTTTAATTAAATTCATATTCACTGAAGGTTAAAAAACCATCACCACTTTGGATTTTTTAAACTGTCTTTATTTAATGTTAAGGCCCCCTCTAGTGTTTGAAAAGCAACAACTAATCCACTACACAATCAGATATTTTGTCTCCTTGGAATGTAACTAATTCTTCCCAAAGGTAGAACTTTAGATATTTAATAGACATTTCTTTCTGATCACATGTATCAGTAAAATATTAAGTAGCCACAATTAAGATTTTCTATTTTTAAGTAAGCAGGATATTCATTATTCCCATGCTATGATATAAAATTGTTAATGCTGGTTAGTAAAATAATTGACACATGCACACAGTTTGATGATATAACATTGTGATTAATCTGTATAGTTAATCAATAGAAATATCTCCATGATAAAACTTAATTTTCCATTTTGGGGGTATTAAAAAGAATCTTAAGAAACTAGCAAATGTATGTGGTCCTTAACACATTAGCTTTTGAGAAAGCCAAAGGATTTACCAACAGAACTAACATTTTCTGTCTTTTTATTCCATTTTGCTTCACTGAAAAACTTTTCCCCTCACTAATATGCAAGGACTAACTGTGGGCAATTCACCTGTCTTCCCAAAACTGGCATGTTTTAGAAGAGAATTTTGTAAATTCCATCTCTGGATGAGCTAAACCTTGATGTGCATATTTCAAGTGAAAGCTTTCTATCTATCCCTATTAGGCCAAGTGTAGGCTTACTTTTGGCACGAGTATTGACAAGAAACAGTAGCCTTGCCAACACAGCAGGACAATTTTTACTTAAGGATATACTACATGGATTGAGAATGAAAGGTTCTTTACTGCAAAAAAATCCAAAATGAACAGTATCAGTTAGATCTCAATAGGGTGTGGTACAGCAGCCCACGAACAATCCGTAGTAGTGGTTCCCAAATTTGTGGACCGACCAGTTCCTACCAGGGGAACTAGGAGACGGGCATTCCCCATTGAGCGCCCTGCAGCGATAACAATGATGTGATCCCCATCATTTTTTTGGTTCACATAATTGCGAACCAGAAATGGGTCTTAATTGCTATTTTTAGTCATTCTGCAGTTTGGTAAGGCCAGCTAAGGCATCCCCAGGGCACCCCGCACCCCTCAGAAACCAACGCTGCCAAAGGGGAATGGAAAAAAAAAGCCCCTTTGTCCCTGTCAGCAGCGTAATCCTGGGAATTGTGTCACTGCCTTCCCCCACAAATGCATAGGTGGTTCCCAATTTCTCTATAGGAGTCTGGGAATCACTGACCTATAAAAATACTTCAACAGCAGAAAACATTGGCACGAATTATATCCATAGTGCTTCAATTACAGAGAAAACTGTGCAAGAAGGTGCTGGGTGTGACTAATTGTGCGCAAACAACATTTGTGTTGGGATCCATTAATGATCCTCATCCATCTACTACAGACTGCAAAAAAGAAATTTAATGTGTTATATGCACATTTGCATCCAATCTATCGTAATTAGGCATTGTACACTGTGCACATGGTTCCTAATATTGTGTTGGCTACTATGCGTGGAGCCCCAATTACCAACCAGTGAAAACCTGCACAGCCTGTTACATGCACTGATTCCTGGATTCAGCAAGAAGTCTGCACATGGAAGCCTGCTTCCGTGAGCACTTTTACCAGGCTGAATTGGGCATGTATCTGTTATGAATACTCTCAATTGAACCAGATTTATTGCCAAAACACAATTTCTTAAATAATTTGATAATTTATGAACATTCACCTTCCTCTTTCCTGAGATATGCCTGGCAAAAAGTGTTGTTTTACTCACCTGTTAGGCGTGCCATGTAAAGAAATTTTAAAATGTCTTGTGATACTCTTAAGGCTGAAAAACCACAACATTTAAGGCTGAAAAACCACAACATTAAGGCAGAAAATTTCTGGAGTGATTGGTCAATACATTTATGGACTATAGCACACACTCCTTTGTCTTTACACAAGTAAAATAATCACATAAGAAAAGATATGCATAATAATATCAAAGCAGTATGCTCTTCCCCCCAGCCATTCCACTGGTGGTACCTGGCAAAAGCCTTCTAAACACAAAAGTATACATCCCTTCGTATATTTCAACATGCACAAATTCTAGCATAGAAAAGAATACTGGTGTAGCATTATATATGAAGACGCTGCCAGAACAGATTAAAGTATCTGTTGTTAAGCAGATGGATTGCTCTTGAACAGTTCTTTTTGGATATATTAAAGTGGGTGTGTATATGTGCTTAAAATTCTTGGGCATATTCTACCAAGCGATAGAATATCCTTCAAGGCTGCAGGAGTGCTGTACGTGCCTGATTTAAATGAACTGGTAAGGCACACCACTAGTGCTTGGTGGATCTCATTTCCTTGCCATGAAAAATGGTATCTATTTCACAAGATGCATACTGAAAAATTCACAAATATATATTTAATTATTTGGCCATACAAATGACAATTATAGTGGTTTGTTTTAAACAACTTATGGTGCATATCATTCCAAGGCACAACAAATCTACTTTTATGTTAACACATGAACCTCTGAAGTTGCTATAAGCCATTTCTTCCTAGTTCAATTTTATTGAAATGCTGCTTTAATACAAATATATAAACAGAAGTAGGTAGAAAAGTAGCTATAAACCATAAGCAACAAACAATGCTGAACCAAAATGAAGTTTAAAAAGCACTATAAACATTTTATAGTTTATAAAACACAACAACGGGGTGGGAAGCCACCAGCAAAAAAAATAAATATTTAAATATTTGTAAACATTTTAAAACAATCTAAAAAAATCATTTGTTGCTATTAAGACCTCAGGAGTGCTGAACTGCAAGTTGGTCTCAGAAGCGTGTGCACAGGTCCTCTTGAATGAGAGCATTTGCAGTTAAATGTATAAATGTAATTAAACATTGGTCCCTTGCTTATTAAAAAAAATAGTCCAGTTCAACAACTGCTGCTACTTGCTGCTGCTTCTTTTGGTGAGCACCTCACTTATTTGGCGATCAAGTTCTCCGACGATGTGGTCTTCGTGGTTATACACTCCAGTTCTTAACAAGGTATCTCTCTCCTCTATCAAACGTGCAAGATAGTCATCTAAACTCTCATTCACTTGCTGAGTACAAGAATTTTGCAGCTGCATCCCCAAAACCTCTTGGGAATCTTGAGGTTGCTTTTTATCTTCTTGTTGTTTTAATCTAAGAAGAAAAATACAACATGTTCTAGTTCACACCCTGCATCCAGTGAAGTTGGTTTTGAGAGCAAATTCAGACTAACAAACTAAACTTAAACACGAACTGTATTGTTTGTGGATACTACTGTCCAATATTAAGAGCCTTATTGCTTGCTTGACTGCATAAGCCTATTGCCAGAAGCCAAGAATGCCTTTGATCAAGTGTATCTTATAATGGAGTGATTTTTAATAAGAATTATACTTGTTTAAAAACATACAGAAGACACAAGGTCAGAATGTACTGAGCCATTTAAAATATAAAAATGTTATGCTTAGTTGTGGCTTGAGAACAGCCACGATTAATGTGCCTTTTTATGCAGCAAACAGGTTTGCTTAGAACAAGGAGGTAAAAAAAGATTTGCTGCAATATAGCTACAGTCAAGATAAAAAACTGGGTCTGGTGGCCTTTGGCATAGATTTCCTATAATACAAGATTGTTACATTTTATAAATGGGCAAATATTACCTAAGGGACAGAAAGCTGTGTTCCTTTACTGGACTGACAGCCAATTAAATTTGACTTAGCTGAACCTTCACCTATTCAGCAGCAGAAGTACAAATCCAACAAATGGTACAGTACCTGTTCAGTTCATTTCTGATATCCTCTAGCTCTTGCCGCTGAGCCTTCCCCAATTCTTTCTCTTCCGCTGCCAGGTACCGAAGCCTCATGTGCTCAAGCTCTTGTTGCTGCTTTTTAAGACGGGCCATTGCATTCTCTTGTTCACGCTACGGAAAAGTCAAGTCATTTACATTTAATGCCACACAGATGTACACTAGTTTTACCTAGCAGTCTTTAATACTGGATTGTGGATTCTGATGAAACACACACACACACCCCTGTGCACACCCTTATGTGATAAATACCATAGCTGGAGTATAGTCATACAAAGGTAAAGTACAAGCAACACATAAAGAAACAGATCAAACCAAGTAATGCACTGCATAAGCTAACAGGAAACAATAATAAAATAAAAAGTATTATAAGAGGAAACATTACTAATTTTAAAATAGCATAGATGAGCTTTGTTCTACAAGGAAGCAAGATTAGTTACTATGACCGACTGAATGGCTGAAGTAGTTCAGCATTTTAAAGCATTACAACCAACAGTTGTGAGGAACAATTTAAAGGTTTAAAAATACTGAAAGCAAGCTAAAGTTTCATTACGATATACATACAGTAGATGTTTACACAGCATGTTCAAATAGGTTCTTTGGTGTCAAAATTGGGGAATGATTTCCAAGTGCTCTCTGTATCATCAAAAAGTAGGTCAGGATAAATTGGTATATCACTTACTATACGCAGAAATGGCAAAATCGACTAGACATGTACAGGACTGATAAGTCAAGAGAGCATTCCTGGATTACTTTAAAAGCTGTGACATGACTATAGCAGTAGGTCCCAAACTTAGCAGTAGGTCCCTGCAGCCTCTTCTTCTTGGCTCAGCTGGGTGCCACCATCTTGGATCTCACAAGATTGTGTGAGATCCAAGATGGTGGTGCCCAGGAAAACAGGTAGGAGGGGCCACAGGGACAACTCGTGGCGTCCCTATGAGTGTGACATGACATCCTAATGCAGAGGTTCCCGAACTGGCAATTACAAGTGTCTGGAGGTGTTGCAGAACGCATACTTGCTGAGACACTTGGCAGCGTGAGTGGGATACTACACAAGAGACCGCCGTGTGGAGATTCAGAGTGGCAAGCTGGGTTATCTGCGGAGCTGCAAAAAGGCCCACTTACATTTTCCACCTATGTTTTTTAGGCCTTTTTTGGCACATTCCAGAAGTGGCACCGACATCACTGTCACGTATTTCTGGGTTTGGGACTTGGTAAGGGTCGGCTGGGTAAGTTTGGGAATTGCTGCTCTAAGGCATTGCAACACACACTTTGGGAACCCCTGGACTACAGGTATGATGTTAATTTTCTAATTAATGCTTATTTTCATCATTATAATTCAGTCTAGGGATAGTATGCATGGTTTTGGGTTAAAAAAATGTGTATCACTTGACTTTTTAAAAAAAATCCAAACCAAAACTATATGGGCAGTAATGAAATATTTGGTGTAATGAAGCGTCATTGGTAGAAATTCTTTTTTGTGAATGATGACTTCAACTTGTAACAAGGACCTCTTGCAGGGGTGAAGGACTCTTTCCATTTACATAAGGGACTTTCACTGATGGCACACCGCTGTGCCGAAGTCTGAATGCAGCCCAATGTCTACAAAATCACAAGAACTATAAACCTGTTTTCTTTCTCTATGAATCTGTACCAAATTCCAAATACCAATGAGCAAAATACATATAGCATTGTCTGTGCTGGAGAGCCTTAAAAGGTCTAAAATAATTTTCATGGAAACCACAGGCAACAAGAATGTCCAAGCTATTTAGTGGTATATAAACACACAACACATGTGCAACATTCTTGTTACAAGAAAAGTAATTAGCCAAATAATTTCAACTTTTAGAGAAATTCCCTTGTGTGTTGGATAGAAGAACCATGTTCAGCCTCTCAGACAAACTCTGAAGCATAAGATTTATGATGATTAGATCAGAGGTTTATAAAAAGAATGAACCATTTTCAGTCCAATTTTTTGTGAAAAAAATTCTTTACCCATGTTTGGTGCTCAAATGTGGGTCACCTCATAAGAATGCCTTTCAAATACCTTAGTTTCATATAATCTAGAATGGATATATAGCTCAATGGGGTTTTAATTGTTAAATAAAATTAATGAAATGCACACTGTTAATTCAGGAACGTTTATCCTATCTTCTTCAGGCAAGCTGAATAACTTACTCCTAAACAAACCCCATTCAAAATATCTTGAATTTTCCCAGGTATGTTAATTTTTTACTTGGGATTGGATGGTCTAGACCAGTATTATTCAAACTGTGGGTCGGGACCCACTTGGTGGGTCAGGACATTATGTCAGGTGGGTCGCAGAAAGCTGGGAGCAGCCATCTGGGAAACTGCAGACCTTACTCTTGTTATATTCCTTTTGTGAGTATTAACAGTTTGAATTTTCAAGTGAGGGTTTTTTAAAATTTTGTTTTTAGTTCAGTGCCTTTATATCATATGTTGTCCTAATCTTGCTTTCTGTCAGGGATGTTTCATGGTTATACAATTGTTGAAGTCCAAGAATGCCAATTTGCATTTCAGGAGTGTCATTTTATTATGTCACAATGACAGCACTTCCTGCTTGGTTCTGTTACTTCCTGCCACAACATCACTTCCTGGTTAATGACATCACTTCCGGTGGGTCCCCACACGAGTGCCATTCCAAAAAGTGGGTCCCAGTCTTAAAAGTTTGAATACCACTGGTCTAGACAGTACAAGCAACCCAAGGACTTGTTAGAGGTACCAAGATTTTCCTAGTTTCTGTCTATTCATTGACATATACCTATTATTTCTCTCCAGCACACCAATCAGCCACAATAAAATTAAAGAGCAGTGGAATATTTGCCGTTCCTACTTTGTAAACCCTTCCTCCGAAGTTTGCAATTTTTCTATAGCATGGAAAATTATCACAGAGGGAGGGCTTTTATGCTACCCCAATAAGAAGTCACCATAGTGCTAACTATTATTAGTGCCTTCAAGCTATATGATAATAACAGAAAAACAAAAAGAATTAAACAATTGGTAAATCACGAATAAAAGTTATACTAAATCAGTTTGCAAGATGATCTTTGCATGCTGCCAGGAGTTAGAGCATCTTCAATCAAGTGAGAACGATCTTTATTTTGTCATAGCAGCTTATAAATCCAGAGAGAAGATGTAAACATACATACACTAGACTAAACAATGGCTAACTAGCGGCCACTATTCACTCTCCCACTTGCACATACAAAACAAGTCTGTGGGAAAAAGCGTACAACCAAAGTGAAGGAACTCAACTCAAGTTTTCTGAAAATAACCCAGAGCTGACAAGTCAGTAGAAGGGTCTGGATGGTTTCAAGACACAGTTTTAAACCAAGACTTGGACCTCTAACTGTTTTTTTAAAGCAAAGATTTACATCCTCTCCTTAGCTAAATTACTTGTAAATTAATCACATTAATTACTTTGAGAGGATAAGCAGGAGGCTGGACAAGATAGAGCCTGTGTCAGCCAATAAAGTCTGTGTTTATTTAAAACAAATGTACTGGGTTTGCTGTGAACAAATCCATACAGGGTACAAAAACAGTAAGACTTAAACAAGCTAATAACTACTTATCTCAAATGTACATACTTTGAGTTTTTACAGAAACTCTCAAAATCCAGACAGATCCCTTCATAATCAACCAAACCGAATTGCAACATACTTTCAAGTTATAGCTGAAATGACAATATGCCATAGTTCTCCAATTTATGATTTCATATTTTAACAAGCAGAGTTTTAGCTAGGATTTTAAAGTTTTATCAAAACACTTGAACTGGTATACTGGAATCTGGTTCACTTCCACTTTGAGTTCTAAAATTGTCTGATTTTAATATAAAGAGTGTGGTGCTCATCTAAAGGAAGGCAGAGAAATTCACTATCATAGCTATGATCCCCACAATGTGCATTACATGGCTGCGTATTAAAAATGTGTTAATTCATACACCAAAACGTTAGAATCTTCTGTTAAGCAATCATAGCACAAATTTTATTCCTAATGAAATTAGAAACTGGTGTGTAAGTGCATAATTTTAAGTACATCTAGACATTTGTGCGTGGTTAACTAAATGATGTGTATTATTACAATCAGATTATTATAATAACTTCATAATAAAAGTTTATATACTAAAAAATTAAGGGAAATAGCAGGAGAATAGCACGAGGGGAATAGCAGAAGAACAGCAGGAGCTATTGGAATGAGAAAACTACTGTATTGTATTTGCAGAATTAAAAGGCAGTAATCATTTTAAAAAGAAATTTTGTGCAGCTACATAAAGGGGAAACAATTTCAAGATGGAAGACTTACAGTAATTCATCTCTCAAGAACTACAGTGGTTTCGAAAACTGTAGCTTGCTGGCATCAATTTCTTACAGGATATGGTTGCACGACCAAACATACCTACTTCTGGTCTTCCTTCCTTCAACTCTCTAGCCTCGAATGATTCCATTACCCTATATCAGCAGTTCCCAAAGTGTGTGCCGTGATGCTTTAGGGCATCATGGCACACTCACTTGGATGTTCCCATTGGCCCCTTCTATGCATTTCCCCAGGCACCACCATCTTGGAAAGAAAACTTGAATCCAAGGTGGCAGGGCCTGGCTGAGCCAGGAAGGTTGCAGTGGTATTGTGACCCAGGTATGTCTGAGAACCATTGCACTATACATTTCTCAATCCCCAACTTTTCCCCAGCTCCCCTTCCTTGTTTATGTCAACTGGAAGGAACAATGTTATTCGACCTTAGTCCTATCCTTTCTGTTCCCCACTGACACAGTTACACCACTGGAGAGTGTTCTGAATCCTAGGGAACCTTACCTAGGTGTAAGCCTCTGGCACAGGAGTGGGTGTAGTTGGAGTTGGAATGGACCTGGCAAGGCAGACCAAGGCCTGGAAGGGGGATAGAATATTGTTAGCGCTGCTGCTGCAGATACCTCCCCCTTTCAGCCATTGTTCCGCTCAATGTCCTCCCAGTTCCTCCTCATTCCACCCCACGCTGACCTTCCTGCACCAGGGCAACAGCTCTGCTGGCAGGCCGCCACTCAGACAGTATTCCAGACAGTGCATCATATTGTGACATCCATCAAAGAACTTATGCTGCCAGAACACTAGTTTCAGCGGCATGCCATTATAGAATTGGGCTGCCTGTTACATAATACTGACTGCTGCCTAGGATAGACAGTAGGACAACATGGGAAAAGTGCCAGGGCTTGGATTAAAGGGAAGAAAGTTGACACTCCTTCTTCCAAGACTTAATAAAGTTGGTATTCTCCTCCTTTTCCACTATGCAAGCCCATCATTTCCAGTTTCATGAAATTCTAGAAAGTATTTCTACCCCCAAATCTCATTTTCCGTCCTGCAGCAGTATGCTAACCACAGTGCCAGCTTTCACTGCTGTGATGCTGCAGCTGTCTCTGAACCAACTTTCCAAACAATCTGATCGGCACTCTCCTGTTATAACGAATACCAAACATTTTAAGTCAGTTGTTTTAAGTCAGCATTTTCCATAATGCTGATATTGTATTATGCATGTTTTCAACAGCCCTCTTTAAAAGATGCAATCTTAGTATATGCACTTAAACAAAATATGCTATTTTCATATTTGTATTTAAAATGCTTGTTACCTGCCCTAAGCAACAGTGGTATGGAGCGTCAGATTAGAATAAAAGGGTGTTATGCTAAATACTTGGATGCTTGTCACAATTCTAAAACTCACAGCTTTACTATGTGGTTCCTTTTTGAATAATGGAAATTTGTTTAAACACTTCTTTGGCAATGACCACAAAGCATTTGCTCCCCTTTTCTAGGCTTGCCAGCTGGGTTTTGTCATTAACATTTCTTAACAATCCAAGATGCAGCTTTTTACATCTAATTCTCACATCTAATTCTCAGAACATAAATGTTTTGTATAGTTCTCCAGAGAGGTCTGGCGTGACAAGTTTCTGGCACAAAATTACAACTCCAGAGCTATTCGCCAGAATCAGTGCAAAATTAACATGGTATTAATCCAACTCAAACAAAAAAACAATCATCAGAACTTTAAGCAGAGCTAGCGTTTCTTAAAGCTCCTAAATTTGTAATTTTGTATTCAAAACACAACTGAGGATTCTTTAGTCCCATTTCATTTTTAAATGTTTTAAGACAGTGTATGACAAAAGAAAAGCATTCCCAGAAAGGTTCAAGTACGTTTTGACAATCTTACTTAAAAGGGGAACCCCCCCCCCTGAAAACATCTTCTAATTTCTCGTGCTATCCAGTTATTTTTGGAGACTGTTGAAAAAACATAGCAATTGAAACCAGTAAACAAGCATAGAAAACTAACAGTGTTACTGGCCATGATCCATGACACAGGAAAACAGGTTGCAACTGCACAAACTGATGCAGAAAATTTCCTGGAAAGCAGCAATGTAGAAGACACAATACTATGCATTTTATTCAGATTCACAATGTTGGATTTCAGTTTGGGAAGCCCAAGTTCAAATTTTGGATTTCTCAGCAAATTTTGGATTTCCCTGTCTCCCACCTCAACAAATAAGCAATGTGGGAATACATACTTCAGAGGTCTGCTGAAAGAAAAACAAAAGCGGCAATTTTTGTAATAAATGTGTAAGAATTACTGCAAGAATTAGCTATTTGGCCAATAGCAAACCAATATTTTGGCCAATAGCAAATCCACTTTATATTTTCTTCATGGTGTCAAAATCAAAGCATCCTATCTAATCTTTGTGATGCAGAAGCAATGCCACTAGGCAAGCTAGTTATGGTCCTTCTCTCTCAATCTCTCCCTCTCAAAAAAACCACCTACAATCTTTATAAGAAATCAGTAGGAGCACCTATTCACCAATATCTCCAGTTAGGTCCCTTATTTGTTTTAAAAGATTTCTATCTTGCCTTTTCCTCCCAAATGAACGGGATACCCAAGGACAACAATAAAATAACATACTATACATTAAAAATTTTAAAAAGTAGCAAAAACATTCATAACAGCAGCATCAGTAAAAGCAAGAAACTCAATAAAAGCAGTACAGCAACAGTACAACACAAAGACGATACAACACCACTTCTTCAATAGCAGCCAATAAAAAGGTGAACAAAACTGAACAGCAACTTAAGCAGTAGAAAACCTAGGGTGAAAGGTCAAACAGGGAAGAATTGGGTAGAAGCAGCTTTGGTACCACACACCTCTTTCATACTAGGGAGTTAGATCCACACAGTATTAAAGCAAAGCATCACATGCTAAAAATGCACAGGCAAGTGTATGCAAAATTAGAACCATATGCCAAATAAAGAATGACAAGTAATGTAACTCTAAGGGTTTGAAGTAAACAAAGCAGTATGTTATCGTTCCATAAACACTGCACATCTTGCATGCTTCCTCTGAATTGATCAAAGCAAGGACAAGATACAAGATGCTTATCAGATTTTATTCAGTGGCATATTCCTTAATTCTGTCCGAGACATCCTGCCCCTGTTGTCATTTATCCGATTCCCCCATTACACACCTGTTTTAGCCTTGCTAACTCTTTCAAAGCTCGTGCCCATTGTTGCTTGTAGTGCAGCTTTGACTTGGTGGCCGATTCCAACTTCCTTTCAAGGTCCCCCTAATAAAAAGCAGAGTTCTATCAACAAACACTGTAAGTGGTAATAATCTCGAGATGATTACATAGACAGAGCTTGGACTAAGAAAATTGTTTAGCATAACACGCAACATCTAAAGCTGTTATGCAATTTTATGTAAATATTGTGGCATACAAGTATATCCTTGTTCAAGCATCAGCCTTATTTTTATTGTCTAACAAAGTGAAACTGGATTAGTCTGTACTCCAGGACAGTTCATGTAAACAGTTTTTAAACATCTTCAAAGGACCCATTTTCTATACCATATTTCAGGTTAACTGATGATGCAAAGGCTGGCAGTATCTTATCCTGGAAATTGCAGCTAGTACATGCCTCTTAATCTGGTTAGAGTGGCCTTTTATGCCTTCAGTTTGAAAAGCCATATCTCCACCCACTGACTTACACTCCTTCAAAGAAGGAAGAAAAAAGTACAAAGGTTTCCTAACTCCCACGACAAGCACTGCCAACAGGACTTGAATGAGCAGCATCAGCACTGCTGCTACTGAGCTATGAAAAATACTACTACTATGTATTCCTGAGCCATGTTGGGTCTGATGTAAGGAACACTCAGGCTGACTTCATTTCTACTGCTACGAATCTGAAGCAGGCTAGGCATTTGAGAGATGGGAGTCTTCTGGTGAGAACTTCAGCTACTTTCTTTTAAGGTGCGAGGAAGCAAAACCATGTGCACATACATAACCTGTGCACAAACCTGTGGGACTAAGGGGCAAGCAGTCCTCATTCCTTCCATTATTGTCACAAGACACTATAGGAAACATTTTAAAAAATAGCCAGTCTCCTATTTTGGAATAGGATATGGAATATTTGCCAGCTCAAATTAACTGGCATCTCAATTGTAACACAAAAGACTTGAAGGAACTGGCTCCAGGGCAAGAAAATGAGGTTTCAGAGTATGTAATGGTCTAGGAATTTGAGAGAGCCCCTGAGCTGTCATTAGAGAATGCTCTTTTTTCAAATCCTTTCCAACACTTCACCCAAAAGGGACAAGAACTGCTTGTCCTGGGGGACACCATGAGAAATCAATTTTTTTTCCACAGGCTCTGAATATTTGTTACCTATCCCATGTCTAAGGCATGGACAGTTTGGGATTATGAAAACAAATATACTCAGCACTGTCAAACCTTGTCACAAACCAGGCACTTTGTCACATCTCTCATAAGATTAAGCAAGCGTAATCTAAAAAACAATCGCAAGCAACCAAAATTCTGAAGTCAAATTTGATTGATACAACATGATTAAGCTCTAGAGTCCACTTGCACCTAAATGGCAAAACACTGTCATGAAGAATCATTTGCTAACAGATGCCATGTCACCATTATTTTTCATAGTATTACCAGCAGTTGCTCAAGTGGAATACACACCCAATTTATTCTAGACCAAACTTGATTTTTAAGTATATTCCACTTAATATACAGCTGGTGGCAATAGTATGGATAACTGCTCCACAGCTAGGAACTTCCAACCTTGGCTTGGCCTTCAAAGCAACAGCATCTCCCAGGAAGAATTTTGTTAAGTATATTTTTATACCTTAAGCATATTTTTAAATTTGTTGTAAATTGCAAGCCTCAGGAACGGAATGTACATTTGAAACATTTGTTAATATCCATAGACATACCTTCTCTAAAGTTAAAATACTTATTTCTGATTGCAAGCGGATTTCAGGTGTGCTGCTCTGCTGCTCTTTGTACTGTTGAAACTCTTTTTCCAGAGCCTTATACTTGTTTTCCGCTTCATGCAGCTGTTTTAAAAAATGGAGCACTTGAATTAAGTGTATACCTGGATGATAACAAAAGCACAACACTGGGGAGGAACACATTTCCACCAAGAGCCTATATTTATAACTATTTCTAGGAGATAACAGAACCACTGCAAGGATAAAATAACCTGTTATTTTATGAATAAAATAAATTGTCTTCCTATATGAATGACCACAAGATAAACCTTTACCTATAGTCTTCAGCCATACATCTAGCAATGTATGTTGTCAATAGCATTTAAGATCTACTACTGAGAAGACAGGGAACATTTAAATTACCAATTCTGTGATTGATATAGAAAGAGAATCAACCCCAGCACCCCAATTCATATTAGGAAGAGAAGTACTAGTTTCAAATATAAAAATCAAGCTTCAATTTGCACATAACTGGGTGCATATCATTCAATCCTCTAGCGCAGGGTTCTCCAAACCACAGCCCGGGAGACAAATCCAGCCCGCCATAAGATTTTATTTACAGCAACTTAAAATATTTGATACTTTTACTCAACATTGTTTCTTTGTAAATGCCACACTTCTCTTTTGTTCATACTTATTACAAAAAAATCCACGTAAAACTTATTCATTCGTTTAGATTTCATTCATAAAAATTTTTTTCTGCCCACAAAAATTAGTAAACTAGACTAAAAACAACTCGTACTAAAAGATTGGAGACCCCTGCTCTAGTGAATGTTTTGTGAACAATAGTGAGAGCAACAACAGTAATTAGGTAATCAAAGCTATTCAAGCTAAACTCAATAGAATTTATGCTCCGTTTTTTTCTCTTCCCTCCTCATAGCCAGTCTGATCCAGTATTGATCTTGGATCAGGACAGTAAACTCAAAACACAAATTTACAGAATAGCTCTGAATAAATGCCTATCAACTGGAGTTCCATGAACTTCATAGGATGACGATGATAAATCAACAGCATGCAGGAGGGAGGCAGCAAGCCAAAAATACTTTTCACATGGGGGAGCATATTTTCAGGGAACCGAGGTTTTTCTGAGCTGCATAACACAACATACATTTCTGTGCTACAACATGTAAACTAAGCAATGTATTTATTGGAGGATATTTATACAGAGACAACTTTAAAGTTATTCTGTAATGCATTGTCAGATGAAGAAAAAGGCGCTCTCATATAAGAACATAAGAAGAGCCCTGCTGGATTAGGCCAAGGGCCCATCTAGTCCAGCTTCTTGTATCTACCATATACCTGGATTTTCAGAAGGCATTTGACACGGTCCCCCACCAAAGACTGCTGAAGAAACTTCACAGTCAGGGAATAAGAGGGCAGGTCCTCTTATGGATCCAGAATTGGTTGAGGGCCAGGAAACAGAGAGTGGGGGTCAATGGGCAATTTTCACAATGGAGAGAGGTGAAAAGCGGAGTGCCCCAGGGATCTGTCTTGGGGCCCGTGCTTTTCAACTTATTCATAAATGACCTGGAGACAGGGATAAGCAGTGAGGTGGCCAAGTTTGCGGATGACACAAAACTTTTCCGGGTGGTAAAAACCAGAGACGATTGTGAAGAGCTCCAGAAGGATCTCTCCCAGTTGGGGGAATGGGCAGCCAAATGGCAGATGCGTTTCAACATAGACAAATGTAAAGTGATGCACGTTGGGGCCAAAAACCAAAACTTTACCTATAGGCTAATGGGTTCTGAGCTGTCTGTGACAGCTCAGGAGAGAGATCTTGGGGTGCTGGTGGACAATTCAATGAAGGTATCGACCCAGTGTCCGTCAGCAATTAAGAAGGCCAATTCCATGCTTGGGGTCATTAAAAAAGGGGTTGAGAATAAAACAGCCAACATTATCATGCCATTGTACAAATCAATGGTAAGGCCACACCTGGAATATTGTGTCCAGTTCTGGTCGCCGCATCTCAAAAAGGACATAGTGGAGTTGGAAAAGGTGCAGAAGAGAGCGACAAAAATGATTACGGGGCTGGGGCACCTCCCTTATGAAGAAAGACTGCAGCGTTTGGGGCTCTTCAGTCTAGAAAAAAGGCGCCTGAGGGGGGACATGATTGAGACATACAAAATTATGCATGGAAGGGATAAAGTTGATAGAGGGATGTTCTTTTCCCTCTCTCAAAACACCAGAACCAGGGGGCATCCACTAAAGCTGAGGGTTGGGAGAGTTAAAACAGATAAAAGGAAGTACTTTTTTACCCACCGGGTAGTTAATCTGTGGAACTCCTTGCCACAGGAGGTGGTGATGGCATCTGGTCTTGATGCCTTTAAGAGGGGATTGGACAGATTTCTGGAGGAAAGGTCCATCATGGGCTATAGGCAATGATGGATTGTGCAACTTCCTTACAAAGGTGGTGGGCTACTGGTACTGGGTGCAAGGGAGTGGCAACAGGATGTAAGCATCTTGTTGTTACATGCCTCCCTGGGGCACCTGGTGGGCCGCTGTGAGATACAGGAAGCTGGACTAGATGGGCCTTTGGCCTGATCCAGCAGGGCTCTTCTTATGTTCTTATCTCACAGTGGCCCACCAGGTGCCTCAGAGAGCCCATTAGACAACAACATTCTTGCATCCTGTTGCCTCTCCCTTGCACTGTCCCTTTCTCCTGAATATTGAGGTCTGACTTGGAGGCTGTATTCTAGGTGATACTTTCATCCAAGACAAGCATAATCTACTAGAAATAGTGACCATTGGTGTAATGGCCCTTATCTTGATAAACTTCTTCCAGAGGAAAACTTGACAGATCCATGCTATTATTTTAAAAGGGCACTTAATTTTGTTTTCTTCTGTTAGGCCTTTTGAGTTGCATGCTGTGGCATATTATTACTGACAATTTTTATGACTATTACTATTTTTAATTGATAATGTTTTATGGTTTTAATTCTGTCCTATGGTTGAAAAACAGCAAACACATGGGGAAAAGTAAACATTGTAGCCAAATTTTCAAGGCTGAAGTTAAAAACAAACAAACCAAACCCCTTAGTGTAGTGTAGACCAAACATTTTAGCTCCAGGATCACTTTTTAAAATGAATCGGAACCCACTAGCTTTGAATATAGAGATTTAGAAAGACTGTGCGTGCATGGGTACACACACTTTCTAGACTCTAGAAACTGAGTTAAGGAACTGTTCCCCCAAACCTTTACAGTCAATCCAGAGTACCCAAAAGGCTGAACTGGAGAGCAAGATGTGCAGTTAGGGATTGCCAGGCCAGACAAAAGGCTCAAATTGGGTTCATACATGATGGATAGCAAACTAATTACAAAAGAAAAATAAGAAAATGTGACATTTTAATTTAGGGTATGACAATTACCTAATACCATAGGTTAGTATTCCTGCTAACCATTTCCTTCTGCAACCTGGGCAAGGTTGCTTGCAAAGATTCTTCAAAAACGTTTTGCAACTCACCAAAAATCGGCTCACAACTCACTGGTGGATCCAGACCCACAGTCTGGGAAACACTCCCTTAGTGTAAACAGGTTGGCCTTAATTATTAGCAGGTGTTCCATTCCCGGAACCCCCATGGATACCAAAATCCACGGGTATTCAAAACCTGTGTTTTTGGCCCACGCCCACCCTATGAATCTGACTGGAGCTGTCCAGAGGATTTTCTGAGGAACAGGGGGCCACAAGCTGCCATTTCAGAATGTCCATTTCAGATTAAAAAAACGTGACTTCCAGTTTTTCAGGGAAAATAGAAATGACGTTTTTATGTCTTATAAGCCCTGAAGCCCAGGGAAGCCCTGAGTGGGTTCGGAGGGTAGGAGTGGGCCCAAAACCATGGGTTCAGAATCAGCAGATTCTGAAATCCATGAGTCCTGAATCTAGGGGCCCACGGATATTTTTTAAGAATTTCTTCCTTCACAGCATAGCAAGAGAGCTATAGAAAGGAAAAACAAAAATCCAGGCAATCACAATTCAAGTGGTCAAGAGCAAGAGGAAGTGTTTTGTTCTATAATGCTTGCAGCTCACCTAGACACAAAATCTGTCACTGAACATTCTAAAAGCAAATATATTTTAATATTGGTCTTATAATTTAAAAAAGGGAGGGTGTCTTCAAAGAGTATCAATTGTGTCCAATTTAATCTCGTAGCCTCATTCAAACCCTACTGAAAAGCTTAGGGTGCCATCCTGAATAGCACTTCTGCCTCCGAGAGCTCCCTGCACAAACAGAAGCTTCCTTTGTGAATGCAAGGGATGCTCCTTGCATTCAGAGGAAGCTTCCACATTCAAAGCGAGTTCTCTATGGTAGAAGTGCTGGTCCAGACGTCACCTTTTTATTCTTAGAAGCTATATCAATTTCTAAATCGAGGTAAATACTTAAGGACTTTGGCAAAAGGTAAAATCTCACTCACTTGTTGATGTAGGCGAATCTTGTCCTCTTCCAATTGTCTGAGCTTCAACTTCTCCAGTTCAACTTGGTGTATTCCATCTTCTTTGACACGCCGTATTGTATCTTGAAGCTCCTGAAGATTCCGTTCACGTTCTGTCTGGACGTCTTTCTTTGCTCGCTGGAGCTTAAAATGTTTTAAACCAGCAGTTTTAGAACTGCAAGTTACCCCAACATAAACTCACCACACTTCATTTAGAATGCATATTTCTCAAAGCCACCGTTTACTGCCAGCATGTATTTCCTTTTCAGTGTGATGCAGCTTAGCTGTGTGATCCATGTTTACAAAAAGTATATTCAAAAGAACCTTTGGAGTTGAGACTGAAATCCTAGCTTTCAGCTGTTTTTTCTTTACTAGTTTTTACATCAGAAAGTTGAAGTTAATTTTATACTGTTTAGGATAGAGTTATTCAAAATATACAAATTGTGTATTTTTCCCTATCCAATGACAATGAACCCTGCCAATGAACTAGTAAAGTCCCAAAACTATGTACCAGAAAAATCCACATTCCATAGCTGACAAAAGCTAAAGTCAGCAGGGTCAAAGCTCAGTAGAGGAGCATCTGATGTGCATGCAGAAGGGCCCAGATTCAATCCCTGGCCACTGCAGGTAGAGCAGAGAAAAAGTCCTGTCTGGAACCGCAAAGAGCTGCTGACAGTCAGTGTTGACAACAATGTGCTATATGGATCAATGTTTTGACTTGGTATAAGTCATTTTTCCTATGGACATTCAAGTGCAAGCCTAAGCATGAATTTGAATCATTTTTCTGTTGAAAGTATTTGGCTTCCCCAAATGCATAATAGTATAGACAACACTGCTTTGCATATACCTACCTCGGTTTCAGCACTGACAAGTTGTTTTTCACGCTTCTCCAAGTCAGTCAAAGTTTTTTGAAGTTGTTCTTCCAAAACTGTATATTCTGCAACCTAGAAAGCATTTTTTTTTTAAAGAAAGGTTAAAATACGTCTAAGAAACCAGATTGCAGGTTGGTCTAAAAACCAAGAAACAGATATAAACAACTGTAAGTTGTTAATAAGTATAAATATAAGTATAAATATTTATAATATATATAAGTTTTAAATATTTTTAAATATATAAATATTTTAAATATATATAAGTATAAATATTTATAAGTATAAATATATAAGTTGTTAGTAAGTATAAATAACTTACTTGTAGAGATATATACAAAGTAAATACCCAGTTCACTAACACTGGAAGGACTCAGCCCTAGAGTTTGATCTACTGATACTGTATATACTTCAACAGGCCAAGGACTAATCATATTGGTTATTCTTCCACTATTAAGTGGGCAGTGCCATGCCTGTACTTGGCGTGGCACTGCCCGGCCTTCTCCCCATTGTGCAGCTCTAGTGCACCTGATGGGGGTTGCAGCTGCAGCCTTGCTGGCAGCACTCACTTGGCCATCTAGGCTCTCTGTGCAGGCTGTACTCAAGTCACTTCTGGATCAGGTGTGGCTTGTGTAGCCTTGTGGGAACTACATTCAGGTCGCCTCCAGATTCGTTGGCTCTTCTGCCTCTGGCCAGGCCTTCAGCAGCAGCTACGCTTGTGTCTCTTCTGGGCGCAGAAGTGCCTACAGAGCTGAGAGTCTGAAGCAATGGCTGTATCCTCACCAGCCATCAACAGGAGATCCTCTAAGTTGGGGGAAGACAAGCTTCATGGCAGTGCTGCCTACAGAATCAGCAATATTTCGGGCCAGCCTGGACCCGGCCAAGTACAACTGGAATGGAGAAAGGAAGGGGCAAAGCTTGAGGCAGAATTAGGGCTAAGCCCAAGTTAGGCCTCAGAAAGCCTCAAAGTGCAGGGATGAAATTCCCAGGGGCATTCTGAACCCAACAAGGATGAAGTAGCCAGGTCCTTTCCACCACCCCACCCCAGGACACACTAATCAGGGGGAGAGGCCAACATCTATATACCACTCTCTGTGCTGGAATATCTCTAAGGTTTGTTACATTTATGTGTAAACAAACCTCTCATACAGGTTTATGGATTACAATATGTGTCAGTTTGTTCCTTAATATTTGCCTCCCCATTGCTAACTATCATGGTAATTTGTTATACTATGAATATCTAAGAAGATAAAAACAGTCTTACTTTTTTCTTTACCAAAGCCTCTCTTTCCCGGTCCCTTTTTCTCCACTCTTCTGCAAGAGCTTGCATGTGAGCCAGCTCTTTCTTCTTTAGCTACAAAAAGCAGACCATTTTTTTCTTAACGTTCTTAGTTTTGAAAAACCAAAGGGCTGTTTTAGCTTTTTTTAACAAATAACTCAGCACTGCTTAGTGGGAATCCTCTTTCCTCAAGAACCTACCAAATTAAGTTTTCAGACAGACTTAGATTCCAGATCACACACTGGTTTTAGGTTCAAATAACTCTTGCTATCTTCACTAAACAAAAGACAGTTTATAGCTCTCTTCATATAAAATGAAGTTACATAACATTCAGTAAAAAATGAAAAGCTTTATACATCACAATTACAACTTTCTTAAAATTCAGAAAAATACTACCAGTCTATATAAGAATCCTAGGTTAATGAGTACTGCTGTCGTGATCCAAGGAAAGCCTTTAAACTAATAAACAAGGAAAGCCTTTAAACTAATTTCAAAAGTACATGTAAGTTTCCATGTACATGTAAGTTGAGATCAACTAGACTAAAGTAGTATGGAGGGTAAGAAAGCAACTACCTATTGAAGAGGAACAAAAAAATGTATCATTGGCTATTGCCTTTCACTTGCCAAGCTGCATCCCTCTCTCTAGACAGGGGACTTTGTATTATATTGCAAGGCCCATCCTGAAACCACATGTAGCTGAAATTACCCTGCAACCAGGATCAACAACCATGAGACTAGTACTACAAGGCACTTTTTGAAGTGGTGCTCCTCTTATATTTAGCAGGGGGAGAGCAATTGTCCCTCTTCACCCCTGCGCAGTGTCTTTTCTAGTGGCTGTTGCGGGTGGTGTTCTGCCTTTTTTTAGATTGTGAGCCCTTTGGGACAGGGAACCATTTAATTTTATTATTACTATTTGCCTGTAAACCGCTTTGTGAACTTTGTGTTGAAAAGCGGTATATAAGCACCTGTTGATTGATTGTTGATTGATAAATGTTAGTGATTGGAAAATGGGCAGCACACCACAAGAGCTCCCATCTCAATGAGTACCAACCTTTGCACCCAAGAACTAAGTAAGACTGATCTTGAAAATACAGACTCTTTTCAGAGTTTGTTTACGTATTCATAGAGGTAAGTTGCAGAACTGCTGTCAACATATTAACAGTACATTTGCAAAGTTGCAGTGAGATGCCTCATAGTCTAATCACAACAAACAGAATTGTGGCACAGAGACTAGACTATGACATAACAGTGTCAGTGCCTGATGCAAAACACCTTTTTCATATAAAGTTGTTACATGACAAAGACAGCTGGCGTGTGTCTAGCACAGTTTGCTAACCTGGGAAACATTCCTGGGGTATTCCCCCTTAAGGGGAGTGGCCAGGTATGGATGCTTGACAGCACTGCAGGTCAGGCACCATCCCCATCCCCCGCCAGCACTTACAGTGGTCCCAAAATCTGAGTAGGACATTGGGGACCACTGGACTAGCATGATTATCCTGAGACTTGTGTAAGACAATTAACCACCAAAGAGCCACCAAAGATGGCACAGCCTTGCATGCTTACCATTTGTTAGTAACTTTAAGATTTGACATGCCAGGATGAACATGACAAGCATATGATGGTGCTATACAAAAGCAAGGATCAAGAATTGGCATCCTATATAAAAGTCTTCTTCCCATTATTCTTCCTACCTGAACTGCAACCTAACTATGAGATATTTCTCACTATCCTGACAATGACTTTTTTGTTTTTAAAGAACAGGTTTTAAGTCTGATAAAGAGTTACAAGGAGTACAAACAAACCTGGTTCTCAAACAGATCTTCTTGCATTTCTTTCCACATTTCCAATTCAAGAGCTGCTTTGTATTCCAGAGTTTCTCTTGGTTCTGGCTGAACTGCTGGAGCATTATGAGGTTGAAGTGGAGGGGCTGGCAGTGGCTCATCAGCACCGAGACCCTAAGCATGGAAAGGCTTTTTAATGACAGTGAAATTTTTAATCACTCTCACTCTCCCCCCCCCTCTGAAAAGATGTATTTTCACTTACACGAGAAGAATCAGACACGAGAACCTCATGCACTTTCACAAGCCCATAATCTTCTAGAGTCACAGTATAAGAAAGGTCTGCTATCTTATTGCTTGTCCTACAAACAAATATCCAAAGCATTTAATTTCTTCTTTCAGTTGAGACTGACATAGCTACCGACTAGCCTTCATTTACAAAGAACCAAACAAGGCAAGAAATTCTTACAATTTTAATTATTTATTTAAATCTCTCCCCCATCCACCCTCAACACAGACATGTACATTTGCTCATTTACTCTAAAGCCGCAAAATTACAATTACAAAAAAAATAGGACTTCACCTTTTCTCTCAAGAGTTGGGCTCAACCTTTTTTTTTTTTTTTTAATAATAATATTTCTTTATTTAATTTCAGTCATGGGGCAGGGATACAGAAAACAAAGGGAAAAGGTAAACTCAGGCATACACATAAGGAAATAGCTACAACATGCCCAAAATAATCTATAACTTTACTTATCATTCCAGCTTAGTTTCAAAATTAAAATATCTTACTATATAGTCTTAAATTTCATCTTTCAACACAGGGTATCCATCCAATCATAAAAACATTTCCATATCTTACTAACTCTGTTCGTTTTAATTTCTCTCATTTTCTCTGTCAAAATATCCATCTCCGCAACTTCATAAATTTTTCCCAACACTTGTTCAACAGTAGGGATTTTATCATTCTTCCACTCTTGCGCATACAACAATCTTGCTGCTGTGGTTACATAAATAATCAAATATTTTTGCTTTAAATCTTCTATACCATCCATAATGTTCAACAAAAATATTTCTGGTTTAAACGGAATTATACATTTCAATATCTCTTGCAAAATTTTTTGTATCTCTCTCCAAAATCTTTTAGCATGCGTACAAGTCCACCAAAGATGAAAGTAGGTACCAACCCCGCATTTACATTTCCAGCATATATTTGATGAATTTTTATACATTTTAGAAATTTTATCTGGTGTCAAATGCCATCTATAAAACATCTTATATATATTCTCTTTGTATGAAGCCGCTTTTAATAATTTAATATTACTTTTCCAAACCTTTCCCCATTCCTCTAATGGAATAGAATGTCCAAAATTTCTCGCCCACTTCACCATTGCTTCCTTTACTTCTTCATCTTCCATCTTTAAATTCAACAAAAATGTGTACAATCTCTTAATAAATTTATCCTTATCTATTAATAAAATTTCATCAAATTCCAGATTTTTCTCATAAAATCCCAATTTTAAGTCTTCTTTAAATCTCGATCTTATTTGTACTGCCGACCACCAATCTAAGTTAATACCCTTATCTTGCAAAAATTTTTCTGTTAATAATTGTCCATTTTCATCCAACAGCTCTGCATATGTCCTATTTTGATCATCTCTAAGCCAGCCTGGTTTCGTTCCAATTTCTAATGGTTTTATCCATCGAGGGATTCTATTATAAATCTTATATCTTATTTGGTCCCAGACCCACAACAATGCTTTCCTAAGACAATGTTGTTTAAACGTCGGATAATACTTCGCCTTATCATATATCAAAAATGCATGTGGTCCAAGTTGTAAATCAAACATCTCTAAATTTATAATCCTCTTATCTATCGGACAAATCCATTCTTTTATCCAGTTCAACGCTGCAGCTTGATAATAAAGCAAAAAATTTGGAACACCGCATCCGGCTCTCTCCTTAGAGTCCTGTAGAAGTTTCAACCGAATTCTTGGTTTCTTCCCTTGCCATATAAATTTAGATATCATTTTATCTAATTCTTGAAAATACGTTTTCTTTAGAATAACAGGAATTGTTTGAAACAAAAAAAGTAATTTTGGAAGTATATTCATTTTAATTGTCGCAATCCTTCCCAAAAACGATAATTGTAGTTTCTTCCATCTATCACAATCATCTTGAATTTCTTTTAAAATCTTATAGTAATTATCCTTCATTAGATTACTATTTTTAGACGTTATAATAATCCCCAAATATCTCAGCTTCTCAGTCAACTGTAAGCCCCATCTTGCAAAGTCCTTTTTCTCTGAAGATTTTATATTCTTTAATAATAATTTTGTTTTCTGATAATTTATTTTCAGACCAGCCACTTCACCATAATCTTTTAAGATTTCCAATAATCTAGCAATAGATTCTTTAGGATCTTCTAAAATAAAAACTAAATCATCAGCATAAGCTTGTAATTTGAATTCTTCTCCTTGAATTTTAATTCCTTTAATACTACCATCTTCTCTAACTACTGTTGTTAAAATTTCTAGGGAGAGTATAAATAATAACGGCGATAATGGGCAGCCTTTTCTTGTTCCTTGTTGAATTATAATTCCTTCTGTCAATTCCCCATTTACTTTAATCTTAGCCGTTTGTCTCTCATAGATCCCTTTTATAGCCAAAAGAAAATGCTGTCCACAACCTATCGCTTCCAACATCAACTTCATAAAATTCCAATTCACATTATCAAAAGCCTTCTGTGCATCCAAAAAAATCAAACCCAATTTTTTCGAAACATCCTGTTCACAATATTCCAACACATCTATAATTGTTCTCATATTCTTTTTTAATTGTCTTTTTGGAAGAAATCCCGTTTGGTCCTGATGAATCCAAATCGACAGAATCTGTTTCAATCTTGTTGCTAAAATTGTTGTAAAAATTTTATAATCAACATTCAACAATGAGATCGGTCTATAATTTTTAATATCATTAGCTTCAGTTTGTACCTTGTGAATTAATGTTATTGTTGCTTCTTTCCATGATTCCGGAACTATTCCCGAAGACCATATCGTATCCAATACTTCTTTAAAAGGCAAAATTAAAACCTCTGAAAGTTTTTTATAATATTGTGCCGATATGCCATCTGGACCTGGCGCCTTGTTAGCATTTTGATTTACGAATGCCTCTCTTATTTCATCTAATGAAATTTCTTTTTCCAAATCTTGCTTCTGTAGTTCTGTCAGCTTTATTTTGTTATGTCTTAGAATATATTCCTGTTGTTTTTTACTATCAATATCTTTGCAATCATACAGTCTTTGATAGAAGCACTTCACAATCTCTTTAATCTCCTTAAGATTATATTTTTCTTGACCAAATATATCTTTCAAGCTATTTATATTATTTCTCTGCTTTTCCTTCTTGAGCTTATATGCCAACCATCTCCCTGGCTTGTTGGCATTTTCAAAATAATTCTGTTTAGCCATTTTCAATTGTCTTTCCAATTCTTCCATTTGCACAATATTTATTTTATGTTGAATTTTCTTAATTCTCAATCTTATCTTGGTATTTAATGGGTTATCTTGAGAATTCATTTCTTCTTGTTTTAAAATTGAAAGTAGCTCCTTCAATTCTCTTTGTTTCATTAATCTTTGCTTCTTTCCTTCTCTTATCATCAATCCTCTAAAAAAAGCTTTACTCGTATCCCAAACCATTTGGGGTTTCACATCTTTCTGTAAGTTGATTTTAAAGAACCACTCCATTTCTGTCTTCACAAATTTCACGAATTCTTCATTTTCCAACTTCGAATTATCTAATCTCCACTGCCACCTTTTCTTCTTTTTATTCAAAATCAGCATAATAGGGTTATGATCTGCAAACGTATTGGGAAGTATCTCAGCTTCAAAATGTCCTCCTCCGCTTAGAAAAGAAATCCAACACATATCAATTCTTGACCAGGATTTATGCCTTGCAGAGTAAAAAGTAAAATCTTTATTTTCTGGATTCAAGGTTCTCCAAGCATCTATTAAATTGAGTTCATCAACCATTTCTAAAAAAGATTTTGGCAAGATTCCTCCTCTTCTTTGCTTTTTATCAGATTTTCTATCCACTTTTTTATCAAAAATAGCATTGTAATCTCCCATAATCACAAATTCCATATTATCATAATTAATTAACCTTTTATGCAGTAATTCATAAAACTTCTCTTGTTTTTTATGCGGCGCGTAAATATTAATCACCAATATTTCTTTATCATCAACTTGAATTTTAATTATCAATACTCTTCCCTCTTCATCTTTCCAAATCAACTCAGGTGATAGCTTCTGTTTTACATAAGTTGCAACTCCTTTCTTTTTTTTCATTTTATCCAATGAAGTAAATAGCGTGCCCAACTTATTATTTTCCAAAAGTTTTTTTTGATTTTCTCTAATATGAACCTCTTGTAAACAAATGATATCCAAATTCAATTTTTTCAACTGTAAAAAGGTCTTTTTACGTTTTTGAGGAATGTTCAAACCGTTAATATTAAGGGAGACAACTTGTATTTGAGCAACCATGATTAGTTCTTCTTATTTTTTTTCCTATCGGATTCCTCCTGCTTTCTCATCCTTCTTGTAGTAACTCTTGGAGGTTTTGGTGCAGTTGCTCCTAAATCTTCCGTCTCATCCTGAGTCCCTTCTTCCTCTTTATCTTCTTCCTCTTGAGAGCTATCTTCCTCTTCTGAACTGCTACTCTTTTGTTGCTGTTTTGTAAACAACTCCACTGGGATCTTCTCCTCCACTTTTTCCTTTTCCGAACTGCTAAAATCATGATCATATTTTTCCATGAATTGACGCAGCTTGAAAATTGAAGTGATATTTTGTCTTCTCCCCCCATAAGTAAAGGCCAGGCCTTCCGGAAGAGACCACCGGTACCTAACATTTTTGGTTCTCAACAGTGTAGCAAGCCCTTTATATGGTGTTCTTCTCTTCCGTACTTGAAAAGGAATTTCGCGTAAAATCAATATCTTGTTTTCTGCAATATATCTATCCTTTTCTTCCAGAATTTTCAGCACTTCATCTCTCAACCTTTTCTTCACAAACTTTATCATCACTTCTCTGGGTTTATTATTTCTTCTTGAAAAGTTTGATTCAATCCGGTATATCGAGTCTAAGCCCTCCTCCAAAACTTCTTCTGTTAGACCTGTCTCTTCCATCAACCAATTTTTAATCACTTCATAGCTTTGTTCCTCAGGATTATCAGGGTAGTTTTGCAAGCGAATCAAATAACCAGCTTTCTGCATCTCTTGCCTCATTTGCACCAATTGAACCTCCTCATGCTCTATTTTCAATTCATTTAATTCAGTTTCCATTTCTTTAAGTTTAGTACGGAACTTTTTCCTCTCTTTAATCGCTTGTTTCGCTTGCTTTGTATTTTTAGTAATTTGAACCTGTAGCTCATCAATTTTCTGGTCAATCTTAGCTGTCACTCTACTTTCTGATTCTCTTATTTCATTCCTTATTTGTTCAAACAGCCATTGAAATGATTGAGTTGATTCTTGTTGTATGCTTTCTCTCCTTTGTTCTCCAGTCCTCTGATCCTGTCTTATTAATGCCATAGTCTGTAAGTTTGTTGCAGGTGAAGTCCTCACAGGGGGTTTAGAGCTATCCTTCTTTTCTTTATCTCTAGATGTCATTTTACTTCTAATTTAAAATTGAAAACCCCTAACACTTTTCCAAAAACCTCAAAATATAAGTCAGCAAGTTTTAAATATATATTTATCCACACCCCCAACAAATTTCACACAACTATCACATCAAATATTAATCGCATCAGTCCCTTCCCTCCTTATATAATATCAAACTCCACTTCGTTTTAAAAATAAAATAGTCCCCTGTAATAGTTCCTTTTCTTCTCACTATTCTGTATTGATGTCGCTCCAAGTCACTTCATATCCCTCCGCCTCTTCACGATGAACAAAGAACCGGAACTCCTTCTCTATCTTTCAGCTCTCTCCACGGCTCTATCCCCGCACAATAAATCCAGTCGGCGGAGGTGGGGAGACGAAGTCGGCGGAGGTGGGGAAACGAAGTGCAGCAAAGTACAATTGAACTCCCCACAGCTCAAACAGCTTCGGAGCAAAGACAGTAAAACCAACAACAATCGAAAAGAGCAGAGAGGAAATATTCTATTTCTATTCCCCTCTGTCCCCCTTTTTTTTTTTGCTGTAAATACCCTCACGATGCGGACCTCCAACGCCAATCTTAGATTCCTCCGCGAAGTCTCCGTCCAGCCGCCATTAATCCAAGCCTCCACTCAAACGATTTCACACCCACACACACACACACAAAAAAAGACGACCACGTATAGCGAGCCGCCTATGTGAAAATGCAGCAACTGTGAGTAGCGCTGTTTATTTTCCTCCGCTGCACGTTACTTGATCCAAGCCCAATTTTCCCTCTATTCCGTCGATTTGTAATCCAATCCGCTCACGTTTGTATTCCAAAGTTTATTCCAGTTGGCAAAACTCTCCACAGTAGCAGATAACGACCAATCAAACAAAAAAAAAAGTTTTTATTCCGTCTTGGGACAAAACCAGGAGGTTAATAAAGTTATTTCAGACTAGATGCTTTCCTCCTGGAACGCTCCACGCCGCAATAAACAGAAGCCCAAAAATTACGATCCCTTCGCAAATCAGATAACCCTTGTGTTTATCAATACTATCAGTTCTACTCACTCAGAACGGCATGTTGGAGCTTGGAAGCGTAGCCTCGGCTATGCAGCCAAATGTGGCTGCTTTCCGTCTTCTGCACGCCTTCGGGCTCTTCTCCTGGAGATCCCGGCCGCCGCCGCGACCCACAGAAAAAGAATGCCTGGCAGTTAAATTCCCTCTCCTGGGAATTTAGCGACTCACCAGCCGGTGAATCATGCAAAAAAGAACGGAAAAACGACTCTGGTCCACGGAGCCCTGTTCAGGACCGGCCATTTTAGCACCGGGCTAGACACGCCCCCCGGGCTCAACCTTTTTTGTGCCATGACCCCAATATATAAAGTATAAGACTGGGGAACTCACTGTCAATACCCTCCCCTCCCAGGTCCTTATCCACCCACTCTCTGCTCCCAGGGCTATTCACTGTAACTAAACATTCTTATTAGAGAGAACAGAAAAAATGACTATGAAGCCCGGCAGTAAGGCTGTTTTAGCACAATTGTATTGTTGTTACAATTATCAGGATCTTAGGATCCTGAGCAGGGCTGGGACACAATCGCCTGGTACCTGAAAGGGTACAGCAAATGCCTCCCCCTTTACTTGGTGGTGCTCTAGTCCAGTGATCTTCAACCTTTTTCATTCCCATAAGTTGCCGCAACCCCACAACTGAGGCCTCATGACCCAATTGGGGTCCCGACCCCAAGGTGTTCTTCAACAAGATGAATTGCGATATGAACTGAAACACGTGAACAGTTGGGACAGAACGTTGTTTGTGGTGTACTGTGGTCAGTACTGTGGTGATTGTACTGTGGTCAGTAGCAGCCAGTGGTTGTCCAGCCCCTTGGTTGGTTCCTAACAAGTTGGTTGGTTTCTAACAAGTACCTACAGATTGTCCTGGCAGAACACAGTTCTTACTTTGAAGACTCTTCAAGGTCTCTGAGAGGGATCTACATACTAGTATGTTTAAAAGGGCCCAAGAGAGCCTGAAAATCACATGGTTATCAAGACTTGTTCCTTTTTAAGAATGTGTAGCATGCCTATGTTTCTTCTGATCTCATCTAGAATACTAGTGATGCCCATTGCACTAGTAACTGCATAGCAGCTGCTCCTTCCAATCACTTGCAATGCGTTGCAAATACTTGTAGACTGCTCTTCTTCCAAAAAAATACTTCAGTCCACCTTCTGTCCCTCATTTGATCCAGACACAAAGCCACCCTTTTTTTCTTGAAATCCTGTTCCAACTACCTTGATAGTACCAGCTGAGATTCTTCTTCTTCACCTTGGAAATCTCCAGGTTAACTTCAACTTGACATGCTCAGAAGCTTATTTCAATAAGCCTGTGCAAAAGCTGGGGCAGTTTCTGTCTTTTAAGACAGGAATGTTTAGCCATCTGTGCACCAGAAAGGAGCAGGTTTTGACCAGGTGTTCATTTTCAACACATCTTCAACATGCATGGATCCAAAGCCTTAAGCCAAATGTATGCGACTCTAAAGAACTGTCTTAACGCTACATCCACACACAATCTGGCATGTGCAGACATAGGATGGACTGCTATCTGGTATCTGGTATTTTTTTCCCAAAATAAACATTTCAGCCTTTGCAGTCTGTACACAGAGTGCAGTGCACACTCTTTAAATTTTTCGAAGACAGTTACAGTGTTACTAAAGAATCAAGACACTTCAAGAATTTAAAGATTGTACAGACTGCACCGTACAGCAAATCTTACATATCTACATTCATTTAACAAGCTTCCTTTTCACCATGTTTAAACTCAATAGCTCCCTCTGCTAGTTGCAAGAGATACAAATAAATATCTGACCTTTGAAACAAACCACCACATGGGACTACATTTTTCTGTATCAGTGACAAGAAGTTCTAAAGCCAATTATGTTTGAAGGCGTGCCACCTAGCGGTTATTAGGTTTAGGTACAATTAAAACCAATGTTTTGTCATAGGAGGAAGAAACATATTGCAAGGTTAAGATTTTGGGTTCTGAAATGTAAAATTGTCATGCAACATTACAAAAAGTTGTTTTTAAACAAAAAATATTCAAGTTCCACACTGGAAATCGGTCTTCACAAATTCAACAATCAACACTGGAAAGACTGAACACAACAGCTAATTTTTGAATCTTTCTGTGCAGAGAGAGAAAGAGAGAATATGAATTTCCCAAGCTACACTCTACCACTGCCTCCACAGTAAGGCAATATTACAATTTAAATTCTAAAGACATACATTTTGGAGAAGGTTCCTATACAGTCAGCCAGCATTAACAGTGGTTTTGGAACTAGCGGGGCGTGATTTATAACCAGCAGGAAGGGTTGACCTGGACCCTCTGGAGGCAAGGGGAATTTGGTCTCTGTCTCCAGAGGATGTTCTGAGCCCAGGAGAAAACACATGCATCTTCCTGTGGCTTCTGCAGGGCTCAGAATGAGGTTTAGAAGGCGAAAAAACATAACTTCTGGGCACCGCAGAGGCCACTGGCTCTGAAGAACCTCCAGATCTGATAGGAGCCCAGCTCGGTCAGGTTCAGAGGGTGGGGTGGGGGCCCCTGAAAACCACAGATTCCAACATCTGCTGGAATGGAATTCCATTTCTGGAACAGAATTCCCATGGATAACGAGGGCCTGTCTATAGTTGAGAAAACTGAAATGTTAAATTCTAATTCAAATCAATATCAAACAGCAATTTTTAACTAATCCCAAAAGATATCAAGACCTGTAGAAAAACAAGAAATGGCTAGAACAAAGAAACTTAGGTTTTTCAAAACACACCCTACCCTTGTGCTGCTGTAATAGGGACCGTTTCTCTGAAGGTCTGACGCCAGCACTGTTCCCCATTGGCACCTAGAAAACGGGTTTTTTCCACAGTCAAAACATTTGAAAGCTGGAGTCTTGCAACTCCCATGAGCAGGTCTTTTGCCATTTTATCTTTGTGCCATAGCTCTACCAGTAATGGTAATCTGAAATACAGAAATATATTTACACATGTATAACATGTAGAAAATCTCACTTTTTTCTCACATACAATCCTGGCTAATGTTAATGGCACAACCAAGCCAAGTTCCCATCCAGACATCTAGCAGATAGGGCAGTGCCAGCCCCACTGGCAACACCAGGCCATTAGAATCACTGTGAAAAACTTGTCCACCCCCATAAAGTATGCCATGACCTCCGCAACACAGTGCCACATGATGGTCAGAGGGTCTATGTACAGTTATGTATCCTGTCCTCCACAGTCAGATAATGCCCAAAGGCTAGGAAAAGGAAATTTACATCAAAGCATTGATCAAGGTTTAAATGGATCATATAAACAGGTACCAGTTTACCAACATGAAACATATTACCTGTACTATAAGGCTACATCTATGAATTAGGAATATATATCTACATGTGCAATCCAATCTGTGCCCTTGGGCCAACGCTAACCATTTGCGTCAGCCCAACAGCACCAGTGCTGATAAGGAAGTGCCAACCAACACCCTTGCATCAGCGCTGGTGTTTGGCCAACGCTAGCAGCAGCGTCAGCCCAAGGGCGCTGGCCAATGGCTGCGCTGCTCCTGCCCCAGCCAAGTTTGGCTGGCGCAAGAGCAGTTCTGGGGGGGGGGATTAGGCCACATGGAAGCCTCTGCGCCAGGCCGCGTGGCCCTGATTCAAGTTGCACAGCTTGCTCGGAGCTGAGCCTGCTGAACAGCAGACGCAGATCCAAGCAAGCCCATCAGGGAGGCTGGCACCTACCCCGGGGCAAGAGCACAAATGTGCCCTTGCCCCAGGAGGGCTCCAGAGGCCTCCTAACTTGCGCTGGATATGGCACAAGCCTGCCAGCCTTACTGTTCCAGAGCAACTTAGAATTGCGCCCTTATTCTGTCATTTCAAAACTCTCCAGATTGGCAGTTAGTTTTTCATAAAAGCAAAAAATGTACACATACAGTAAGAAAAGTTATACTATACTGCCAGTACACATGCTACCTGAAGAAGGTATCCTGAAGCTGATGGGGCATCGTTGCAAAATCAAAAGCACAATAGGACTGGGGAAGAAAGACTTCCATGTTTTTTCTCACTTCTACTGGAGGGTTAGTCATAATAGGTGCAGCACTGCCAAAAAATGGATATGAATACCTATTGTGGAAGAGGAAAAGGAAAAATTAAACCCAGCTGAATTCCAGTAGTGTATGACTTTAGGATCTTTAGCAAACAAACTTCAAGCTAATTATACTAGTAGCTTAAAGCAATGTTTGAACATGGAAATCATGTAAGTTTTCCACTAACTCAGCTCTTCAGATTTCATTTTAACATCTCACTCTTCAATAGAGGTATTACACTTTGAATTTTCCTCTCCTGTGAGAAGTAGTGAGAAAGTTGAGCTGGTGTTCAAACTTGAAACACAGGTCTGTGCCCTTAATACGTGTTCCAAACATCAGTGGAGTTACTGCATTACAAACAATGGAATGTCAAAACTTTCACTGAATTCATCCAAAAACAATACACTAAAGTCCATAAAGGTAATGTCAATAAAGATTAGCTAACTGCTTTAAGAAAAAACAGCAAGAATGGTGCCACCACATCCTGAAAACCAGGGACATGCAGTCAAGGGAGGCCAAACTTCACCTGAGTTCCTGGACATAGGCTTCCAGATACTACCAGAGATGGTCCCAAATGCAACCAGAGATATGACCAGACACATGCAGCCTCAGCAGGCCTCAGAAAGGCTCAACATGACTGGGTTCTGGATGTGACCAGATACCTGGTAACTCGCAAGTATTATGCCACTTCTGAGTCACTGGGCATCACAGCACATCCCTGACAGAAACATAGCCTGATCCACAGGATTTCAAGTTTGTAGAAAATCTTGGAAAATATCCATTAAAGTCACAAGATCCACACATTGGGAGGGAGTCATACTTCATAAATAGAGTGTGCAGTCTCCTGTCCATGATCTTTAGGGATTCAATTAGCCATAGAGGTAGTAGTTATTCTGCTTTTAACACATCTTGTCTCATTGTGAAGGAGTTGGAGCTGGGGAGTACTTAAGAAATTTGAACAGCTAAGATGACAGAATGAAGGTAAGGGAACAGACCATCTCCATACCTAGTCAATTCTAATTAGAATCTTGGGCTACAATCTTGTACACATTTTCCTGGGAGTAAGACCCATTGAATATAATGGGATTTTTGCATAGAAATGCACTGCTACACTTAGAAAGATCAAACAACATAAATGTGCATGTGAATTCTGCATTTTTGTAACAGAAAATCAAAAAGCACCATATGCATGCACGCACGCACGCACGCACTGTACCTCAAAATGCAATTGACAGGAAACCCAGTATCTAGATTATGAATAGTTCTTAAGTCTATTGAGAAGCAGAAATGATGGGATGTTGCTGGAACAGCGATTTTTTGCCCTGAGATAGTTTCAGTGGCACCAGATGCATTGCCATGTTGAGGCTGGGAAACAGGTACTCTAGGATTCAAAGCTGCAGGAATAAACAAAGAGCAATTTGACTTTTCAAAAATTCAGCTTCTATTGAAGAGAATTTCATGCGAAACATGTTCACTACAGTTGACTGTTTGACAGTTGACAGTTGACATATTTGCATAGTTACAAGTGCATATTTACTACAGTTGACTGTGCAACAATGTTTTTGATACTGATTACATTTTGATATTGGAGAGCCAGGATGGTGTAATGGTTCTGGTGTTGGACTTAGTCCTGGAAGGATCCAGGTTCAAATCCCTGCTCAGCTATGAAGCTTCCTGGCTGACCTTGGGCCAGTCACTATCTTCCAGTCTAACCTAATTCACAGGGTTACTGTGAGGAAGGAACCATGTACACGTCCCTGAGCATCTTGTATTAAAAAAAAAACTTGTTAAAACTTTTCTACAACTTTCTTGAACTAGTTATATACTATCACAGATGACAACTTGGAAATGAGCTGATCCATACGTCAATGTTGCTGACATACACACAACTTCTCCATTGTTCAAGAAGCTTCCGTGTTTGCTATACTGTGCTAAGCCACCATAAACTGAAATTTGTACATTCAGTTTAGTTTAAAAAGAGTATGTTTAGAACCTAAATGGTTCTTCTACCATATTTGTATAATCCCTCAATGGAAGCAGTGAGGCAGATGGCATATTCTGAAAATTAAAATAAAATGTTGTCCAAAATTCACCAGGGGACTATAGAGCACCAGCACATTCCTTCTAAACTCATTCAGAATAATCCAAACCATCAAATCATCGTAAGCGATTTTTCACCAGGATGTCATAGTCTTTCATGGCTTTTTCATATAGCAGAGATCACAGTCATCAATTTACAGTCATGTCTATACAATGTCTACCTTTTTTTTGTGGTTTTGGATTCTTGTCATATTGAAGACTTTCCACTTCACTTTCTGTTGCATCCTCTTTTATGGGAGGAGAATGGCTAATCTGAGGTTGTGCCTTATGGGAGCTTTGCTCAGGTATTTTTTCTTGATCATGTACTGGAGACAAAGTTCTCTTCACATTTTCAGGCTCAGCCTTTGATACTAGTTGGATTACAGGCTAGAAAAAATACAGTGTAAAAGTAAACTTCACTTTATGTATAAAAAAAATATAAGAAAGAGGAAATAAAAATACTCATCTGTACCTGATACATTTTACTATCTCTTTGTAGAGATACGGACACTCCAACAGTGGGTGCCATATCCAAAGGCAATGGTGGCAGTTTCTGTCGAGCTCTGTTAGGTGGGACAAGAATGAATGCTCCTTCAATAGCTACTGGTTGTTCATAGACTTCCACGTTTCCTTTCTTCAGCAACCCAGTTAGAAGTATTTCAGTGCTTCCAAGGGACTGATCCCCACAGCAAAGATGGATCTAATTTTTTTCAAAAGAGCATTATGCAAATAAATGGGATGCAGACCATATTAAGAGTGATTGCAAGGACAAAAGGAGAGGAGGAACCAGGTGCACCATCCTGAGTTACTTTGAAGAAGAGTGCTATAAAAATGTGAAAAATAAATATACACGAGACACACAGCTATTTACAACAAACCTATGACACCCAAATGGAAACACAACATTCTTTACCAGGGATGTACTTATAAAGGATATCAAACTAAAAAAGTAATAGATCTTCATTAGATTCTCAGATACCAAAGTCTTCCTAAGACTTTTTTTTAATCATCCAAGAACCAGGATTCGCTCTTGGCAACAGACACATAGCAAGTCATAATCTATATAGTGGTGGCAGGAACAAAAGGCTTACAAAATTACGGTGATGCCAGACTAATGGCATCTAATGGCAGACTAATCAGACCCATGATGCCAGTCAGGGGTACTCATAATGTGCATAGGCTTAACCAGTACCACCTATGTTGGGGGATTTCTGCATAAGAACAGCATGCAGAATTACTGCCTGCCATATGAATTAATACACAAGAACATGTGCATAAGCCTGCTGACTTGAGATTCTAATTAGCTTTTCAGCTGGGATTTTTCCAGGGGTACAGTTTTTGCATGTTATGCTGCAATTAACTATCTGTTGCTGTGGGAAGCACAAACCTGATATTAAGCGGATGTTCATCTCTGTCGTGTTCAAAAATACATATCTACCTAACTTGACAAATTCAGTACCACTGGATGAGGCAATAGCCATAACTTGGATGGCTTAGAAAAATGATAGAAGGCAGAATGATAGAAGATCACTTTTGCCTCAAGATGTACCCAAGTGGCCCCTGTTGGAAACAGAATCCTGAATTTTTGAGATAACAATTGACTAGAGATAAGCTGCATTTTAAAACTTTTTGTACCTCACAGTCCTTGATGCAAAGGCTCTTAAGAACTTTTTTTCACTAGTACACTAAATTATTGCCTCAATACAAAGTTTTCTTAATGTCCAGATATGTACTTTGTTTTGAAATCTGAATTCTCCTTGTTTTAGTCCAAAATATAGCAAAATGAGGAGTTAGCTACCTGCAACTTTGAGTTTGCCAGAAAATAAGCTTTTAGAACTTCAACACTAGTACGTATTTTAACAGATGCTCTCTCAGGCTCAAAGTCAGGATTGATCAAGTCAGTGAATGGTTCATTGGTGACATCGTTGCCCAGCAGTGAATAGTAGAAGAAGAACTCAGGCTGTCGTTCTGGAAGTTTCATAGTAGTAGGTATTAGCTGTTATAAACAAAGGAGAGGAGAAGTACAAAGTCTTCAAAACAGCTTATTCAAAGTTAAATTGTGTTTCCAGTGCACATTTCTCCAAATTCTAAAAGGTCTATTTAAGTATTTTTAATATAACATTGGTACAATAAACAGATGCCAACAACAATTACAAACTATCAGACATCCAGGTTGGATAAATATCCCAACTCATTTTTGCAATTTGTACCCATTGTGAAACTGACTATTACTTGGATGTCCATTTTTCTTTTTTAGTTTATGGCTAGGGGTGTGGGTTTTTTTTGGTAATATTTTTCCAAAATTTCTTGAGCAAAAAAGCAAACTGTGGTGTTATGTGTTTTAACTCTACATTCTCAATCCAAATTCTCATTTTATTAATTTTAAATACTTTAAAAGTGTACTCAATAGATGATACAGGTGATATAGTGTCAGGAAATGCACCCACAGTATTATTTCTAATTGGAAAAGTAGTCTATTTTAATGTCTGGAAAATACCTTAAGCACCAAAATGTGGTGTTCTGTGTTTTTATTCAGATATTGTAACTGTCAAAAGAAGGTTGTTAATGCCAAAAAATGATTTTCAACAACAACAACAAAAATACACCGCTATTTATGGCACTATAAAAAGTGATACTGCCTTCAAACCAAAGGTTGGAAGGGGCCACAAAATCATCAAGCACAGCCTGCTGCAGTAAGACATGATCTTCCATAGTACCTTGCTAGAATTTCCAAAGCTAAGCCCTCAAAATCAACCTAAATAGTAGACCATGAATCAATGTTACCTGTTCTAACTGTGTAGCAAATGCAATAGTAACAGACAAAACAAAGAAGTCTTTGCAATATTCTGCTGGTCCAATTTGATGATATCCTTCCTCTTCATTCAGCACTGCTACAAGGTTTCTGGGATCTAATCCAGGCAGAGGAAAAGGTACTTTAAAAAAAGAAAAAGAAAATGTACAGGTTCAGTTAAAACCTGAACCAAAACTAGCATACAGATTGTCTTCTCCATGGGTGGATCACACAACACCATAAGGAAATTTTTGAGAGTGTGAAATGCATATGAAGGTCAGCATAACTAACAAATCCAACTTGTGTTTGGTTTCTGTAACAGTGAATGAACCCAGTATGTGTCAATACAGCTGCCAACAGTCACAAAATTCACCTCAAAGGAAATTGGTCACACAGCTATTCCATCAATAAGTTGCAAGAAAACATCAGAACTCCGTACTGATTTCATTGACAATCAACAAATATTCATCTGTACCAACTAAAATTGCCAACTCAAGCTCAAAGACTGAAAACCTAGTATGGTTTTATAATTTACATTTTGTTATACAGTGGGCCATCCTGATCTGAGAGCTTGGCATCCGTAGATGTCAAGCCCACACCTCATAAGGCCTCCCCGACATGACCAGAAGCCACTTCCAGTTTGGGTCAGCAATTGCGTGTTGGAGATGTTCAGAGATGCAGGGAGGTTGCGCGTGACCAGACGTTGTTGATGCAAACCAGAATTGGCTTCCAGTTGCATTTGGGAGGCCCTCTGAGACACGTGGAGGTAGCATGCGGCCTCCCTGCACCTCAGAAGCTCTCTTAGACACCATGGAAAGTTGCCAGTGCAGACTGGGTGGCTTCCAGTTGCATCTAAGAGGCCTCTGAGGAGGCAGGGAGGGCAGCACAATCTCTGGAGGGCTTGGCGCAGCCTCCAAATACATTTTTGGCACTGTGACCCTGGCCTCCACGTATTTCAGCATCTGCAGGGACCACAGAATTCATTCTCCATGGATACAGAGGGCCCACTGTACACAAGTCTTGCTCATAAAGCAGAAGACATGAACATAACTAGCAAAAGAGAATAGAGCATGAGCACAGAGATGAAAAGAAGCCACTCACCATATGCCACATTCCACTGAGGTTGTACTTTACTAATCTTGACAAAAGAATTTGAACAAGCTTTAGGTAAGAGATATGGGCAAATAAATGAAAGGAAAAGAATGAAAAAAAGAAATATGAAATAAAATATATAAAACTGGACAGCTGCACATGTTATTCCTAGGCTGTCTATTAGGGCCAGGATTTATATTATTTGGAATTTAGGGAAACAAACAGAGGAAAATGACAAACATTCGTATTGATACAGAAACACACAAGATAAAAAATTAATATGCAAGAAAAAACATGTGAGTGCAAACATGACCTTGAAACACATTACTTCAAAACATTTCTAAATAATTAGTATTGTTTATATTTGTTTCAGTGCAGTATACTCCCTCATGCGATAAGTTAACCATCACATAACAGCAGTGGAATCTGAACCTTGTAAATCAGTCCAATACAGACAGACTGCACAATTACAGTGGTGAACCACAGTTATAATTGGTTAACACTAGAATGCCAAATGTCATTAATCTGGAAATTTATTTTTAATCCTATCAGCTGACCACATCATTAAAAAATATGTCTATACAATGACTTTGCAACTTAAAATAAGCAAAGATGACAATAGCTCTCCAAGAGCACTCAATATGCAAAGGGGTGATCCATTTGGTAAATAAGAAAAGGAAAATATATTTGTAGAGTGAATTTGCCAATAGTTATCACAGATGCTTTTACAGCTTGAATGATTTGTGACAAGTCATAGAATTTTTCCAATTCCTAGAACATACCTGCATTTGATAAAGGTTTCATTATGCTACTAACCTGTTATGTCTCTGGGAGGTGCTTCTTTTGCTTTAA
This sequence comes from Lerista edwardsae, assembly GCA_029204185.1. Lineage (NCBI taxonomy): Eukaryota > Metazoa > Chordata > Lepidosauria > Squamata > Scincidae > Lerista > Lerista edwardsae. The sequence goes on along the minus strand of JAJKFI010000001.1, from coordinate 31,255,092 downwards.
AGCCATCAACAGATGCTTTGACGTCAGCTTCTAACATTACACTTAATTGTATCTCAGATTTAAATTTTGTGTATTTATTGCTGAGTAAAGGATACCACTTTGGTGGCTGCAGAGAAATGGGGGAAAAAACACAAATACTTTGTGCGATCAGCAGAAAATTTGTAGCCAAACTACAAATATTTTTTTTAACTTTAAAATTAACATCAAGACTCATTCAGTTAGTCATACACTACTACTACTACAATCACAATCTAGTAAAGTCTCCCACTTCATATATGTATCCCATTTGAATTATTTTTATTTGAAATCTGGAAGGCTGAACACACTCCTTACAACATGGATAATCATTATTATAAATAATACCTGTTTCTTTTCTTGAACAGCTCTTAAGTCTAGTACAATGTAACCTATAGCTTCTTTAGCTGAAGATGAATCCAACGCAAAGCACTGTAACTTAATAGGTGTACGTTGTAATCTGCAAGGCAATAATTAATGTAATGTGATAAATTTGCACATGTGTATTCCAATGGGACAATCTTCATTTTTATGAATGCCTTTAAAATCTTAACAGAAGGATTTGATACTGGTTAAATGTCAAACTCACTAAATGCTCTAAAACCCAATGTTTCTCATCAAAACACGAAACATTTACTACTGATTTTACCCGCTAAATCTCTCATTCATGGATAGATGAGAAACTTTTGATGGAGTACAGGAAGATTATAGCATTTAAAAATAATCAAGATGAATCCCAGTTTTTTCAGTAACAGGACTCAGAGCAACAAAGATTGGTCTCAGCTGACACCAACTCACTCCCAGGCAGTATATAGAAGAGGAACAGGAGACATGCATCTCTTTGGCTTTTCACTACAGTTTAGGGACAGTTTATGATAGCATTTTGTGAATTATATAAGAAAAAAAAAAGGAGGAAGAGTTAAATTGGCTGAAAACTCTTAGAAAGTAACCTGTGCTGATGAAGTGCTTTTCTGTCAAGTTCCCAAGCCAATTCTGTAGCAAATTCAGGTTGATCTGTATGTTCTATAGGATCTGTAGCTAGAAATTCACCATCAAATTTTGCTTCAACCACAAGTGTATGTTTTGGTCTTTTGGGAAAATAACGTCCTGGAAAAGGAGAAAAGCACATTTGGTAAACTCCTGCGCAGAGAGAGGAAAACATGAAACAATTCTTTACAATGATCCTAAACACATTCCAGAATACGACTCAAGTAGCCAAAAGCTACTCTTAGATATGAATGCAAGTGCATCTTCATCACAAAGTACTGCATTAGAAAAGGGAAAAACAGGTGCTGCTTGTTCACCAGTCCTGTACCAGTAACAGCCAAACTACAGAAGACATACAGAGGATGGCTGCAATCAATTGCACACTTGGGACACAACTGGACTTACTCCCAAATATGCATGAACAGAACTGGGATGTTTGTTTTGCTGTGTGTGAACGTGCCTACAGACAGAAGAAAAAAAGAATAAAGGACAAGTAGAAATGCCAACACAGTACAACTTTTTTCCCCGGCTAAATGCATCTGCATAAACTTATTTTATATTGCTTGCAAACTGAACCATATCTTTCTTTTTCATCTACAGCAAAAAAATTTTTTACTAATTTTTACCCAGCACTGTCACTGTCCACTGTTAAATTAGTGAATGAGGAACACATTTGTGAAGAGATGATGTGCAACAATGTGCTGCTAAAATAAAAAGGTATGCCTGCAAAGAAGTTGTGAATGTTATGTTCTCTATTACTAAGGGACAGTCCAAGGCTGAGTGGACTGCGGGTGCAACTCTAATCGTTGTGTAGGTTCAGACCCAAAATAGGGAGCCCAAGACAACTTTCGTAGAGCGGGAACGAGCGCTGAGCGGGACTTTCATCTGGTTCTCCCTCTTATCTCACTCCCTGCAAGGCAGGACGGTAGGAAGCTGCGCTGTACCTTCCAGGATGGAAACGACGATAAGAAGTTGGTCGGATTTTGTGCCCATTTTCCAGTTCGGCTGGACGCTCTGCTCGGACGGACGGAGCGAGTGGCAACGCCCGCAGCTGCCTTTCCGTGCCGCGACCCAGCATCCAACTCAGAGGGAAGTGCACTCCTAGCCACTCCCGCCGGTCAGCGGCCCTTTGGCGCCTCAGAAAAGCTTGCAGCACAGCCGCCGCTAAGCAACCGAGTGCACGGGGAGCCACCGAGACTAGGGCGGGCGGGGAAAGAGCAGCCCCTCTGAAACGCCGCACCACTTCCGGGTCTCCCGTCTTTGCTCGTTATTGTCCAAGTGCGCGCGATAGAAAAGGGATGGGGGGTTTGAAGGCCGAGTAGTGCCACCTATCGGCGTGGCGGGGGATTCTAGAGCCGCAAGCCGCAAAAATGGCAAGGAGAAAACAAAGCAAAAGGCCAGGCTTTGTGGCAGATGTTTTTAGGGAGGGGTGGGAGCTGCGTCGGTAGGGATGAATTACAGTATGAACAGCTGTTGGTGTTCTCAGTTTACCTTCCAGCAAGTCAGCGTGCTCCCCATGTACAAGAGATAAACAGAACACACACACACACACCCCTAATGAAACTAAAAGGAATTTTAACAGAATTAAGAGCCCAAGCCTATTGCATTCTACTCAGAAATTCCATAATAGTAAATGGGGCTTACTCCTTAGAAAGTGTGGATAGGATTGCAGCCCAAGTAACAGTGGTGAGTTCAATAGTTCTCCCAGGTACACAGTCTTTCTACGCAATAACTAGTGATTTTACATTAATATAATATTAATGTTTTCTCAACTTTTGTCCTCTGGGTATTTTTTCCCTGTTCTGGTCTCTCCAAAAGCTGGAAAAAGAGGGGAGCAGAATGGAACATTAATAAATGAAATGGATTCAAAAAGCATCAGGATGTGTCAGATGCACTTGAGAATAGTCTTTTAGACCAGAAACTGTTCTATATCTTACTTTTACTAAGCCCCTGCCCTGTAAAACCCGTCTAGAATATGACAAGCCAGGAAGAGCATCTTATAGCTCATTACTGTGCAAAAAAACAGTGGCATATGTTAGAGACACATGAGAACAATATTTTGGAAATGACAGCCATGTGGCATTGAAATCGTATTAATCCCTTCTCAATCACAATCCATGTTTAACAAGATGCAGCTTAGAATAACTGGCCGTAGGCATTAAACAAAGCAAGACTCACCTACAACAAACTAGGTGGAGTGATAAAATGAGCCCTCAAATGACTCCAAATTCCATTCCAGAACCCAATACAGGTTATAAATGGTATTCTGGAAAAAAAGGTGCCAGACCACCAACTTCCAAATAGGTAGAGCGACCAAAATCTTAATGTCCATTGGATTAACTGGGTGTGATATAGCAAGTCACAAAATTCTCCGCAAGCCCATGCTCCAGAGTTCTTTCTGGACTATAAAAGTTTTCCAGAAAACAGGACCGGAATACTCACTTCTGAACTGGATACAGCAACCAAACTCACCAGTCCCACTGGACTAATTGGGAATGAAATAGCAAGCCACAGACCTCCTACATATTCTATGTTCCAATCCCTATCCTGGTCTATAAATGGTTTCTAGACTTTCCAGGGAGATGGACTGACCAAAATCACTGGTAGTATTCTAGCATTGGGAGTGATGCAATGGGCCTCATAAGAATTCTTGTGCCTGTTCTAGCCACATGACAAATCAGCAAAAAACAAACAAAAGAAATGGGGGGATGCTTGTTTTCAAGACGTTGACATGGGTCAGCTGAAACTAAATACTGTAGCATCCACATGGGTGTATAACTTAGTTAGAACAGTGCTTGCTTCCCCTTTCCTTGCCAGCCTTTCTGGTTTTCACTGAGCATCACTGTAGCCACTCAGCCAGCGCAGACTGGTCAGCTAACCTTTGTGGGCCACCTCTCAATGTGCCTCTTCCCTTCTGGGAAAGCAGTGTGGCTTTCTCGTCATGCTTCTCCCTCTGATTAAAGGCATTGCCACAATTGCATGCAGATTTGCTTCATGGCCCTTTTTCTTTCCATGAGACCTCACTTTTATTCAGAGAGTTGCTTGGTCTGGCTCTCCTCCTGCCACAGTCCCTGCAAATGCAATGCTCTCAAGCCCTGCAGAAATGGAACAACAACTTTGGTCCTCAACACACAAACTTTAGTCCTCAACACACTCCCTATTTTTCCTTCTCATGCTATTTTTCTTAGCATGTCTTGTGTTCGTCTCATTAGCCTAGTACGTGTGTGTGAATTTAGCCGGCTTTTCACAGTGGAGATCTGAGATCAGCCTTGGGTTTCCTCCCCAAAGAAATCCCAAGAACTAATTCCTCCAGAGCTCCAAGAGTTAGGAAGAGACCAAAATAGGAGGAGTTGTTGTTTGTGTTGGAGATATTGGTTATGAGTACTTCATTCAGCTCCCCCACCACAAATGGATAAAGTGACTTCACATTGAAGTCTTGCCTTGCCTGTAGCCCCAACTCAGGTTTCTAGCCACAGTCATAGTTTGAACCATAGGAATCCTTCTCCCTCCTTCCCCACTAATCTTCCCAACTCTTCCCCTCTCTCCTTCCTTCTCTGTACCCCAAAATCTTTTTTCCTCTGGGAATTTTCCTAGATTGTGGGCGCAATTCTAACCTGGAGTTAGGCCGGCCAAGTTTGGCCGGCACAAGGGACACCGTAAAGTATATTTGGACCTCTCGCAGAGTCAGAGCGGCCAGCACACGGCCTTTACCTAGGGCTCTGTAGCAAGTAAATGGTAGATAACATTTTCCCCCTGTCTAGAATAATGTGTGAGCAAGCAACATCAGCCAGGCACCAGTTTGGAGGAGTTTCCTGTCTCTCTGCCACCAGCAACCAACAAAATTTGACAGGTGACGGTTTTTTCACAGCATGGAAATTCTTTTTGGTTTAAATTACTAAAGTCAATCCTTTTGTTTCCACTTTCAATCATTGCCTCCATTGTCTGTTCCTGGCCAAATTATACAGCTCTGCCACTGGCCACTACACAGGATCCCTGCACACAATTGTTTCCTCCCCCCCCCCCTCCATGCTTGTTACATGCACTTTAAAAAGAAATGCCGGTAACACCACTGCAACCACTTTCACTTCCACCACGTCACAGTTCCTCGGTTTCATGCTCCCAGCTGGTTTGTCACCCTTCTTGTAGGGCTCCTGTGTCTTTTTATCAGCATTGTGATAGAAGCACAACAGAAAACAAGTAAAACAGTAAAACTCTTCCTCTTAGAAGTCCAGGCTGTGAAAAATTTCATGTGTCAAATTTGGTCTGCACCTTCTCCAGAGTTCACACTGGAATTAGCTGAAGATGACAGCTTGTGCATAGGGAAGGGGGAGGTGAGGACAGGAAGTTAGGCTAGGCTGCTTTGCAAAGGTGCCTGCTTCTGCTTTACAACCCCTGGCATATCACTGTTTGCAGCACTGGCAGGCAATTGATTGCTAGAATGAACAAACACAGTCTCTGCAGATTTTCGAACAGTTTGTGTACGAGCAACACAGCTTGCTACCGCAGAACCTTCTCCCCCCACCCCATATTTCTTCATACTGTAGTGCCACTCTGGCACCATTCTGCCACAGAGAACAATTTAAAATGGTAGGCACACATCTCCTTGTCCTTTGTGCAGATGGCTGTTAGGAGTGAGTGATATTGTCTCCTATGTGTCCTTGGCAAATATGACAGTGTTTCTTTTACTTACAGTATTGCAATGCTTTTAATTTATGATTATGATTATGATTATGATTATGATTATTAAAAAATTCCCTGAACTTTCAGGATTTGGCCACCCCATGCAAGGCTGCCTTCATCATGATACCCACTGCCATCACCCCGCTCTGACACCTCCTCCCACCAGCATGTTGCTGCTGCCTTCTCCTCCTCCAGCAAAAATGGGGGGGGTGCATTTTAAGAGGAAGTGGATGAGGGGTGAGTAGTGAGGAGACATTCTGGCCCACTACTCTTCTTTCCTTCCTCTCTCATTCTATCTCTGCTTCCTTTTCAAATCTATCACAGAAGGAAAAAGAGGAGTAGCTTGCTGGTGCACTTGCAAGGGGCAGCAACAAGTGCCATTGCATAGCCCTGGGTAGGGGGGCATTATGAGGCACCTGAAAATCTTGGGCTGCTCTGATTCAGTTTGGGTATTTGGGACACATTTGCTTTGGATCTACACTTGTTTTTCCTACAGATGCTAGGTTCTTTTCCTGCCTTGGCACTTCCTGTGCTGCTTTAGGTCAATGCTGTGGGCAGAGAGGTGGATGTCATTTGCAGTCCATTAGAAGCAATCTCTTAAAAGTCTACCTTCCTCCTGCAATGTAAGACCACAGTTACAAAACAATATACCTGCAAATAGGGCCACTGAAGTTGATATGATTCTTTGGTACTTAGTAGAAGCAGGATTTCAAATACCTTCCCCACAATCTATCATTGTCAGTTCCTCATCCAAGCCCTTGAAAAATGTCAGTTCTGTACACTTAAGTGATTTTGGGACAACTGCCAATTGGTTTAAGATAATGAATATTTTAAAATATATAAATAATAAATAATAATGCAAGTGCTACTTAGCCAAAAAAGGTTCATATGGTGCCATTCTCTTGCCCACAGCAAAGCATTTGACTTTATAGGGAAATGGCACTGCAATATTTCATGTGAATCTTTCTGTTTCAGTGTCTAATGAAGATGGAGTGATGAGGAACCTGGTTAATTCATAGCAGGCAGAGCTGCCTCAAGGTATTGTGCTTCCCTTGGTAAGAATGAATTTTGCCACACCATACATACCTTGTTGTATGGGGAGGAGAAACTGTATTCTTCCTTTGAGTGAGTTCCTAATCATTTCACTCTCAGCTACAAAATCAGCTACTAAATCTACTAAATCAGCTACTAAATCAGCTACTAAATCCAGAAAGATCCATCTGTATGTGTGTAGTTCTTGAAAGATAGAACATTTCTGTATAAATTGTAAAAACCTTCGGGTTTCTGAATAAAGTCTGCACATGTAAACTGCCTTGAGTTATAGTCATTAGAGAAATCTGGTGACCTAAGAAAGGCGGTATATAAAATCCAAGTATTATTATTATTATTACAATCCCATGAGCCTCCTCGCCTTTGTTTGTCCTGTTAGGAGAAATAAAAAAGAAAAGCTCCATGCTGCAGACAGTTTAAAATAGTTGCTGCTTCTGCCAACAGGGGGAGGAGGGGAGTACCACCTGGTGTCACTGGGGTGGAAGGCTGATGAGAAGGGCTCTTGAGAGATGGGGGACAGCATGCAAAGGCATTCGCTGAACCTCAAATGACTTGGTAAATGATTTGAAAATATCAGATAATTTTTAAATAAATAAGAGGTGCACCTCAATCAGCTTGTTCATCTCCAGCTCGGATCTAATCTTTTTTAGAATGTAATCCTAATTTGGATTTAAGCAAAACAGTTAGACTAGCAAAGTTTGGCCAGCACAAGAGCCACCATAACGTGCGTTTGGACCACTGTCGGAGTCAGGGAAGGACACAGTGCATGTCCGTGTGTTGGCCTCTCTGACTCCGAGGGTGGTCCAAACATACTTCATGGTGGCTCTTGTGCTGGCCAAACTTTGCTGGCCTGTGCTGACCTAACTCCAGGTTAGGATTGTGCTCTCAGTTAAATCATTTACCTCCTCTTGTAACCATTATTTGTTAATTGTAATAACAATTGTCATAATAGTGACCTTCTGCTTTGTTTGTTTTCTAATCTGACACTGTCATTTGAACTAATACATACTCCTCTGTATTGTTTCACTCTGGATGATTTTTCACGATCTCAAAAATCAAGTTTTTGTCTGTTAAAATTTTTCATTAGATCTTTTCTTCAAATTGTTTCCCTCTTTTCCCTCAAATCTTTCCTCTAGGCTCTGTTGTTTTTTAATCCACTTTGTCTTTTAATCGTGCAATTGCAAAATTATTTAATCTTCATTGGTTGAACGTTTCCATTTTTTTCATTTCTCCTAGTTAAGTTTGCCTTATTTTTTTTAATCTTCCCATGCCTTCCCTTTATATTTGGCATTCATTTTAAACTTCTGCTCTTTGCTGTCAAGTGCTTGCAGTCTTTTGTCCCTCATCACCTTGTCTCTTCCTTGTTACCATAGCTTCACCTTTCCTTCATCCTTTACTAGCACCTTCCCAGTCACTAAGAATAATCTCTTCTAACAACTGTTCCTCATCCGTTTACATCTCTACCTTGTTCCTGGGGAATGTCCTGCTTCACAGCATATGGACATCTCCATTTGTCCTTACCAGAGGTGTGCCGGGGCTTTTCGGTGCCCCAGACACACTGCATGACGTCATGACGTCACAAAGTGAGGGGAATGTGCAGGCTTCTGCAGCGGCAGCCACCCCCAAAGGGCATGTTACCTTTGCGCACCGACTTCGAAGCAAAAGGAACGCGCGGGCTCCTCCAGGGGTGACTTTGCTCTGGCTGGCCCTGAAGGTGCCTAGGAAGCCAGCGTGTCCCTCTCGCTCTCCAACTCAGGAAGCAAAGGGAACGTGCGGGTGCCTGCAGAGGCGTATGGGACTCAAAGAAGGGCAGGCCCGCTGCTTTTTCCTCCCACTGCACCCCCCTCCCCCGCAACTGGTGCCCGCTGTGCCCACATTCCCTCACAGCACCCTTTGTACACCTCTTACACATAAACAATATATAAACTCCCTGATCATCTCTATTTTCCTTCCCTTTTGTGTTACAGGTAGATTATCCCTTATCCAGACATCAGAAATCCAGACTATACCAAAATACAGACATTTTTGTCCAAGAGGTTTTTTAAAACTTTCTGTAGTGTGAACACAAGAACGTCTTGTGCTCATTCCCATGTACAGACTGTAAGTTCTATCCTCTGCTCTGTGGAGTGTGCCATTATTGAAAAATGTCAAAGAAGCCAAATGGATAACAGTGAAAAGAGCAAGAAGAAGCATTTCTCATTATATTTATGCCATTCCAAAATCAAGACAGATCCAAAATCCGGACACCTTCCCATTCTGAGCAGTCCAGGTAAGGGATACTCAACCTGTACTGGAATATAAATTCTTCTTTCTTTTTGGTTGTGAGTCTGCCTGTTAGGGTCTGTCTTTTTTTTTTCTTTTTTTGTTTTAAGTTTACATCAAATTTTTGGCTGTTTTGTGTAAATAATACTGATAGATGGGCTATGCATCTAAATTAACTGCAGACAGTATATTCCAGATAGCATGAAATGTGACAGGCTCTAAGGTGGTTATAATTCAGTATTCACTCAGGTTTATGTTCCAGTTCACAAGCCACCTTTTGTCTCTCACCAGTGGTCAAAAATAAAGTGTGGACTATACTGTAGATATTTTCAGAAATGACTATCAAGATTCAGAAAGTAAAAATTAGGTAACCATCTACAGCAGTGGTGGGATTCAAATAAATTAACAACCGGTTCTATGTCCTTCAGGGCCATCCGCTGCCTTTCTTCCCTCTCCCAACCTAAAATTAACAACCGGTTCTGCAGAACTGGTGAGAACTGGCTGAATTTCACCACTGATCTACAGTAGCATTACATGCAGGCAATGGACAAAGAAGTCATGACCTGACCTCAAGACAGCCAGGACCTGGACAGGGGGACGAGCCAGTACCAGTACTTGTTACTGAATTGCAAATCCTATCCCGCTTTCCAGCACTGATGCAGCCATGCCAATGAGGTGTCCACCGTATTCTGTAGTGGTGGGGCAGTACCAAGGTAAGGGAACATTTGTTTGTTTACCCTGTGGCTGCACTGGCACTTGAAGGCTAGATAGGATTGGGCCCTCAGTCCATAAGAGTGATGACCAGGCAGTGAGGGGCCTCAGAAACCGGAACCTAGCCCTCTGGAGATAGTATTGGATCTCAATCAAATCTTATGATGAGTGTGTCATTGTCACTGAAAATCATGTGGCTGGGTTCCATGTGCCTGCCATAATGGGTGGAATTGGCTTTCCACATGCATCAGACAGATGTAAGATCCAAAGCCAGTACAACCCCTCTCTGGGAATTAACTGATTTGTTATACCATATGACTGAAAATGTTACTAGACTGGGGCTCGAGTCCTATCCACACTTATTCAGAGGTAAGCCCCATTGACTAAAATGGAACTTATTTCTGAGTAGGCATGATTAGGATTGGGTTCTGGGACAATGTAAGCAAATATTTTTTAAAGTCTATGGGACAATGCTAGATTCATGTTTAAAAACAACAACACAAAGAAAACATGCCTCAACAGCATTTGAAGTGGCTTGTTACCAGATATTAATTGCTGTAGGTCAGTGGTTCTCAAACCTTTTAGACCAGGACCCACTTTTTAGAATGGCACTTGTGTTGGGACCCACCAGAAGTGATGTCATTAACTTGGAAGTAATGTCATAGCTGGAAGTGACATCATCAAGCAGGAAGTGCATTTATTGTGACATAATAAAATGACACTCCTGGAATGCAAACCGGCATTCTTGGACTGCAGCAACTACACAACCATCCCTGACAGAAAGCAAGATTAGGACAATAAGATTAGGACAAAATATTATGCAAAAGCCCTGAACTAAAAACAAAATTTAAAAAAACCCTCACTTGAAAATTCAAACTGTCCAGCACTCACAAAAGGAATACAGCCATGTCCTGTATCCATTGTGGTTCAATTCTGGATCCTCCCATGGATACCTGAAACCGTGGATACTGGGGATGCCTTTTTAGAGATAGGGGAACATCGTGGTTTTGTTGGAACAAGGTAAAAAAAGAGATTTGTTTAATATTCCCCTATCTTTTTAATAGATGTCCTAGTCTCCAGTCTCCATGGATAACTAAAACAGTACATACTGAATCAGTGGATGCTGGGACATGCCTGTATAGCAAGAGTAATGTCTGCAGCTTCCAAAATGACTGCTCCCAGCTTTCCACAACCCACCTGAATCAGGTTGCGATCCACCAAGTGAGTCCCGACCCACAGTTTGAGGGAGCAATTCTAATCTGGAATTAGGCTGGCACAGTTAGGCCAGCAAGGTTTGGTCAGCACAAGGCCCACCATAAAGCACGTTTGGACCACTCTCAGAGTCAGAGAGGATGGTGCACGTCTGTGTGCTGGCCCCTCTGACTCCGAGAATGGTCCAAACATACTTTACGGTGTCCCTTGGGCCAGCCAAACTTTGCTGGCCTAACTGTGCCAGCCTAACTCCAGGTTAGGATTGCACCCTCAGAAACACTGCTGTAGCTTATTGTCCTTGAACTACTTTAATAACCAGCCCATCCATGAGGCCAATTGAAGCAGTCACCTCAGGCAGCAAATTGAGGAGAGGGGTGATAATTAAAGTCTGCCTACTTGCATCCATGGCATTGCTGCCTTCTTCCACTCCCTGGGTTGGAAAAGGAAGCTGGGATTCAGAGAGGAAGAGGAAATGTGGACAGGAGGAGAACACTGAGCTAAAGCATTGGTGTGTGGAAGGAGTTTAGGCTGGCACAACGTTGGGCATGGGGCAGCATTTGGCATGCCGCTTCAGGGGTCAGGAGGTCTTAGATCAGCTTTGTATTTTAAATTAGTATTTTCTTCAGTATGCCGTATTTGAAGTTAAGTGGTTCAGGATTTTGGCATGACTAAAGTAAGTAAACCTGCCTGAGCTGGAAAGTGAAAGCAGTGAAACAAGTGTGAGTTAAAAACTCATTATGTATCCCCATGAAACAAAGATGGTTGCACAAAGTCACTTCACATAGTTTCTGGCTATGCATTGCCTTGAGTATTTTTTTTTTCCGAGAAGAGCAATTGTTCAGGTTAAAAATAAATTAATAAACAGCATTTTAATATGAAAAAAATCAAATGACACAGAATACTTAGAAGATGTCCCTATGGCAATCCTATTCCTGAAACTTGGGTCAATTCAGGGTTGTGCAAAGTATAAGCAACATTGTTACAGTGCTATAGGATTGCAAATCAGCTCTAGCTTTCATATCCGTTTCTTAAGATAGCCAAGTGGTTTTTTTAAAAAAATTTTGCTGAACAATGAATCAATCCCCATCCAGTTTCAATTGTCCTCAAAATTGTTTTCCTCCAAAGCACCATTATGTCTACAATCCAGCATTGGAATATTTCTATCTAATTGACTTAATTCTTTTTTTAGTGCACACACTGTACAAATTAATAACACTAAGTTCTCCTTTTAGCAGGAGAATTGGAAATATGGCAGTTTCTTTGTGCATCTATCATGTAAAAATCAAATTTGTCTGTAGCACATAATATCCCTCATCCGTACTCGAAGGCTCATTTCCCTTTTAACTCATCACAGAGTCCTGAAAGGTAGTGAAGGTTTTTAAAATTTTCATATACTGTATATATAAAATATCAGTTGCATTATAAACATGAGATTCAACTGTTAATATTACATGAAATATTTAAAACATGTCCTTTACCCAGCATATATCATACATTTCTTTGTGGGATTAATTATGCCATAAATGTGCAGGCTATAATTGACATGTTATTAAAGAATTTAATTCACTTTAATTTTTGTTTTAATTACAAAGCTCTTGTGACTGACTGCAATAATTAAGAGTATTCCACTAATTTGATTTTTCTTTGCCCATTGTCCATTTTGTCATAGCAATCTTGTTATATGTGCCTATGTGGTGAAAATCCCTTCTGGTTTGTGACTGCAACTTCTGATTTACTTCTGGGTTGCTTTTGTAGGCATTCTGGGGCCCATAGAGGCCAATGGAGTGGGCCGCTGGCCCAGAGTGACCTGGAAGTGGCCCCCAGAGATTCTCAATAAGACTCTGCAGTGTGTCAGGGAACACTGGGTCACAATTCACTGCAAAGAACAAGGTGGGTTGTGGTGCTAGAAAATGTGGGACCAATTGCTCTAGGTCTTTTCTCTACATTTCCTCTTCTCCTCTGCAGCTCCCTGCCTTTTGAAATTTAGAAAGAGTGAGAGAAAGAGCAGGAGGGAGAGGAGTGGAAGAGGTAAAGGCAGGTGGCGGCGGCATCTTCCTCCACAATCTGTGACAATTCAGGCAGCAGATCCACTTTAAATGCCCTTGTATTGTGACATAAACATTCTTTGGACAAAAGCCATTTTATCAAATGCATGATGACAGATAGGGTAGTCAGGCATCATTCTGAGCATTTCACCTCCAGACATACCAAGTAGAATACAGCTCTTTGGCTTCCTAGCTATATGACACTTGTCATTGCGTATTAGTGGCTTACTTTTTGTGTTAGAATGAGTGAAACAATGAACAAAATAGGATCTGTTAAGCACTTGTGCACCTAAGGGGAGCTGGGGGTACAGGGCCCTGGGTAACATGCCAGGGGGGGTGGCACCCCTTGGGCACCCCTCGTGATACTTGCTCAGAGCAGTTGTGAGCAGCTGAATGGCTGACTGCTTTTGCTGGCTGGAGGAGATACTGAAGCAGCGTGGAGGCCTCTTAGCAACTGCAGTATCTTCTCCACCCACCACGTGAGCACTTGGTTGCAAGCTATTGAGCTGCCGATAGCTTTTTTCTGTTTTGCCGAAAAGGGAACAAGCCATTGGCCACTCAGCAGCTCGCAACCAAGCACTCAAAGGGGAGAGGGTTTCCTAGCTGGGGAAGCGCCCAACCAAGTGCCATGAAGGGAGGGGGTTTGCTGGTTGGGGAAGGTACTGCAGTGGCAAGGAGGACTCCTTGCTGCCACAGTACCTTCTCTGGCACCCCTTTTGTGGCTGACCACTTGGATCGGTTGCGAGCTGCTCTCAGTGGCCAACAGCTTTTTCACCAAAAACAAAGCAAAGAAACGTTCACTGAGTGTGGCTCGCAACTGCTCCAAGTGAGCCATAAGCCTGTACGTAATTGGCAGTGGCATCATCATGTCATCACAATTAATTCCAGGTCAGGTGGGTGAGGAGAGAGTTAGATGTCATGGCTCCCAGGGAGCATAAGACCCAGGTATGACAGTGCCATTCAGTTATCATCCATTCTGAAAGGAATGCCTCAAGCCCCAAGTAAATCTTGAATAGTTTCATTTTCTCCTCCCAGACATTCCCAATTTTGGGAGGGACAGGGGTCTTACCTTTTCCTAGAGCCAGGTGTGCTCATTTCAGCAGTTGCTTCCTGGTGACTACTATTTTTCCTCAGATTGCCCTGGGACAATGTAATCTGCAAGGCATTCTGGGGAAAAAATGTCCACTAGGAAGCATTTCCAAAATGAGTTCCAATGCTGCTGCACCAGCAAACAATGCCACCCAAAATGAAGGGAAAAAAATTCAAGAAATGAAAACAATGTGTAGAATGAAAAAGCTGAAACAAAAATTAAATTATTAACTAAGGTGTAATCCTAAATAGTACCGGAACAGGAAGTCCAGTCCATAATTTTTGTTATTACAGGTAGATACCTTATCTGGAATCCAGGCTATTCTGAAATCCAGACATTTTTGTCCAAGACTTTTAAAAACTTTCTCTAGTGTGAACACTAGAAGGGTCTTGGGCTCATTCCCATGTACAGGCTGTAAGTTCTATCCTCTGCTCTGTGGTGCGTGCCATTGCTGAAAAATGTCAGAGGTCAGCAGACACCCAAATGGGCAACCGTGAAAAGACCAAGAGGAAGCATTTCTCATAACGTTTAGGCAATTATTCCAAAATCCAGACACCTGAAATCCAGACATCTTCCTGTCCCGCAGTCTGGATAAGGGATACTCAACCTGTAATGAAACAAATGCTTGCACAACCCTGTAGTATACAAGGAAGCCATTGGTTGGTTTGCTTCTACCATTACCTCTGATACAATAAGCATGGCTTCACCAATTCATGTATATTTAATACTGCAACCTTGATCTTTCCCCCAGCCAATCTTTTATAATTACAGTACCATCTAAAACGTTGCAAAGTATTTGTGTGCAGAATGTCCAAGGATTACATTTTCATTACTTTAGCTAATAACGTTATCTTACCATTTAGGATCCAGTTCAATACTTGCCACAGTCAATAACTTGTTAAAACAGTATTTCTCAGTTTTGATGAAATCTTTCTTACTCACACCTCTAAACTTGTTAGATCTTCCATGCTTTCCAATATAAAACCTCAATGGGCAAACCTGCCAATATCATACTATACATCCTTTGCACAGCTTCTTTGCTATTGTCTGCTGGAATGCTTGTGCCTTTTTAATAAGGTGCTGCTTTTCATATGTTCTGTGTAGCATGTCATGAGAACCTTTGACCCCACTCGTGCATCCAGCACCTGCCCCATAGCAGTGTCAGAGCAGCCCAAACTGGATCCGGACTATGTCACTTAGGGCACCATAAAGCATGTTTGAACTACTCTCTGAGTCAGGGAAGATGGCGCACGCCTTTGTGCTGGCCTCTCTGAGAGTGGTTCAAACATACTTGACCGAGTCCCTTGTGCTGGCCAAAGGGAGATGGGAGTTTAAATCCCTCCTGGTGCCATATGGTTTCCAGTATGAATAGAGGCATTGGGGGACAATTGACATTGAGAAAATGGCCTGTGGGAAACACACCCACAGTGATCCAATTCTTCACCCTAGGTTCCTACTGCATTTTTGGAAACCACAGGAGACCTCAATTGTGAATCTCTTGCACACATAGGTCTACTTAGTCAAATCCTTAGAATAGCTTGAGCCTCACATAATGTAGAAATGTAATGGCAGCTCTGTGACAATGATGCAAATCAATAGCAAAATGGCATTACTTGTTCCAGGTACAGCTTTATTGTGTACATTGTAAGTCATAGCAAGAATTTATTTTTGACTCCCAAACAGCAAGGTATATCTTAGTCTGGATTGCAAATGTTTAACCATGTCTTTCAAAGGCAGGTGACCTTGCAGAAATCACTTGTCATGTGCAGTTAAGTTGCAGTGCAAAAATTATGATGACTTGATGCTGATTTTATTGTACCTATGTATGCCAAGCACATTTGACATGGATATTAGATTTACAGGGAATACAGCACTCTGAGCTCCATTGCTGTCAACCCTTATTTACAGAAACTAGTCTGCTAGCTATAGGAATAAAAGCTGGATGCAGACTCTTCAGAGCTCATTACTTGGGGAACCAGACAGCTTTCACTTATGGTAACTGGGCACATTCTGATTGCTAACTACCATTGTCCTAGGTTCACAGGCAATTTATATTAGTGATGTACCCTTTTAAAAAATTCAGGGCACTCCCCAATTTGTATAAGGGTTCCGTTCTAGACACCCTTATGCAAGTTTAAAATAATTTGGAATTGGGGTGCACAAGAGGAGCTGCCCATGCTCTCCAGTCTGTAAATAACGCTGGGATTGCTCTCAGTGCACCCCGCGTTTCTGCTTTTATTGAAATGCTTGCATGGAGGAGAGGATGAGAAAGGTGTTTTCCTATCCTTGGAACATAATGATCTGGCCTCTTGCCCTCTCACCTTGGCCCCTGTAAACATTTTTGCTACACAGAATGATGTGAATGCTGGCTTTCGTTTAACCATATGCCTAATGGTCCAATCCAAACAATGTAACGCTCCAATCTAAGGTAGCGCTAGCACTGGTGGAATGTGCACTCCCCTGGCACAGGCTGATGCAAAGCAGCCACACTAGCAGCTGATGTGCTGGTGGGAAGGCTGGAGCCTTCACATGTGCACTGGCAGACATTGTGAGACTCATCAGGGCAGGTAAGCCCAGTGCAGGGGGTGGAACATGGAGAGGGAGGCGTTCCGTGTGCTACAGCATATAGTCATGCCGGCCACATGACCACGGAAGGTTGTCCTCGGACAAAACGCCGGCTCTACAGGCTTTGAAACGGAGATGAGCACCGCCCCCTACAGTCGGTCACGACTAGACCATTTGGTCGTGGGGAAACCTTTACCTTTATGGTGTATAACCTGGTGGTTCTTGATCCACAGTTTGTTCTAGAGCATTTCAGAGAAAGCCCAATTGTGTACATTGCAAGAAAGAAGAGCTCCTTCAGTGGTTGCTGAGAATAAGCCTGGGTTTTCTAATTCACTTGCCAAGTATTCCTAGGAAAGATACTCTGTCAATGAGCGGAAATATATTGCTCTGACTTCTTCATTTTGCAGACCTGGTGTTGTCTTTTTCTGGATCTTTGCCCAGCAGTGTTCTCTTTGGAAAGCTTTTTGGTGGTATATGGATGTGATATCTGACAACAGATGACAATCCCTGACAGACATTACAGGAAGAATTTGCTTGGAAAACATCATCTGTTAAATTCTTTCTATGATTAGTTCAGGAACAGCTTATTAGTATTCCATTACACCACTTAAAGATGGTACTCTGTGAAACCAAGAGCATAAAAACAATAATGTTTTTATGTAGCTTTGATTGACGTGCTGGTTTACTATCCAGATATCTATATCCTATTTCTGGAAACAGATTTTCTAAGTGAAAGCTGTTTTAGGAAACGGTGGTTGTGTGTGTATATATATATATATATATAAATGGTAGATTCTCTCAAGAAGCACTTCGACAATTTGATTTAAAAATCACTTGGAAAGGGGGAGGCAACATTCAAACTTTGGAAAAGGACAAAATGTTGTGTAAACACAATCTGTAAGCTCCCTGTAGCCATTATGATACAGTGATGCCACAGAAGTATATTATTAAATATACAATACAATATTAAAGCTGTACTACCAGGGCTTTGGCTTTAGTTTACTAAATTACCCTAGCTTCTCTAACATTGGTGAACTATTGTGATGTCACAGAATACTCATAAACAACTTATGAGAGATAAACTACCATCACCAGAGGCCTCGGGGTAGAAGGTTGTGTTAATCTAGCGCAGCAGTTGCCAAACTCCAACCTGCTGGCCAGATCTGGTGCACTGCTGAATCCCTCCCCATCGTGAGCAGCACTTACTGTCCCGCAGCAAAGCATGCTGGGGCAGTGGGCTACAGATGCCCAGAACATTGCTCTACAGCATTGGAGTTGGCTGCTTGTGTGTTACCAAGCAGAACGGTAAGTGCTGGTCCAATTGGGGACCATGTTTTTGGTGCTCAACAGTTGCAACTTTGGCGACTGCTGATCTAGTACTTATTATATGCTTTACCAAGACCATCAGAAAATGTACAAAAAGCACCCTTGGATACTATTACGGATCCTATACTATTAAAACTATCAGAGATTTTTCTGCTGACTTCTAAAACAGTTCCTGTAATAGTTACTAATGTATACACGAAAAGGATGGAATTCAGCTTTATTGAGCTCAATAATTACATCTTGCATAAATGTCAATATTTATAGTCATAACTGTAACTCATAACTATCAGAAAATGCACTGTACTGACATTGAATGTCAGGGTATTTCAATTGGATCATAGGTAATTATTCTTATGGAATAGGAATGTAATTCTCTTTTTGAAGACAAAATATTATCATTGTGTGTTTGATTTTTCTGGAAACATAATCTGGCCACAACTTCTCATCATGTGGATCTAGTAAAATTTTAAGCAGCCTCCCCTGGCTGCCTGGGCCCAATCTGGGCACTCGGATTTGTGCCAGCAATTTCGCTAGCACAGATTCGAGCAGCCCCATAAGGCTGCCTGGGTCTTAGCCCAGGATAAGGGGACCAACGTCCCCCGGTCCTGTGGTGAGCTCCTGCTGCCGCCTACCCTGCCTACTCAGCTGGCCTGCCTGCTCCCAGGCAGGTTAGGATTGAGCTGCTCATTATATTTTTGTTTATTTTGTTTATAGATAAAAACCCACGGGTTTTTTGTTTAATTATATGAAGGTGTCTCCATCAACACCAGGGTTAAGTTACAGGTTTTTATTGATGAAAAGAAAATGGAAAGATGATTTGGATCAATTTTTTTATATTCCCTAGTTCAGTGTTTCTCAAACTGTGTGTTGGCACCCACTAGGTCAGTGATGGCGAACCTATGACACGCGTGTCAAAAGTGACAAACCATAATGTTTGGGGTGACACACCAGCGTTCACCAACGCCTAATAAAAACAGTTTATTTTACTCATGTTTCATTTTTGTAATTATTTGATGCTTCTTTATATATATAATACACTAGCTTTTTGTTACCCGGCGTTGTCCGGGTAACAAATGTCATCGGGACTGTCACCAATCAGCTTAGCGACCTCAAAAACTGGATTTGACACTAATGTTGATCATTTTGGACATTTTATTTTGCACCCCTTCTCACCCCCCCATGCCGATGGGGGCTGAACCCGGACTCTAGCGGCATCGGGAGCGTCGCCACTCTTCTCGGCAACCCAGGAACCTATGGATTCGACACCAATATTGGCTGTTTTCAATCGCTTTTACGTGGCACCCCCTGCGCACCCCCACCCCCGGGGGTGCGCAGGGGGG
Source organism: Lerista edwardsae (assembly GCA_029204185.1). Lineage (NCBI taxonomy): Eukaryota > Metazoa > Chordata > Lepidosauria > Squamata > Scincidae > Lerista > Lerista edwardsae. The sequence continues at coordinate 31,235,809 of JAJKFI010000001.1, read as the reverse complement.
GTCTGACCCCCACAGTGTTTGTCGGCAGGCAGCAAGTCTTGAGCATGCCGTGTTTGTTGCCAATCGCTCAGGCATTCCAGCAGGCCATGGCAGACATTTTGTTTTGCCCCCCTTCTCGCCCCCCACGCTGACGGGGGCCGAACCCGGACTCCGATGGTGTCGGGAGTGTCGCCGCTTGTTTCGGCAACCCCAGAAACTATGGATTCGATGCCGATTTCAGCCGTTTTTGACCATTTTCACATGGGGACTCCTGCGTACCCCTACCCCCAGAGGCGCTGGGGGGGTCTGACCCCCACAGTGTTTGTCGCCAGGCCGCTAGGCTTCCGCATGCCGAGTCTGGTCCAGGCGATCCAGCAGGGCATGGTGGACATTCTGTCTCACACCCCTTCTCGCCCCCCACGCCAAGGCGGGGCAAACCCAGACTCCGCCGGCATCGGGATAGTCGCCGCTCGTCCCGGCGACCCCGGAAACTATGGATTTGATGCCGATTTCAGCCGTTTTCGGCCGTTTTCACATGGGGACTCCCTCATACCCCCACCCCCAGGGGCGCTAGGGGCCCCCGACCCCACAGGGTTTGTGGCCAGGCCGCTAGGCTTCCGCATGCCGAGTTTGGCGCCAATCGGTCCAGGCGTTCCAGCGGGGCATGGCGGACGTTGTGTCTCGCACTCCTTCTCGCCCCCCACGCCGAGGGGGGGCCGAACCCGGACTCTGTCGGTGTCGGGACTGTCGCTGCTTGTCCCAGCGACCCCGGAACTATGGATTTCATGCCAATTTCGGCCGTTTTTGACCATCTTCACGTGGGGACCCCTGCGTACCCCCACCCCTGGGGGTGTCAGGGGGCCCTAACCCCCGCAGTGTTTGTCGCCAGGCCGCAAGGTGTATGCGTGCCGAGTTTCGTGCCAATTGCTCCAGGCGTTGCGGAGCCTATGCGAAACACACACACACACACACACACATACACACATGCTCTTCTTTATATATATAGATAGCACCACACATGATTGGACTATATTTTTTTTTGTTTAAATAAATTAATATAAAGACCTATTTCTCTTTTGTATGGGAGGGGGATTGACACACCAGCAGAGTCCAAGTTAAGCATATTCCGAAGTTTTGACACACCAAGCCCAAAAGGTTCACCATCACTGCACTAGGTCAATCGCAAGCCTACTTCCTGTGGGCCATGTAGCAACTAGTGCAGCCAGCCATCATCGAAAATATGGGAAGATGGGATGCTGGAAAGGGTGAGGGCTGTGTGGTTATTTTGCTTGTGTCAAAGTGGTAATTCCTGATTCACTTTGCTATTGGAAAATGGCTGAGAAATAATCTAATTTATTGCTGCATTCTCAGGAAACCAGCAGCCTTAGGTGTCACAATGACATCACTGCCAGCCATGACATCACTTCCAGTGGGTCCCAGGCAGGTTGTCATTCTAAAAAGTGGGCGCTGGTGCTAAAAGGTTTGAGAAACAACACTATAGTTCATTGCAGCCCTTATAATACCAAATGCAATGGGAACAAGACTGTTTTTTGCTGGCTGTCATTTCCAGAAATTCAACTCAATTATATATCTGTTCTGAGTATCTGTCAGTCATCATAGCTCTTCCTCTTGAGGAAGCATGTGTTTCTCATTGTTGCTATTATTATCCTTACCCTTGTAAAACATTTATAGAACCTTGTAAATCTACAGAGTGCTTTATGGAATATAGATAAGGCATCTTTCATGCCCTAAAGAGTTTACTTTATAAACCAAGCAGGGCAATCTTTGCACAATATATTCCAGGCCTGCCGACATCCATGTTCAAGAATTTCACATATTTTACTGAAAGAAATAAGGAGGGGGAAATAGAGCAGTGTTTGCAACAGTGACAATCTACAGTAATTGTCTTTTGATAGTACAAAGATTATCTTCCACATTTCCTAATCTTTTCTATCATAGCAAGAACTCTGATTTGTGCTACTGTAATGCAAAGACATGTGAATGTGAGCTATTTCTGTAAGCAGTGCTTCCCAAACGTTTTAGAACCAGGACCCACTTTTCAGAATGACAATATGTCTGGGACCCATCGAAAGTGATGTCATGGACAGAATTGCTATAATTGTGATGCCAGAGAATGCTGCAGTAAGTTGAGCTATTTCTCAGCCATTTTCAAATAGCAAAGTGAATCAGAAAGCAAAAAAAAAAAAATCCTATTTACCTCCTTGACACAAGCAAAATAACCACACAGCCCTTTTCAGTGTCCCCTCTTCCCACATTTTCAGTAATGGCTCTTCTAGGTACTACATGACCAACCTGAAATTAGGTCACGACCCACCTAGTGGGCTCCAAGCCACAGTTGGAGAAACACTTCTGTAAAGTATTTCAGGGCCAAACTATATGTGATGGTAAATGCATCAGTTTGTGGGTACAGTCTTTTGTTTACTCTTACTCTTCCTTCATGCTGTTTTCCTTATAGAGCTACAAAGTGTCTATTTAACCCTAAAAATCCCACTTGCTACAATTGTACAGTCAGGATTCAATATGTTTCATAGATGTCATTTTTAGTGGGAAAACAACTGACAGCTATCTTTCTGAGTGAGGAATATCTCACAAGAAGGCAGCAGGGTGGTGGTGGTAGTTTCTGGGACACAACACAAATGTGGCAGCCCTTGCTATCCCTACCTTCAAGCTGATGAACACCAATATGGGCTGACTTACCTTCTGAACACAGAAGGACCAGTGAACAAACTCTGCCAAGTGCTGTCATCTTTAGAGCTTATTTCCTCCTAATTTTCCCCCAACCAGTATATGATGTTCTTGTAGATCAGGCTTCCATACTTCCAGTTGCCCTCTGACAATGTCATGTACTCTTATCACCCTTTAGTAGGAGTGTACATGAGAGAAGCAGTTAGGGAAGATTATCACTACAGTTGTCCTCACCTAGGAAGGTGCACCGTACAACCACAAGAAACATCTCTGCCAACTTCTCTAGCTTCAGGTTAGAGAGAAAAGCCAGCATTTTGGCACTGGATGGCCAAAACAGCCTGAATGCCTTATTTAACCAATGCTAAAGAAAGCTCTAGCCTCTCTCTCTCTCTCTCTCTCTCTCTCTCTCTCTCTCTCTCTCTCTCTAATTAGGAGGAAAGGCTAGGACTGACTTGTCGGAATGTTTTTTTATTAGATCATAGATGCTGCAAAGTCAGACTACAGAGAAAACAATATACAGGCATGCCCTGGTAATTGCTCTGGTTCTGATCTGGACCCCCCAGTGGATACCTGAAATCATGGATACTGGCGACATCTTTTTTCGGTCAGTGGTTTTGCTGCAACCGAGTTTTAAAAATGTGTTTCATGTTCCCTTTTTTAATAGGTGTCCCAGTATCCATGGATAACTGAAACCGTGGATATCTAATCAGTGGATACTGGGGCATGCCTGTACTCTGTTCAGTCCCTGTTCTAGCCATATGTAGATGAAAACGAGTAAGCTGTGGCCCTGATACAGTTTGTTTTATGTTCTGCTTAATGTTCAGATTACGTCTACTACAGTGATATTCATTTCAGCTTCTGTAAAGAGCCTTTTATATACAGTTAATGGTGCATAAGATACATTCCTATCAATAATCACAGGGTAACAAAAACATTGGCTACAAACTATTGCTCTCAAACTGTAAACAAGAACTGACTTTGCTGGTCAGCACACTATAATTTCTATCAGTTCTGTAAACATAGTTCTTGTCCACTTGTATGTGTGTTCTGCCCACTTATCTATCCTTGAATATGTCCCTTGTGGCAGCAAATGAATGTATAACTAAAACTACATATCTTTCATTTATATTACATAATCTTATGGAAAATTACTACATCACTCGCCGAGTAAAGTACAGTACATTTGCTTTGAAAGAGATGACAGCGAATTTTTTTCTATAGGTGCTTAATTTCCCTTTTAAACAACATAGCTGCATTGTAACCTGCGACTCTGGACTATATTGCTGCATATGCTCAGTTCAGAATGGAAACTAAGCACCTATAGTTAATTTGGATGTGAATCCAAAAGCACTTGCATATGATGCCAAGAATTTATTCAAAATCTCTACATTTGAATTTGAGAAATGAGTTTGAATGACAGCAGCAAAAACTTACATGCAATGTAATACACCTTAAGGCAAGTTGCAAAGGAAACTTTAGCGTAGTCAAACATTCAAGCAGTCTTCTGTATAATTCCAATCTAGAGCATAAAAAAATGTACTAAAATGAATGTTTAACTGCCAGTTGTTTCACACTCAAGCCATATTTGGGGTGAAGGTGATAGTGTTCCCAGTTATACTGTCTGGTGTAACCAGTGGTGGAATCTACCTTCGCTAACAACCGGAACGCAGGAAGTAGCTACCGGATGCACGGTTGATTGGCAGTTCCTCCGCGCATCCTCGCTTCCCCTGCGGTCCGCTGCCTGCCTGCCTGCCTGGCTGAAACCTCAGGCTGCGAGCATGTAGGGTGCAGGCGTGGCTAGCCCCATTCGCATATTGCAGGGGCGCGTGGCTGCGACGACTGCAGTGGGCGGAGCCAGTCCTACACGGAACAACCGAAACGGCGTTCCAGAGCGTCCTGGCTACATGACATCACTGGGTATAACTAGATATATTAAACTTCTCTGGTATTTAAGGGCCCAATCCCATCTAATGCTCTAGTACCGATACACCCACAATGCAGCCTCGAGGTAAGGGAACAAATATTACCTTGAGGGGGCCTCTGTGACTGCCCCTCCACTGTTGGATGCAGAGCTTGGCCCCTTGGCACAGCTGCATCAGCACTGGAATGCTGGACAGGATGGGGCCCTAAATTAGTCTCTTAGCTAGTGACTTCCCACTGGTTCATGGGAATGGGAGAGAAGCTCTAACACTGGAAATACATGTTGAAACAGTTTTACTAGCCCCACAAATATCCTAAAAGCTCTTAGTCATCCAGGCATTGCTACACTCGTTCCGTGCCATGATGTCATAAAGATGTTTACAATACATAGTTTACAGTTCAGAATCATGTTTAATCACCTTTCACACACTTCTACCCAGCACAAGATTTACAACCTTTACATGAACCAAAAAATGAAAGACCTTAAGGCAAGGGAAGATATTAGGACATATCGTTTTATGGTTCATAGGGGGGTTAAAGGGAATTGTACCTGATGAGTACAAAATACCTTCTCATACTTTCTTGCCTTAAAGCTAACAGTTTTACAGCCCAATCCTATGCATGTCTACTCAGAAGCAAGACCCATTACGTTCAATGGGGAATTACTCCTAGGAAAGTGTGCATAGGATTGGAATCAAAGTAAAGTCCTTTCAGCAGTATAAAGTGTATTCTCCTTTTTAAGTATACATTCGAAATACTTTGTAAGAACATTTCTCTGAGGGGCAGCTGTGTGGCCCCAAGGTAAGCGACTAAAAAAGGCTCGCTTACTTATTCTCTTACAAAGGAGAGTGTACAGACTACTTGCAGCAGGAATAGCACAATGAATGGGTGTGGAGAAAGATGGGTAGCTGAGGGTGCAACCCTAACCTGGAGTTAGGACAAACTTGAGTCCAGGCAGGAGTGTTCCAAGCGCACTGTAAAGCACGTTTATAACATGCTCTGAGCAGAGACGTCATCCGGGTGCGCCAGGAACCGGAACGCCTGGATGATTGGCAGCCCTCCGCCCCTGTGGCGGAGGCCAGCCACGCCTCCCTGCACCTCGAATCGCTCCATTTCAGAGCGATTTGGACGCGCGGGAGGGAGGGCAGGCCCAGGAGCAGCTCGCCCGTCCTCAGGAGAGGCGGCGCAGCCCGGGCCCGTCCACGGAACTAGCGGAACGGCGTACCGGGCCGTTCTGCCAGGATGACACCGCTGGCTCTGAGACAGGGAGGCTGGTGCACTGACGTGCACTGTCTTCCCTGACTCCGGAAGTGGTCCAAACACACTTTATGGTGTGTTTGCAACACTCCTGGACTGGCACAAGGGACTTGTGCTGGCCTAATTCCAGGTTAGGATTGCACCCTGAAGGCTTGTAAACCATGCTCCTGAGCTTAACATAAATGGTCATTCATGTTGCAGTATGATTCACATACAAATGGCACAAATGGCACACACAAAAGTTTAGTACAAGTTTAGTTTAGCGGGGGAGAATTACAGTGCAGTCCTAAGCTGGGCCCCTCTGTTCTCCACTTCCTGTATGCAGAAGAGGCTTTTGTAATTGCCCTATGTAGAGTTTATTGTGCCTGCTATAAGGTGCATGGCTCTAGCACTCATCTAAGCAAACATGACAGGGTTGGGGAGGAGGGTGTAAAAGGCAAGCCAACACCAGGCCTCAGGCTAAACGCCGTCTTGCAAGCTAGATTCCATCTTGTACAATTAGGACTGTGTGGAGGGAAGGAAGAGTAAAAAATCAACTAGACAGGGAAGAAAAACATAAAGCACTTAGTGCTTATCAGTCAGCCAAGGGAATTTTTCAGGAGGATCTGCAGAACTGTGGCTTCAAGGACACCATTGTACCATCTTACCTCCCTCCAATTAGCACACAGCTGTGTAAGTTATCACCTGCAGTAATTCTTTCCCTGTTACCAGGCGGTGTCAATTGGCCACTGATTGAGGAGCTGAGTCTCAAGGGCTATAAAAATAACCCAAAAGCCTTTGTTTGGGGTCCAGCATTCCTTGGCTGTTCCAGGAAACATCTTCCTAATGCTCTGAGAGAGGTCTGCATGATTCCAGCTATGCAGTATGGGTAACATCATTGCTTGGATTAAGTGATGCTTGGTAAAGTTAGTATCAGTAATTGTAGGAGCTTAGGTTTGTTGTTTTTATTGTGATGTGGTTTATCTCTTGTATATCTATTTTACTTTGCCTTGCCTTGGGGCCATGTAACCAACTTAGCTGAAATCTTATAAAAAAGTTTTGCAAGCTTGTAGCTTGGGTGTGAGTACATGTACATCTGGGGAACCAATTCGGGTATTAGTAAATTCAGTCCTGCCACAAGGCACATTACTGTTGGCAATTAAGGGACTACTGGGTTCTTTCCCCGTGGGCCAGCCAGAATACTGCCTCTGGGGTGCTCTGAAAGGCGGGGGGGGGGAAATTGCTGGTTAACTCTTCCTGGAGCTCCAACCAGGAAAGAGTCAGCAGTTGTGTGGAGCTGGTGGCATTTAGCAGATTCTTTTATTGCCTAACATCTCAATGAGAAGTGTGCCTGTAAACGTGTATTCACATTACAGGACACCTTCAGTTGTACTCACAGTTAGTAACAGGAGAGCCAGAAGCCAGGGCACTTAGCAAGCCTTTATGTTAAGTGCGCGGGTTTCCAAGAACCTTGCACCTCTGTAGCATAATAATAGTCTGCTTTGCTACAGCTGTGCAGAAGAACTTAATAATTCCCCATGGCTGGTTCTTTACAGAGGGGTCAAGTTACTTGGTGGTAGTAATCCTCTTTTCAGCTTTGCCCAACAAGAAGGATTTGTGGACTTTGAAGATGGCCAAACCATACTCCCAGATTTTTCCTTGCACATTTCTTCTCTCTGTCCTTGGTAATTATCTTTAACCTCACTGCTCTGAAACTTTCAACAGCCAGATGTCCACTGAGTAGCAGTGTCTTCTCCTCCCTTTCCAGCATAAGACAACTCTATAACCATAAATAAAACAGTACTGTACATTTATGTCTCTTTGATTTCAATAGGAGAGAGTAAAAATAATAAATAATACTTGTATTTATATACCGCCTTTCTTAAGATCACTAGATTTCTCTAATGACTGTAACACATGCTTAACTCTCCTCGCATCCTAGTGAAACCAGTGGGGCTCTAAGAGGGCATAAAATTTTGTCTAAACAGTACATTTATGGGCAGCTCAATCTGAATTTGCACGGGAGGCTGGCTGGCCTGCACTGCATCCTATGCAGGGTAGTAGGCAGCAGGATCTCACTGTGGGGCAAGGGGATGTTTTTCCTCTTTCCCTGGGGGTACGCTGCAGGTTATGGGGCTGCTCGAACCTGCGCCTGCTAAATAGCAGGTGCAAGTTAAAGTGTCCTGGATAGGGGCTGCATGGCCCCAGGAACAGGGGCTAGGACCTGGCTGAATGGCCAGATCCGGACCACCCCACTCCCTGGGCCGCCCTCCTTGCACCCCCCTTGCTCTGCCTTCCTTCCCTCCCTCCAAAGTCCCCACACTGGCTGAACCTGGCCAGTGCAGGGATGAATTATCAGGCAGTCCTCGTGGCATTGCCGGGTCAGCGCTGCTCCCTGCACCCATCCAGCACGTCCTCCGCCCAGGGCGCAGTTGGGATTGAGCCCGCAACGGCATAACGTTTTACACTTGAATGTATACTGAAAGATCAGTGGCATAATTATTGTAACGATGGCTTGGAGGGGAAAAAAAAACTAGTTTACTAAAATGGATTATACAATTAGGAAGATTAATAATTTTGAATTTGATCCATAAATTTGCCATATTAAAAACCTAATAATGAAATACTGAAAAAACCTGTAGTTTTGACACAGACTGGACAATTGATCAAAATGTATAAGTTATTTTTCCCTTGATAAATAGGAACAGAAGTTTGCTATAGCAATAAGTGAACAAAAAAAATCTTAATCCCAAGCAGGAAAAAAAATGACATGGACACAGAGTGCACGCGAGCCTGCATGCGCACGCACGCACCATGTTTTACCTGCAGCCTTATGGTTTCATTACCCGGTGTAAGGATATTGTGATGCATGGAATTAGAGACCTACAGTTCCCCTGCTGAAAGAAGTATACTGAGGTGTAACATTGCACCAAAACAAAAAATGGAGGGCAGAAGATCACGAAGCATAGATGCAATGAGGAAGTTTCCTCTATAGGGATTGTCTTAAGAATCAACGATACTGAAAATGGAAGATGTAAAACCACATCAGGTTGCAAACGTTTCATTTCTAGGAAGGAAACAGTGCTTTGAAGACAGGGCTATCCCATAGTGATTTATGCAGCATATGGCCCGCTGTGGTAAATGGAGCAGAGGACTTACTCTTTTCAAAAACAGAGCAGATACTTCAAAGCTGTGCAGACTTTTATCTGGCAAAACATTGCAATGACATATGGAAAAACAGAAGTGGTAAAGGTGGACAGATGGACAATTGAATCAGTTTGAATGTAAAGAGTAAATACTGTGCACATTCTATCAAATATCAGTACAGTGGCGTGGAATGAAATGGATTTATTTCTTGCATAACAACTATAGTGGTATAAGGTTGTTGTTTTTTACTAATTGTGTTTTCTTTAAAAAAAAAATGTAGTTTCAGTGCCAACTAACTGCTTGAAGTGATCACTTTGGTTGTCATGAATTCCAGCTAAATTAATCAGTTTTGGCAGCAAAACCTGCACCTTTCCACCAGCAGACATTTCATGGACCCCAAAGTATCAGTTAACTCAAGAGAAAAAACCTTACGATACAGCAACTACATTTCACTTTGAACTAATAATTCTGTCTTATTTGCTATAATTAAATTGTAGAATTGTTAGCAACAAGCCAGCTGTAGCTCTCTAGAAGACTTTGTAGGGGTAAACTTGATTTGAATCAAATTGATTCCACTGAGATGCATTGCTGATGATACACATCTCTATCAGACTACAGTATTCATCTGGATTGTATTGGAACTGGCTGGATGAGCCTTAGAGCAAATATGACTATATTTGAGGTCACTTGTTGCTATGTGATTAGTTTCCCATGACTACTGCTTAATTGGTGCTAGCAACATACCCTTCAAAAGAGAGGGGGATAAGGAATCTGATATTTATAAAAAATGGATTTAAATATTTATAGAGTATTCATTAGATCGCTCAGTAACAATAAGGTTCTTTTTAGCTACCTAAAAGTTGCACCTCAAACAGCAGGTAGAATCTGTGCTACTACAAAATAGTAAAACGCTGGATTGGTTCTTATTACCAAGCTAACAGACATATTTTATGTACTCAGTCTTCATCTGCAGAATGTACTTTAAGAGGAAGTTTCCTCTGATGGCTATATGCAATGTTTCATCTCCCACCCCCAGTCTGGAGATCTCTTTGATGAACACATAATTTAGAACATGTGCACCAACATCTGTTTCAGATTGATGTAAGGGGTGACCAGGTCCAGGTCTCTCTCTATCCTCCCCAGCCGTTCCTCCATCTTGGGGACCACTAAGAGTTTTGTTCCTGGCGGATCTCCTGCCATGACCCATCACCCTTCCCCTGAAGTTGTTTCAAGAACTTGACAAAATGGACGTCAGAAGATTGGGCAAAGGGAAGAGAACCAAAGTAAGAAGGACGTCCCTAAACGTGCCACTGCACATCATAAAGATTAATGCCTGTGCCAGAAAACTCCATTAGCAATGCACATGAACTGGATATAGTGTTTCTTTGTCTGTAAGTTATCTTAATCAAGATGTCCCCACATATCCCCCTTGGCCCTTATGTCATGCATCCTTCCCAGTATCACCCATTGAAACCTCTTTTGACTGTAGGGTGTTTCCAAACCCTTTGTCTACCTCTCACCTATTGTTTTAGCCTTCAGCTGTCTTATCCCAGTGATTAACCTAGTTATCACCATGGTCCCATACCCACATTCCATTGATTAACATAAATCCCCCTCGCTAGACCTGGGGGGGGGGGGAAAGCAGCAAGCAAGCAACCAACCAAAAGCCATAATTTCCCAACTAACATACATACTAACAACATAATTTCCTTTTGCGAGTGGGACACGAGCAAGCGAGTGCTGTCCTGCGACGAAGTGCCTCGTCCGAGACTAAGTGCCAGGTAAACGGGCGAGTTACGCATCTGTGCGAGGAGGGGGATCCTTGGAAAGATAAGGTAAGTGTTCTTCTCACCTGTAAATCTACTCTAAGTTTAGGTTTAAGGCTGAGTTCAGTTTAAGGAAAGGTTAAGTTTAAGTCTGTGTAAAATTCAGCTTAAAGGAGCTGATTCTGTAGAGAATCACAGCTCAAGCCTACACAGGTCTACTCTAAGTAAGACCAGAGTCTACTTGTGAGCAAGAACCCAAATTAAACATAGGGAAGAGTAGAAACTGAATCTGAAGAGTAGGAACTGAAATAAGGCAGAGGTGAAATCTCACCTCACAGTCTCAGCACAGGAAAGGTAGCAGTCTTAGTGTTTGGAACACTTTGGTGTTTAGTCTTAGTGTTTAAACTAAACTAAGCTAAATTAAACCACTTAACTAATTTTAAACTACTTACACTAAATTAAACTAGAGTTTTAGTGTTTTAAACTATTTGGGGTCTAAAATACAGTGTGCCACAAAGCTCAGGCATATACTAAGACATATAGTAACACTAAGTAGGGTGGGAACTAAGCTAGCCAGGGAGTGACCCTTTCAGAGGGAAATTGAGCTAGCATTGTGTTATCTGGTTGCCTAGGCAGCCATCACCCTCTATTGTCCAGGTGAGGCTAGCCTCTTTTCAGGCAGGCAGAAAGGAGGGGCTTCCAGGAGAGGGGGAGGAGCTTCTAGCAAAGGAAGGCAGGCAGGCAGAACTTCCTGTATATAGCAGAACCTTCTTTGCGAGTGGGACACGAGCAAGCGAGTGCTGTCCTGCGACGAAGTGCCTCGTCCGAGACTAAGTGCCAGGTAAACGGGCGAGTTACGCATCTGTGCGAGTGAAGCAGCAGGGCGAGGAAGCCAGGGCCCCAGACTCTGCCCTCTCTCTGAGAAGCAGGGCAGCTCATCCCTAAATAAACACAGAGATGGAGCCAGACAGCCAGCAGTTGGGCGGGGGCTATCCAGTGTTTTGCACAGAATGCCACACATATGACTATATGCCTCTGGGGCGTAAGTCGTGGGTGTGTCCTCGGTGCAAGGAGCTCCAGGCACTCAGGGAACGCATCTGCTCCCTAAAGGCCTTGGTTGCGGACCTGGAGAAGCAGAGACAGGCAGTGAGGGTCCATGGTGAGACATCCGGGGACTTGCAGGCTTCGTCCCACCCTCAGAAGGGCAGCTCCTCAGCTGCTGGGGAAAGGAGTCTCAGGGCTGGAGGACGTCAGCCTGGAACAGAGGGAATCGATCCCTCAGCGGGGGCCTCTTCTTCCAGTGACGAGCCCGCATCAAATCGCACTAAGGATGCTCCTCGGCGGGAGGGGGGTTGTGGTCTCCTTGTCGTGGGCGATTCTATAGTTAGGAATATAGAGAGGGGGGTCTGTGACGGATGTGAGGACCGCACGGTGACTTGCCTGCCTGGTGCGAAGGTGGCGGACATCACGTCTCGTCTAGATAGGCTGGTTAGGAGTGCTGGGGAGGAGGTAGCGGTCGTGGTGCATGTTGGCACCAACGATGTGGGGAAATGTAGCCGGGAGGTCCTGGAAGCCAAATTTAGGTTGCTAGGCAGGACGCTGAAGGCCAGGACCCCCAAGGTAGCGTTCTCAGAAGTGCTACCCGTTCCACGTGCAGGGCAAGCTTGGCAGGCGGAGCTCAGGGGTCTCAATGCGTGGATGAGACGGTGGTGTCGGGACGAAGGGTTTAGATTCGTTAGGCACTGGGGCACATTCTGGGACAAGCCAGGCCTGTACAAGAGGGACGGGCTTCACTTGAACCAAAATGGAACCAGGCTGCTGGCGCTTAATATTAAAAAGGTGGCAGAGCAGCTTTTAAACTGATCCCTGGGGGAAAGCCGACAGGAGCCGAGTGGCGTCCGGTTCGGAACTCCTCATCCCTACGGGAAGAGGAGGGTGGAGGAGTACCAAAGAGTAATGGAGGAGTAGGAAATAGAACTTCTAAGCTGAGTGTAAGTGACAGATTGTCCAGTAAAAAGAGAGGCGGGGAAAAGAGATCAAAAAACAGTCCCTCCTTAGAGAACCCCGTATATAGGTGTTATTATGCGAATGCCCGAAGTCTCCGAGCAAAGATGGGGGAACTGGAATGTTTGGTGGCTAGGGAAAACATTGATATAGTAGGCATAACAGAAACCTGGTGGAATGCAGAGAACCAGTGGGATACTGCCATCCCAGGCTATAAACTCTATAGGAGGGACAGGGAAGGGCGTGTTGGCGGAGGGGTGGCCATCTATATCAAAGAAGGGATTGAATCCAGCAGAGTAGAAACTGAAGGTGGGCCGGACTCCACCATGGAGTCACTGTGGGTTAAACTGCCAGGCCGTAAAAGCAATGTAATAGTGGGGGTGTGCTATCGTCCTCCCGATCAAAAACTTGAAGGTGACCTTGAAATGAGGAAACAAATCAGGGCTGTGACCAAGAGAGGCAGGATTGTAATCATGGGGGACTTCAATTATCCTCATATTGACTGGGTCAACTGCTGCTCTGGTCAAGAAAGAGAGACCGGATTCCTTGACTTGCTGAATGACTGTGCCTTAGAGCAACTAGTCATGGAGCCGACCAGAGGACAGGCGACTCTGGATTTAATATTGTGTGGCACTCGGGACCTAGTTAGGGATGTAAGTGTTACTGAGCCATTGGGGAACAGTGACCATGCTGCGATTGGTTTTGCCATGCATGTCCAGGAAAGACTGCAGAGCAAATCTGACACAAGAACCCTTGACTTTCGAAGGGCGGATTTCCCTCAGATGAGGAGACTAGTTAGACAGAAATTGAAAGGGAAGGTAAAAAGAGTCCAATCCCTCCAGGCTGCATGGAGGCTGTTTAAAATAACAGTAGTAGAGGCCCAGCGGAAATGTATACCACAAAGAAAGAAGGGTTCGACAAGGTCCAGGAGGGTGCCTGCATGGCTGACAAACAAAGTTAGAGAAGTTGTAAAGAGCAAAGAAGCTTCTTTCCGTAAATGGAAGTCTTGCCCCAATGAGGAGAACAAAAAAGAACATAAACTCTGGCAAAGGACAAGTAAGAAGGTGATACGGGAGGCCAAGAAAGCGTTTGAGGAACGCATGGCTAGCAACATAAAAGGGAATAATAAAAGCTTCTTCAAATATGTTAGAAGCAGGAAACCTGCCAGAGAGGCGGTTGGCCCGCTGGATGGTGAGGGAGGGAAAGAGGAGATAAAAGGGGACTTGGAGATTGCAGAGAAATTAAATGAATTCTTTGCGTCCGTCTTCACAGCAGAAGAACTTGGGCAGATACCACAGCCTGAACAGCCCTTCCTAATGAAGGAATTAAATCAGATACTGGTTAATAAAGAAGATGTTTTAGATCAAATTGATAAACTACATATAAATAAGTCACCAGGCCCAGATGGTATACACCCAAGAGTAATTAAGGAACTAAAGAACGAAGTTGCTGACCTCTTAACTAGAGAATGCAACTTGTCCCTTCAAACGGCCACGGTGCCAGAGGATTGGAGGATAGCCAATGTCACGCCAATCTTTAAAAAAGGGAGAAGGGGGGACCCTGGAAACTACAGGCCTGTCAGCCTAACGTCTGTTCCGGGTAAGATGGTGGAAAGCCTCATCAAAGATAAAATCCTAAAACATGTAGAGGAACAAGTACTGCTAAAGGAAAGTCAGCATGGCTTCTGTAAGGGTAAGTCTTGCCTCACAAACCTTTTGGAATTCTTTGAAAAGGTCAACAGGCACGTGGATGTGGGTGAACCTGTGGATATCATATACCTGGATTTTCAGAAGGCATTTGACACGGTCCCCCACCAAAGACTGCTGAAGAAACTTCACAGTCAGGGAGTAAGAGGGCAGTTCCTCTTATGGATCCAGAATTGGTTGAGGGCCAGGAAACAGAGAGTGGGGGTTAATGGGCAATTTTCAGAATGGAGAGAGGTGAAAAGCGGAGTGCCCCAGGGATCTGTCTTGGGGCCCGTGCTTTTCAACTTATTCATAAATGACCTGGAGACAGGGATAAGCAGCGAGGTGGCCAAGTTTGCGGATGACACAAAACTTTTCCGGGTGGTAAAAACCAGAAAGGATTGTGAAGAGCTCCAGAAGGATCTCTCCAAGTTGGAGGAATGGGCAGCCAAATGGCAGATGCGTTACAACATAGACAAATGTAAAGTGATGCACGTTGGGGCAAAAAACCAAAACTTTACCTATAGGCTAATGGGTTCTGAGCTGTCTGTGACAACTCAGGAGAGGGATCTCGGGGTGCTGGTGGACAATTCAATGAAGGTATCGACCCAGTGTGCGTCAGCAATTAAGAAGGCCAATTCCATGCTTGGGGTCATTAAAAAAGGGGTTGAGAATAAAACAGCCAATATTATCATGCCATTGTACAAATCGATGGTAAGGCCACACCTGGAATACTGTGTCCAGTTCTGGTCGCCGCATCTCAAAAAGGACATAGTGGAGTTGGAAAAGGTGCAGAAGAGAGCAACTAAAATGATTACGGGGCTGGGGCACCTCCCTTATGAAGAAAGACTGCAGCGTTTGGGGCTCTTCAGTCTAGAAAAAAGGCGCCTGAGGGGGGACATGATTGAGACATACAAAATTATGCATGGAAGGGATAAAGTCGATAGAGGGATGTTCTTTTCCCTCTCTCAAAACACCAGAACCAGGGGGCATCCGCTAAAACTGAGGGTTGGGAGAGTTAAAACAGATAAAAGGAAGTACTTTTTTACCCACCGGGTAGTTAATCTGTGGAACTCCTTGCCACAGGAGGTGGTGATGGCATCTGGTCTTGATGCCTTTAAGAGGGGATTGGACAGATTTCTGGAGGAAAGGTCCATCGTGGGCTATAGGCAATGATGGATTGTGCAACCTCCTTACAAAGGTGGTGGGCTACTGGTACCGGGTGCAAGGGAGTGGCAACAGGATGCAACAGGATCTTGTTGTTTCATGCCTCCCTGGGGCACCTGGTGGGCCGCTGTGAGATACAGGAAGCTGGACTAGATGGGCCTTTGGCCTGATCCAGCAGGGCTCTTCTTATGTTCTTATGTTCTTAACCAACCAGGGTCTCCAGAATCAAGTGTATGTTATTGGTTGCAATAATCAAGTGTATGTTATTGGTTGTTTGTTTGTATTCCCAATTACATGCTAAACTGTATAAATGTCTGTGGCAACTGTGTATCATTACACAGGTCCATGACATTTTTTTTTCTGCATGGTATGCTGCTTGCATCCTCTGTCATTTTATTGCAATTTGGGAACATCAAAGTCCAGCTGGCATTCCTTCCCAAACCTTTTGGGAAGGTTTAGTTTGCTTTGGGAAGGTTTGGTTTAGGGAAGATTTGGCTTAACTTTCACAGGAGACAATGCACACTGGGGAAAGAAACCTCAATCTGGCAGGCTTCTGTTGCTTTCCTTAAAGGGACAGAAGCATCAGGGGAATCTCTCTCTTTGCAGGGTGATTTCCACACTACAAAATTATTTTAGTTTGTAGTGCCTTCCCCAAGTGACATTATGTTGGGTGGGAAATGATGCAGCACAGAACCATCAAGGCATGGAACTCCTACTCCCTGTGGTGGACAAGTGGAAAGTGCTCTTTCAGGCTCTTCTGAATCTTCTGTTTTTCTTGCAGAGTTGCCCTGAGAAAGTTGAAACCAGAACTATGGGAAGATGCTTTAGATCTTTGAGGGACTAGCCCACTGGGCACTGTAGGATACTCCACAGTCTAAAAATATACTTTGGCCCTTTTAGTTTAGAAAAAAAGAGACAGATTCTCAATCTTTTGTTTAATTTACTATATAGTACATCACAATAAGACAGCAAGTGTGAAGAAAAGCCAGCGAGTATGACAATTCATTGCTTTGAATATACTGCTTTGAATATGTCTGCAACAAAATATCAGGTCATATGGTAGACATATATAATCAAGGAATACTTAAATGATGCTTTAAGCAGCAGGACAAAGGAAAATGACAGCTGTGTACATAGCCCTCCTAGGATTAATATTGTTGTGGTGTGATCTAGGTCAATTCTGGTCACGTTAATTAGAGGTAGCTTCGAGATGTGAATTATAGCTATATAATATGTTTACCCCTATAATGACACAACCCTGAAAAAAAGTTTAGAACACCTGAAAAAGCAAACTAAAAGTTGGAAAAAGCAAACTATCCTACTTTTTTTTTTAAGTTGGGCTATTCATGTCACAAAGAGCTCTGTTGATCTCTATTCTAAGCATCTCATTGGAAATATACAATATCCATATTGTTCAGCAGTTTAAAGAAACTTTAATATAGGATTGAAGTAATTTTCAGTGTATTATACTGTATTTTTTTAAGCTTCAGGCACTTCACGTATTTTAATCGTAATAAAATCTCTAATTATACAGGCCAACACGCATTTTGCTGTCATAAATGTCATTTTGCTGTCATAAATATTCCTGGGTATATTTGAGGTGCTGATTCAAAAAATGGCATCAGTTTTGCTCTATCACATCTAATTTTGTAGGTACAGTATTGCCTTATTAGTTAATGGTTCAAGCAGCTTCCTCAAGAGGAAGACATGGATTGGATATAGAAAACAAAGATTCAAATTCTCAACCTAGACAGGAAACTCACTGACTAACCTTGGCAAGTCTATTGCCTACCACATTTTGCAGGACTGTTATAAGACTCTTTAAAATTCTTCGCAAGAAAAATGTACAGGTGGCCCTCAAGATCAGCAGGGGTTCCATTCCTCGCTGATACTGAAATCCGTGAGTACGGAAACCTGTGCATTTGAGGCTACCCCCACGCTCCGAACCCAACTGGAGCTCCAATTGGGTCTGGAGGGATTTCTGAGGCCCACAGAAACATGACCACCCGTGGCCTCTGCAGACCTAAAAATGGCCATTTTGGCTGAAAATACGACTGGAGCTTTCCTGGGAAAACAGTATTTCCTTTTATTTGTTCAACTCTCCCTACACTCAATTTTAGTGAATGTCCCCTGGTTCTGGTGCTATGAGAGAGGAAAAAGCACATCCCTCTATTGACTCTTTCCCTCCCATGCATGATTTTGTACATCTCAATCATGTTCCCCTCAGCTGCCTTTTTTCTAGACTGAAATGCTGCAGTCTTTCTTCATACAGGAGGTGCCCCAGCCCAGTAATCATATTCATGATCTTATAAGTCATGATTGTATACCTGTAACTCATACTATACAATTACAAAAAGTTGTTTATTAAAAACCCTATGCAAAATAATCTCCTTGTGTGTTTATACAGTAAGGGTCAAAACTGACCTTGTGTCTTATCAAAATGTTTTAAAATAAGTGAATCACAGATTGCATGCTTCTGTGTACATGGAATAAATGGATTTAAGTAAATGAACATCCTGAATCTGAAGACACAACATCAGTATGCTATCAGAATGTAGCCACAGGAAGAGTTTCTGTAACTTCTGCTGTCTAAAGTGATAAACTATGAAAAAGTATTGCGGCCACATGTAAACTAGACCAAAATAACTGGATGCCCTAGGGTAATATTCTATTGAAGACCTGGCAGCTATAATAAATCTTATCGAATTACATTTTGTACCAAAAAGGGAATCTCATTTCTGGAAATTCTAGAACAGGGAAGCAGATGAAAATAAAATTTATGCCTTGATTCTTTCATGTAGCAATACATCTTAGACTTTAGATAGCAAAGGAAAGAAGTGAATTATAGACTGCCACTGTATGAAGGAACATAGTGACTGCCACTAGCTCTGGTTAAAGTTTCTCCCAATACAAGGTCTTCAAGTTTTCTCAAAGGAGAAATGAAGGACTAGAACATTTGTTCTTAATTTCACATTTCAGCAAACCACTCCTCAAATTTTCAGCTAGCCAATCCATGAAGCCAACTGAGGTAGTCATCTCACGGTATGAATTGGTGGGCTAATCACCAATAGTCACTAATCCGCCTCTATAGTTACTCCTCTTAGTAAAAAAAAAAGAGACACTCTAGATCAGTGGTTCTCAAACTTTTTAGCACTGGGACCCACTTTTTAAAATGACACTCTATCGGGATCCACCGTGCTTTATCAGACTTAAAAAGAGGTGATCTAGAAGAAATAATATTTTCTTTACAATATTATTTACCAAAAACTTGATCCATTTCTTGCAATGGCCTCAAGGCTTGAGGAGCTATGTGACCCAGCCTTCACTTGCCCCATTACCGCTCATTGACAGAACACACACACACACACACACACTATAAAGAGATGACATTTATCTTCCTATAAACAAGCTTGCAAACTTCAGGAGCTCATAAGAACTCTGCTGGATCAGGCCAAGGCCTAGTCCAGCTTCCTGTATCTCACAGTGGCCCACCAGGTGCCTACGGGAGCTCAGTAGACAACAAGATGCTTGAATCCTGTGGCCACTCCCTTGCATCTGGCATTCTGAAGTAGCCTACTATTAATGTAAGGAGGTTGCACCACCCATCATGGCATATAGCCCACAATGGACTTTTCCTCCATCTGAGGAAAGAGTTCCAAAGCTTAATTACCTGCTGGGTAAAAAAAGTATTTCCTTTTATCTGCTTTAACTCTCCCAACATGCAATTTCAGTGGATGTCCCTTGGTGCTGGTATTGTGAGAGAGGGAAAAGAACATCCCTCCCATGCATGATCTTGTTTGTCTCAATTATGTCCCCGCTCAGGAACCTTTTTTCTAGACTGAAGAGCCCCAAATGCTGCAGTCTTTCTTCATAAGGGAGAAAGCCCAGCCCTGTGATCATTTTTGTCGCTCTCTTCTGCACCTTTTCCAGCTCCACTATGTCCTTTTTGAGGTGTGGTGACCAGAACTGTATGCAATACTCTAGATGCGGTCTTACCATTGATTTGTACAATGGCATGGTAATATTGGCTGTTTTATTTTCAACCCCTTTTTTAATTACCCCAAGCATGGAATTGGCCTTCTTAATTGCTGCCGCACACTGGGTTGACCCTCATCTGTTTGCAGAGCAATTAGCAACTGTTTTTTTTTCTTTTTTAATAGTCTCAGGGTTTGAGGCAATTGGTTATCTTATCTTTCCATCACCTGTGTTTTCATTGGAGGCTCTACGGGACCCACCAGAAATTGTGTCTCAACCCACCAAATGGGTAATGACCCACAGTTTGAGAAATGCTGCTCTAGACTGCCAGACTCTACTCTTTGAATCCAGGCAGCAGAAAAAGCAGAAGGGGCCTGAAGAAGGTGTATGGCATGGGGGGCATTTGGTATACCAGCTCAGATGCCATGGGGAATATTTGGAACACCTGGTTAGTCCGTGTGTAGATCTTGTCCAAAGGAGTGATTCTGAAACATTTTAATGTAACGCAAATCCAATCAAAATGAAGGACCACAGCTGATGATACAGAGTAAAAAGTGCCTCATTTATTGTATATAAGAATGTATATATTTATTATAAAATATATATTTTACATACACATTTACTGTATATAAGATAGACGTATTCATTCACACACACACACACACACACACACACACACACACACACACACACA
>JAJKFI010000001.1:31166066-31208289 GCA_029204185.1 Lerista edwardsae | reverse complement strand
TTCGTTTGAATTCTTTTGATTTGATATGGTAAGTGCGCTGGACTATATTGCAGTTTGGCAGAGTGATGAGAGCTGCAGAATTCAACCAGGAGAGTAGAGATAAGTGAAGAGGAAAACAGAAACAACCAAAGTTAGAGATAAGGGGGAAAAAGGGTAGAGACAGGGCTGCAAAGAAGGATATTAAAAGAGGGAGATAGCTAATAATAGGGCTGAAGGTTTGGGGAACAGGATAGAGAAAAGGAAAGGTAAGAGAATCCATTCAGATAATACTTTTTTTTCACTCAACCCAGCACCACCTGATAAAGCAAGCACATTCCCTTGATGCCCCACCACCATGAGAGAGAAAATGAGAAAAAGAGTGTTTTATCTGAACTAGCCCTCTTCACACATGCCTGATCTACTTTAAAGCATTGAAGACTATAAGAAAATGAGCAGACAGGAGGATGCAGATCTGTGGGGGGGGGGGAGAGAGAGAGAGAATGAATGCTAGGGAAGAGAACAAGAACACAATGAAGTAAACTGGGGGGAGACGAAAGCTTAACAGGGAGTAGGCTTCAGAGAGATAAAAGAGATTACAATGAGGCACAGACAGAAAAAGGAATTTAACAGAATAGATAAGAAAAAAGCAAGGACCTTAACTGAGTTACAGTTGGAGCAATATACTTTTCTGTGATTAACATAACACAGACATGCAGTCCTCTTTAGTGAAATAGAAAAGTGGCCCTCAAAGTGATTTGAGAATTGGGCACGTGTGAGCTAGGTCATCCCAATCCCAATTTGTTCTGCTTTTGGCTTGCACTGTGATACCAAGATATGAACAAGCAGAAGTAGGCAGGAACAAAACTGCATGCTGAATATTGTCTCTTTTGAGGATAAACAGTTGAGCAGCCTGAATTAAATGTAAGACATGATAAATGTATTTGTATTTCATATCTGAATCAAGACTATTAATACATACACAGGCTACGAGAAAAGAATCAACTCAAAAATACATATGGAATGTAAGGCGATCCCTGCAAATGGGGATAGATTAATTTTTTTTAATCTATACACTGACAGTAAAACATACTAAGCATTTTTGTACTGCAGATGCTGCAAGAACATTACAACACAAATAGAAAATCTTCTGCATAATAAAGACTTCTATTCTTTTTAACAAAATACACATACTGAAATAATGAACAATTTTTAGTCCTTTGGTTTTAAACAGACGTGAAGAGATCTTTTAATATTATATTATAGGTTTTTTCTTTAAAATGACATCTTTAAATTAGGTCAAAACCATTTAGAAGAAAATGTTTTCCTATCTACTCTTCATCAGTAGTACAACGTGACAACCTATTCTCCAATTTCTTTTTATTAGGTCTATCCTATAGTCCCACTATGTTGACAATTGCTGTTCTGGAGCAATGTCAGTATAACAGTTTCAAACCTATGCAATCCAGCGGTAGAAACAAGTCAAACTTATCAACATTAATAACTGGTAACTCTGCCACCAATGACACAGCACAACAATCCTATTACAAGTCAAGTGTAGAAGGGCCCAATTCATATACATCAGCAATGGCATCATGATGATATCAGGGAACTCAGCACACATTTCTTCCCCACACAAAACCATATGGAAGATGAGACAAGCTTTTCTTTTGGCATGCTTCTATCAAAGGCCTCTGTGGCCCAATTGCAATGTGACACTGAATCAGTAAGCGCTAGTGTTTTCATCAGACAATGCCTTGAATCGGTTGTTCTCAAGCTTTATAGAAGCTCTAGAAGCTTCTAAAAAGTACCAGATTTCTGCTACCAAATCAAGGGGTGTGGCTAAAATGGTGATTGGGAGCAGTGCTCCCCCCAAGTAGCAGCTTGCTTAACCCTAGTTGTACATAGCCTAATCTGCCCTGTCAAGTTTCACAAACCACCAAAAGCTGGGCCACAACCCATTGATAGGTCCTGGACTCAGTTTGCAAACTCTGCCTTGAATCCTATACCAGTCAAACACAACTAGCAGCAGCCTGTAACACTACTAACGCTTGGCTAGAAAATAGCCAATCAGACAGAGAAGGAAAAATGGCTGTTTTTTCAGACACAATACACTATCAAATCCATAGCCAATGGGTATGGGCCTACTCCAGACAACCAGCAGAAAATTCAGCCCTGACACAGTTCCAATGATTCACATATGAGCACACAATGCATTTGTATTACAAATATTTTTAATCTATACGTGTTCCTATCTACGTAAGAGAAACACATTTTGCAAGGGAGAGGAACACATGAGCAAAGAAGAAATAATGTGTGCATGCGAACACACATACACAAGCTTACAGCAGGCAATAGCACATAATCTTGTCCAATGTTCATTTGGAAACAGAAAAATTTGGTACAGGTCCTGCTTCTGGAAAATATCAAAGTAGCTGCTATAGCTGAAAAACTACTGATAAGGCAATCAATAAATTTATTTGCTAACCATAATAAAAGCAGCAAAACAGATGAAATAGCTGCAGCTTTAACTGAGGATTGCTTTGTTGTGAAGCAAATTCTGAGAGCATAACAAAAGGATGAGTTTAAGTGATTGCGCATTTAAGATCCCCTTTGATTCAGGTGGAAGTGTTTTTATTTACATAAAATAAATATTTTCTTATACATTGCCTTTTTCATTGGTGTAACATTAAAGTATCATTGCTATATTATCAATGAGGCGAGAGATATTGCCACTGATCATCGAGAGTGGAAGCATATAACACAAACTCCAATGACATCTTTAGTAGTATATTTGCTGAGAGGATGACCTGCCCCCCCCTCCGCTAAGGTCTAAAGAATAAAATATCTTTGCAGACACGGCTAACCTCTGTGCAAGCAGAGGATTCTTGTGAAGTTTTACTCTTCCCTTACTAAATTTCCAATTCTACTCATATTTACCACCACCTGGTAAGTGGTGTCCATCTGACATAGCAGCTATGCTAACATAATGTTGTGTTCTGCCAATGCAGCCTAGGAGCAATCCTATGCCTCTGCAGTAGGCATAACTCTACAACAGGCTCACACTGTTAACCTTCTTATTTCACATTACCAATATGCAATGGATAAAAGCAAAACATTTTGGTAGTAGTAAGAAGTCTCTAGAACCACGTTTTAGGCTAGGAACCCTTCTACATCAACCCAAGATTGATTAAAAAAAAATTAATAGGTTAAATCAGACAACTTATCTGTTAAAGAATACACAATGCCAAGCTGCCTATAGATTTGGATACTTACAATATGCATCAGCCAGCTGGGTTTCAGAACCTCCAAAGGTCAGGCTACCAGGTGTTTAAAACTGGCAAAGTAACATTCATCTTTATGAAGAAAAAAGATAGTCCTTTCAGAAGAGCGCCATCTGGCAAGCCAGTTCTGAGCATGAGTGGACTTGTCTTTGGAAATTGCAGAAAGGCTACAGAACCCAATCTTGATCTCCTCAGTGGTGCCAAAATGGCAACTGATGGATCCTATGTACACCAAGGCTACTGCCAGGGTGTCCTCAAGGTAAGGGAGCACTTGCCCCCTTACCCCAAGTAACATCACTGCTGTGCCAATAGGCCTCCTTAGCTCTGCATGTGTGTTTGAACGGGTGCAGAGCAGAGGAGACTTGTGTGGGTCTGCTCATCTTGTGAGAGAGGTTAGGATCTAGCAGCAGAGGCTGCCACCGCCAGCCCAATGCTCCCCTTCCTCCACCTAGTTTGGCCTTCCTCCTGCCATAAAATCCCTTACCACTGGCTGGCACTGCCCAAGTGACAGCTGGTCATCCTGAGGCACAGAGCCAGCCTAGTGCTGACCCAGCTCCAGCACTCCTAACTCTCCAGGTGCTGTAAATGTGCTTTATGGCACTTTTACAACATCCAGAGCTCATGGGACACTCTATCATAAGCAATAGAACTTTTAGGATTGGGCTCTAAATCTTCTCAGGCTGCAATCCTATCCACACTTTTCTGGGAGTAAGCCTTATTGACCATAATGGGATTTACGTCTGTCAGAGGTATACTGGCACTGTATTTTCATAGAGACTCAAATAGGCACAAAGCCTTCCATCTTATGCACGTTTACTTGGGAATGAGCCTCATTCGACACAGTAGGACCACCCACCCAAAGAATTTACAAAGAATTAGGTTGCAGTTTATTTGTTTATAAACTGAAAAGTTTATCACTTTCCTCTCCAATGGGGACGCAAAGTGGTAGTTCCCACCACACCTGACAGCAAGTTACATTACATTCAGTAGGAATTACTTTTGAGCAACTGCATCAAAGAGTACACTATAAAGTTGCAACCCTTGAATTAGCTCCAAGAAAACATCGAAGTCATGTTTGCAGAACCGGCCTGCAAATAGAATTTGCTGCTGCTATTTTGCGAGAGGAAATAAGCGAGAAGGATAGAAAGTGAACAGGAACCTACTACAAGCACGCTTCTACCCCCACACAACTACCAACATCTCAAGCGGAACCTGCAAAACTTATCACCCCCTCCCCCATTCTAATGCCGCCTGCTTCTGGTGCTTAAGCCCGCCTTCCTTAACGGCGATTGGCCTGACCGCCTGCCCATCTTAAGAGAAGCCGGGTCTTGAAGCTCTACCCCCGCGCGCAGTCTTTTCCCACCCCTCCGCATCCTGCTCTGGAACACGTTCCCTAAAACTCCGCCCACCTCCCCTTGCGCGAGTCACTGTCGGGCCAGGGCATGGAGGTAGGGCCGCCCATTTTTCCCATTGATTCCAGTTTTCAATTTCCTCATGGCCGGCTCGCTAGTGGAGGCGTCTCCGCCCCGTTGACAGGCCCCGCCCCTTCTCTGCCTGAGGAGCCGCTGCGGCCGTTGCTCGTACGTCGGGCAGGAGAAAGGGGGCGGGGCGAGGGACGGGCGGACGCTTTGCCGGGGGACTTTTGTCGCTGAGTCGTCCCTGGAAAGGAGCCTTCCTCTCAGTCCCGTCAGGCTTCGCTCTCTCCATCTTTCCCCAGGCGGGCGGGCGGGACGTGATTGTCAGCCGGGCAGAAAAAGGAGGAGCGGCAGCTGCGACGCCGCACCGTTGTTGCTTTCCTGGCCTCAGCCCCGAGAGCGCCTTTCCTCCACCCCACCTTCCTCAGCCGACCCAAAGCAGCGAAGACTCCTCCCCTTCCCCCTCTCTCTCCCCCACAACTGCAGTTGCAGCGCCACCATCCTGCCTGCCTTCCTTCCTCCGGTTCCTGTTCGCCCCCCCCCCCCGCGCCCGAGGCACCTGCACCCCTCCCCCACCGCAGCGAGAGAAGGACAAGGCCGGAGTCGGCCGCATTTCCCTCCTCCTCGCCCGCTACCTTCCTGCAGGTAGGTCGCCTCCGAACGCGGCCGCGCGCGGGGGGGGGGAGGTCTCCTTGAGCGGTGCACAATGGAGGAGGTGGGAGACCTGGCGGGGATTGTGGCCTGCCGCCTGTGGGTTGCGAGGAATGTTGCTGCTTTTGTGGGTGGGTGGATGGATGGATGGATGCCGGGGCGGGTACGGGAAGGGACGCTTTCCCTGTCACAGAGTGCGAAACCCAGCAGAGCGCCAGATCTGGCTCGGGGTGGGAGCAAACGTTATGTGCTCTCATTCCTGTGAGTCAGTCCTGTTGTTGTGCTGCTGTGCATGGGAGTGTGTGCGTTGGCCAGTGTGCGTGGAGAGGAAGGGACTGTGTGTAATTCAGGAGGGTGGAAATCGCGCGCGCACACGCACTCGCGCATCTGCCCGTCTTCTAGCGGGGGAGTGTTAATGGAGTGGAAGGTAGGGGTGAGGGGAAGGTTCGCGGTTTAGGCTCCTCCAACCAGAAAGAAGGCAGGGAGTCGCAGCCTGACCGTTTCCCTATGAAAGGCGAGGCTCAACAGAAGGGATTTATTACCCTGATAAGACGAGCATGTGTTGCTCCGTGATCGTTAGCCCTCTCTTTTCCCAATCTCAGAGGATATAAAGGTAGAGTGGTCAGTCTGGATTACAGGACTGATTTTTTTGTACTTGAGAACCAGCCCATTTCCTGTAATGCCACATTACTCTCTCGATTGTTAGGCGTTTTTCGTTGCTGCGAATAATTGACTGCAGCATTGCAAACAATACTTAGGAGGTCTATTTTTGTAGGCCTACTCCTATGTTTCTCTTCGAAGTATTGGCGTTCATAAGCCTGCTGCTGTACAACTAGCTAATGTGTTGTACAATTCCTAAGAGTTAATTACTTACAAATCAATGTTGTACTTTAAAAGTGACCATTTAACTTGATTTTCTTTCTGAAGAGTTTGTGAGGATGAATTCTTTACATACAGATATTATGTATTTGAACTTAGCATATCTAAAATAGTCTGGGTTTTTTAGTTATGCATCCGATTGTGCTATATCTACTCAGAATTAAGATCATTGAATTTAACGAGACTTACTTCTAGGTAAATGTGTATAAGTTTGTAGCCTTAGCATAGCTATAAGATTATCAGTTGTGAATTGTCATCTTATGTATTTTTAAGCTTGTCTCAGAGTAGGGCCACAATCCTATCCACACTCACCTGACTTATCACACATTGAATATAATGGGACTTACCTCTGAGTAGACATGCACAGAATTGGACCCTAGGCCACTTTCATTTCCTGTCGCTTGACACTCCTGGTTTCAGTTTTTACTTTTTCACTGTGCATCTGTATGCCTTCCTACTTATGATTTACTTTATGCACTTGATGAAATACTGTAGTATAGTCCATGAAAGCATATATAGTACTATAATAAATGTGTTATGGTGAAATTCTATTAGTAATTCTCAAAAGCTAGTCCCATAGTGCTTTGTAGGGCGTACTCCCACATAAGTGTGTATAGGTTTGCGGCTTCAGTGTTAAGATACCACAGGAGTCTTTGCTTTGTTTCTTCACAGCTATCCCTTTGGAAATTACAACTTTTGTGTGTCATGTCCAAAGTATTCTGCATGCCTTGGTACTTGACACCTCAGTTTAATTCCTTTCTTTCCAGATTGTGCACATTCCTTTGAGTAAGGCAGTGAAAAGTTAAGAGATGTCTTTATTTTAAAGTTCGATTTCTTAAAAAGGAGAATCTTATTATATGGAATCTCAGTAACCAAAAGCATAGCGAACGTATCAGACAATAGCACAACAGTAGTTTCAAAATTGATTTTATTGGTTATCACATTGAGAAATAGTAATGCTAGGGCATCTTCATATTTCTGATCTTTAGCCCATTAAAACCATAACACTTGAAGCCGCTAATTGTGCCTTTTTCCCTCTCTTTAAAACAACAACAAAAACAAAACTAAGGGTTGTATCCTATGCTTTTCTTCTGTACCTTGCAGCAGGAGGGGAAATGGTGTGTGTGCGCGCGTGCGTGCGTGTGCGTGAAAAAAAACATAGCCAATTACCCCATGGCCTCCAGAATCCTGCTTTGTAGAGTCCCCTGACTCACCATCGCAGGGGCATAGAGAGCTGTCTGGTCTAGGAAGGATGGGGAAGTTTGCTTCTCTGGTACCTCTTAAGAAACAGCCTGATTCTCGCTAAAAGTGTCTATGCTATGGTCCTGGAGAGTCGCATACAGTATTTTAGTAGAACTTTATTGAAGGATTAGTTAAAATAAGACTGCAAATCTTGAATATATATATACATCCAATGTATAACATTTCATTGTTTGCAGGAAAATGGACCATTCCTAAAATGCTCATAATAACACTTCTCAATAATTGTTCTTTATCAAGTTTGCCTCTTTCTTCCACCACCACCCTCCAAATATTTCCCCTATTATTAAAACAAGTCAGGTTTGATACGGTTTCTTACTAGGCCAGGCAATCTGACAAATCTTTAAACTGATCTTGCACTTTAACTTGTGTCACATTGCCAAGTACAGCTTGTGAAAAACAGTGTAGTGAAAAACAGTGCACATGATAGTATATGTAAATCAGACTTAGAACAGGAACACTTTTCTTCCTTGTCTGTTAAAATAATTGTGTTCAATAGCTTCAGATGCTTTCTGTGCTGTGCCTGTAACACTAAATACCTTTTATGTTTAAAGCAGGTAGTGACAAAGCATGTGTAAAAATTATTCTTGGAAAGTTATGGTGTAACAGCATATGCAGTAATCTTACCAGAATCCAGCCTATTGATATTTTGATTCCCATGGGTAGTGGCATTGTTCAGTGAAGCTCTTGACTGTTCTCAAAACTATTAAAGTTACTAAGAACATAACATTGTATATAACCTTAAACGTTTTTCAAATGCAAGAGAATAGAAGGGGTACTCATTTGTTTTTCAACACAAGGATAATCCTCTGAGAAAGTTGTACTAAAAATATGTACTTATGTTGACAAGTGTAGTCAATGCATGTTTGTGGGGTGATGGTGGTAGGGCTCCCTTTTTAAGCCTCTGGATAAGACCATGGGCCCATTTAATCCAATGTTTCTTAATGTTTATGCCTGACTGTACTATTTTGCATAGTCCACTGATTGGAAGTATCACTGGAAGTTAACTGGTGAGGATGTAATTGCCATTTACTTCTGAATTGGGAGGCCAGACCTGATGCAACAAGCACTTGTAAGAGGATCAAGGTGGATGGGAGGGCCTTTTCAAACTTTGTCTGAGTCTTCTACCTTTGCCTGTTGCTTTGCATTGCTAATCTCAGGTGGTGGGGGGTCTGGTGGTGTACCACTGGACTCCAAGTACAACTGGTGGTACAAGTACCACTGGTTGAGAAATGCTGATCTAATTCATCTTGTTTTTAAGAGTGGCAACAGCATTTTTGTGAAGCCCACAAAAAAGGAGATGAAGGCAAGAGCTTGTTTGCTCCTCGGCAACTGGAATTCAGGGCGAAACTGTATCAGCATATGAAAATTTAATCTCATTGTCATGACTTGGAACAATTGAAATAAATTGTTGTATATCCTGGGCCATGTGCATATATTTCTATGTTGTTTGATTTTTAAATGGACCCAGTGACTGGAAATAGTTCAATTTTGACAGAAAATGTGGAGATTGGATCCAGCACTGCCTTCTTGAATTCATGATTGATGTTGTTAACGTTGACCACATTGGCTACCCAATCTATGGGTACACTTTGTATAGATTGTTCTGTGCCTAACAAATTGCAAGAACCTTTAGACCTTTTTAACTTAGATAATATGGGAGAGTATTTGCATGTTAGTAAGTTTAAATACAGGTCATGCCTCATTGTTCACTGATTCTGTATTCACTGATTTGACACATCACTTATACTGGGGTCCACTTTTAAATTCCTCTTAACAAGGAAAAAGTGCCAAAAATCTATTTTTACTTCCCCGCTGTTAAATAGCACCAGTTTCAAGCTTCTTGAGGTTAAAGACAGCTTTTAAGACCCACTTCTGTATTTCTTGTTCCTTCATTGTTCCAGAATGGGTGGGAAGTGGGTCTTTAAGACTATTCTTCCACTGATTTAATATACACTGATTTGGTATCCATTGGGGGTTCTGGAACAGAACTCCAGTGGATAATGAGGCACAACTGTATAAGACATGAATTCTCTGTCTTGGCTCCAGCTTGCTATTATGATGAGACTCTATAATGGCTGCATAATCACTCCAGATTGTAGTAATGGTATAAAAAGGTTAAGGTTTCTCCACAACTGAATGGCCTAGTCGTGACCGACTGTAGGGGGCGGTGCTCATCTCTGTTTCTAAGCCTGTAGAGCCGGCGTTTGTTCGAGGACAAACTGTGGCCAGCATGACTATATGCCGTAGTGCATGGAGTGCTGTTACCTCCCCACTGAAGTGGTATTTATTGATCTGCTTGCATTTTTACGTGCTTTCAAACTGCTAGGTTGGCAGGAGCTGGGAAAAGCAACGGGAGCTCACTCCATTGCATGGTCTAGAACTCCCAACCTTTCAGCCAGAAAGTCCAGCAGCAGCGATTTAACCCGCAGTGTCACCACATCCCTTATAGTAATGGTATAGATGCACGCTAATTGTGACACAGACATAGTGGATCATGAAGATGTCTTTTATACAGCATATGTTAGAATCTGATTAATACTTTAAAAGTAATTATCTTGCCTTTTGTGTGATACGTGGTGGCTTTAGTTTCCAGTAATAGTATTTCATTACATACGAAGCAATAGGAATTACCTTGTAAAAACAAGATCCTTTTAAGACATGAATGGTACACAGTAGTATCTAAATTCACACATTGTTGGTTTAATCAATTGTATGGCATACCTTTTTGGAAAACGTGAAGGTTTATACAATATACAGAGACAGTATGTGAGAGAACAGTTCTCTTAATCTTTTACTCAGCTTTTGCACAACTTCTACTTCAAATCGTCAGCAAAACGTTCTTAATGTTTTCTTTAAAACCTTTCAGGCCAAACTTGAGCTTTGCCTTGCATTCACTGTGTGTAGTAATTTGTTTGCTTTTTGTCAGGTTTTGATCAGTTAGTGAGATTTGATGTCTTTGCTTGCCAAAGCAGTGGTTTTGTTTACTAAACTTTGGTGTGTGCGTGCATGCCAGAAAGTACATTTTGACTCATAGTGTCATTAGGTAGGCACGATAATCTTATGTATATTAAGTAATTGGTGTATGAAGCATGGAATTGCTTTTTACTGGATGTGTATTCAGGTCCTCTTCCAAAGAGTGCAGAGTGGCAATGTAGCTTTTCATCCGCCGTATGAGGTAGTTTTGACTGAGAGCTGCTTGGCGTGACTCACCACTCTGGGAAGCTCTGGCTCATGTCCCTTTAAGGGACATGGAGAGGGGGAAGGCAGCAACGCAATCTCCAGGAACATGCTGCTGCTAGAAACAGGTGGGATTTCCCACCTACCTGTGATAGTGCTGGCCTCAGGTGGGTTGGGATGGGGTGCGGAGAGCCCTATGCACTCCTCTGCAGGGTTCCCCAAGCCTCTGACAGTTGAAAAAAATTGTGATTGGAAGCTCCTTCTGATTGCATGAGCGCAATTTTCTCATGAGGTGTCTGTGGGCCTCCCTGCACCCCCTCCCTGAGGCGGCACTAGCACAGGAGGTGGGAAAACTCCCCTCTGTCCCTGCAGCAGTGCAATCCTGGTGATTGTGTTGCTGCTTTTGGCCCCCCCCCCCCCCGCAAGGACTTAGGTGGCTCCCAGCTCCCTCATAGGAGTTTGGGAACCACTGACTTAAAGCATTACTTGTAACTGTAACAAAGTACAAAGCTATGCTGTCTTAAAACAGCAACAGCCCTAAGTTAAATGTTGCAAAACATTCCACACTGTTGTGATAATTGATAATGTATAGCAAATATGGAAAAGACAGAGCCCTTCTTACTGACTTTTATTCTGGCGCTCCAGAGAGAGTCCATCTGTTCCCAAAGTTGCCAATATTAAAATGAAACACAAAAAATGCAACTGCTATAGAACAGCAAATGTGTGCAAGTACACACCCAGAAATCTATTCAGCTATAAGAGCATAAGAGAGACTCAGCTGGATCAGGCTGAAGGCCCATCTAGTCCAGCATTCCATTTCTTACAATTGCCCAGCAATAGCCTCTGGGAAGCCCACAAATAAGAGAAGAACATAATTCTCTTCCACCATTGCTCTTCTGCAGTTCAGTGGTTTACTACTGCTGGCAGCACATAATCATCCTAACTACCAGGCATTGATAGACCCTGTCCTCCATGAATTTGTCCAAACCCCTTTAAAGGTACCTAAGTTAGTGGCCATCACCACATGTAGTGTCAACAAATTTCAGAGTTTAACAATGTGGTGTGTGAAGATGTACTTTCTTTTGTCTGTCCTAGATCTCCCGTTGTTCAGTTTCAAAAAAAATGACCCCTGTTTCTGGTATTGTGGGAGAGGGAGAAAAGCTTGTCTGTATCCCAGTGGTTCCCAAACATGCCAGTGCTGTGACCCACCTCGTCCTACAGTGAGCTGTGATGTGCTGCAAAGCCTTCTTAAGAGTGCTTGGAGGCATCTCACATTGGGCTGGACCAGCCACACAGTCTATTGGCCTCTGCATTACATGGCCTGCAGAAGCATTTGGAAGCAACTTCTGATGAAACGGGAAATAACTTCTGGACTTCTGCAGTCTGTGTGGAAACTGGAGAGTTCAGTAGAGTGGGTTGCTGTTCTAGGTGATCCAGGTCTCTAAGACATCCCAATGCTGCTGGAATGGCTCTGACCAGAAGCAGGGGGGCATGAGGGCCATTGTGCATGGGGTTATAACCCACATTTTGGAAAACCCCTCTATATCCTCCATACTATGCATAGTTTTATAGGTCTGGATCATGTTTCCCCTTAATCACCTTCCCATCCCCCAAGAAAATGCCACCAGTATTGTGGAGTTCCAGACCTCTGGTCATTTTGATTGCCACCCTTTGCACCTTTCTGGCTCTAGAATATCCTTAAGGTGTGGCAACTCCAGCTGCACACAGTATTGCAAATGTGGCTGCACACAGATTTCTATAGAGGTAATATATTGGCCATTTTGATCTTTTTCCTAATGATTCAAAGCATGGATTCGCTTTCTTCCCTGCGTGTCGTTTTCATTGAACTATCCACCATAACCCAAACATATCTTTCCTGGTTTGTCATTAGCAGCTTAGACCCCATCAGTGTATATGTGAAGTTGGGATTTTTTGCCCCAAAGTGCATGGCTTTTGCACTTGTTGACACTGAGACTTAGTTGCCATTTGGTTGCCTAGTCTTCCAGTTCGGTTTTAAGCACTGTGAATACTTTGTCATCAGCAAACTCGACTACCTTACTATATACCCCTAGTTTATTTTATGAATAAATTTATATTAATAAACAAACTTATAAATAAAAAAGTCTGTCTTGATCTGATCGAGCATATGGTAGGGCTATCCGTACAGCACCTTCTGTTTTTAGATGTCTCCCTGATTTTTCTCCCGGGCGATCACTTTCAGCATTTTGGCCAGGAAGTTTTGCTCCTGCATGACTACAAAATGGGGTGGCCTGACCTGTGTGCTTGCTGTTGGAAACTTCCTCTGCAAACTGAAACTTCCTTTGTGAACAAAAAGAACATTCCACTCATAGAAGTGATACTTGTACAAGCATAGGGCATGAGCAAAATGCTCCTTCTGTTAATGGAGGTAGCACCCGATGGTGGAAGTTTTAGTCGGGCGGGATGTGCACTATTGTGCAGAAGTGTAGAGAAACCAATATAGAGAAGCCTCATGTCAGCTGGAAAAATTGGTGAATACCTTCTCTAGAGCTACATGGTTGTTGATCCCTTCCACTTTACTAGCCTCTTTTTGATATATTGCACAATAGTTCAAAGTGCATCCTGGTGTGTGAGACTTGTGGGAAGAAAGTGGGCACAGCCATGATGCAAGGAAATAAGAGAAAACGAATAATAAAGGAAATAAGAGAAATAAGAGAAAATAAGAGAATGGCTAGAAAACTGCATTTATAACCTCATTCTCTGAGAAAGCTGTGTTCATATGAACAAAAGCAACCCTCGTTCTTCTGTAATGGTTGTTCAGGGATGCTTGTTTCTGTCTTGTTAACATACTTTTAAGAACTGAAAATCCTGTTTTCCTCAAGAGGATTGCATTTAGCTAGGTGTTGTAGGAATGTCCCAGAATTCTTCTTTACTTCCTTCTTGTGTAAGTAGCCATTGATCTGTGGTGCGCAGAGGACCCTGGAGAGCAGGAGAGAGATGGGATTTGCTCCCCTGAGCAGTCACATTAACATGCAATTAAGGAATAAGCTTTAAAGAAGATTTACTCCTGTTCCTTTTTTTTTTAGCTCTACACTGGGTGAACAGGAAAGGATAGTATGTGTGTGGCCCAAGTTAGAATGTTCAGAAGCTTGGGACAGGGCAGGGATCTACACAATTGCATTTGAGGGCACAGATAAAATGGAAAGTCTGCAATTTTGGCTTGCTTCTCTTTCTACTTCTAGCTGACTGGACCCCTGTCCTTCCTCCAAGTGAGATATTTGCTGCTGTCTCAGACTGGGATTTCAACAGTAAATTTCAGAAACTAGCAGCTAGCTGGAAATGACTGACTGCTGCTGAGATATGAGAAACCTCTCTTCCAGTCAGTCTCCCCAATGTAAAATGCTTCTGTACTTGTCTCTTTTGCTGGTTTAGTCATACTGGAATATCCAGTGAAACACTGGATTCACTGTGTAGTTTTTGCTGCAGGCAAGCACTAATGTCTGGAAATGGAAAAAAAAAAGCATGCCTCTATCTAATTCGTTAACTGCTGTTTTTGGAGCACAGACCACCAGTGAATCTGAAAGCTATTAACCACCCAAGCATTAGGCAATATATACCTAGTTTTTCAGGAAGAGAGAGGAGGGGGTGATGCCAGTTGACCGTTTCCTTGATGGCTGCTGCAGCAATTGACTGCTTGCTGCTGATCTGAGGACTCAGGATTGGGTGAAAGTGCCTTGTGCCGCTGTGTGTTTTGGACAATAAGGCCATCAACCGAGATGAGGTGGAGGAGAGCAGGAACTGCCATTAGACAGGATAGACAGCTCAGAGTGTTTGCTGCAAAGTAAACAGGCACAGATAGCCTTTTGAGGATTCCTTTTACCACAGTGACAATTTGACCAACACTTTTCCCAGGCAGAGGGAGTGCGAAAGAGTTAGAGCTGAAAAGTGAAATAGCTCTCTATCCTATCCATTGGTAGGTGGGCAGTAACATGGGCAGGACTACAGGGCAGATGCTGAGCCAGAGAATGATGGAGAAGGGACTGCAGAGAGCGTGGTTGGGACATGTGTGATGTTCACTCTCTGGGATAGGAGAGATTTCAAGCAGCGCAAGAGACCTATACCATTACATAGTAAACTTTGTAGGTGTGCTCCATTATTACTGATTCCACATATACATTGCATCTGCAAGCAATGTGCTTGTGCAGTGTGTGTCCATGGTGATCTATAAGCAGCTAAGCTACAAGTGCATAATGGTGGAGTTTTGCACAATCAGTGCTTTGTATGGACAACCCAGCAATGGTAAGACACATACTGTAGCAGAGGCAGAAAGATAACTTGCCATCTCAAGAGTCTACTGCCTGAGGTGACCAACTTGCTTCATGGAAAGGCCAAAATACTAGGTACCATGATGAAATTCTTGGTAACTGTGGTGATCTAATGCCTAGGATTTGTCGTGCCTTGGTTTACCTATGTATGTATAGGGTTCCCTAAGTACACTCCCTACGTATTTTCACATCATAGTTGTTCTACTTCGTTGATTAAAAAAAATCTATGCTGCCTTTTACCGAAAAGGCTCCCGAGGAAGGTAAAACATGTGAACATGTATGAACATGTTTTAATATGAACATGTAAAAATGCAAAAAAGAAAAAGAAACCCACATCCCTTAATTCTCCCCAAATACCCTCTCAGCAAACTAGTGCAATAAACATATCAGAAAGCAGTTACCAAAGAAACTCAGTATCCTTGTGCTACTGTAAATATTCATAATTTAAAAATGGACCAAATTGCAAAGTTCAATCAATTAAAGCACATTAAAGATTACTGTACAGGTGTGCCTCGACAACTGTGGGGGTTCCATTCCCAGAACCCTGTGGATGCAGAAATCTATGGATAATCAAATCTGCGGGTTTGGGTACATTAGACTCTTAGAAGGTGACTGGAGCATAGTTTAGTTGCGTTCTGCGGGCTGAGGAGGCTGTGCATGGCCGCCTTGACCCTCAGGTGGCCTTCTAAGGCCTCTAGTCTAGAAGGCCTAAATAGACACTTCCTGTTCTTGGCCGAAAACCAGATGTGCTGATTTTCGGCATTTTGGAGGCCTTGGAAGGCAACTGGAGCACAGCTCTGATTGCTTTCTTAGGGTGCAGGTTCAGTCTAATTCACGGGTTCAGAACCTGCTGTTAGTTAAAACTGTGGGTCCCAAACCTGCGGATAAAGAGGCTGGACATGTTTATAAAATTAACCAGCCACCAGGGACAGTGGTTGCCCCTTCATGTGGTATACAGGCATGTGTTCCTGATGACTCCCAGTTTTAAGCCTGTAAAGTAATTATAATCTATGATTGTGTCATAATAATGATTCTTCATCTTGAAAAGAACTTGTCCTGTTTGTATTACAGTGGAGATTTTAACTTGGGACCAGTGGTGTCATTCAAATGATTTAGGAACAGGAACTCACTTTTGAGTTCAAATTCAAATGTTGAAAACAAAAACAAAAACCTGGAAGCAGCCATGGAGCCCGTTAGGATCTGGAACGCCCGTTCTGGTCCGTTCCCCCTAAATGACATCACTGCTTGGGACCCAATCCTATCCAACTTTCCAGCACCAATACAGCTAAGGGCATAAACATTCCCTTACCTTGAGAAGGCCCCTGTGACTGTTCCCCCATTGCAGGATGCAATGCACAACCCGTTAGCTTGGCTGCATAAGTGTTCAAAAGGTGGATAGGATTGGATCCTTAATGCGTTTGATAGAGAACGATTGATTTAGTTCTGAAAGCAACTATGCTTATCCTATGCATTTCCCCTTAGAAGCAAGCACCATTGAGTTTGGTGAGCCTTTCTCTTTGGTAAATAGGTATAGGATTGCAGCCATAGTTTAGATTTTATAATGCATGTATTGAATAAGGCTATTTGGGGTGGGGACTTCATATGTTTAAAATATATAAAACAAACAAGATTTCTTTATATGCTGTTCTTTTAATAACAAAAAAGAAACACTAGTTAGATGTGATCCAAAAAACTTTAGCATTAACATATTGTTACACACATGAGATGTATATAGCATAAAATTGCTGAGTCAGTACAAGCCTTATGGGATACTGAGTTTAGGGATAGTTAAAATCCAGAAGCCTTCCTTTGCAAATAATATGGATTAAAAAAAGAACTGACAATTTAAAAATGGTATTATGTTTTGCATAAGTAACTGGTCATAACAACATTGTCTAATCTATCAGTATATCAGTGTCTTCAAAAAGGCTTTCATAAAATTTTAAATGAGGAAGTATGGGGTGCACCAGTACCACATGATAAAAATTTGCTCATGGTTTTTAAAGGCTTATGCTAATTTTGGACAGGTAATTGCTGACTCTGGAGAGAAAAAAGTATCCCATTTATCATACTGTACATTGCTTGAAATTGAGACTAGTTGAAGCTTATATAGAAAAAATGCAGAAATGATTTATCATAATGTACCAGTAGGTGACTTGTTTTATTTACTTGGGAAGAGAACTAAATTTACTGTCAGTCTGAGAAAACTAAATGAAAATGGCACCACAGTAGTATTTGATGCAACTTAAATGTCTAAGAGCCCAATCCTATGATTGGGAATCCCACTGCAGCCAGTGTTGGTGTTAGGTGTCATAAAAGCACTGTAAAGTGCTTTTCAACACCCAGAGAGTAAGCGGTGCCAGCGAGAAGGCCAGTGCCATCCCATGGGTTTTGCATCCTGTTGGGCTGGGTAATGGAGGGGAGGGTGGTGTGCGTGCGTTCCGGAGGCAAGTAAGGGGTGTTTTGGGGTGGGGGAGGACAGGGAGGGGTGGGGGTGGCAGATCAGGCCTCCACCACACCCAAACTCTTGGGCCTGAAAGCCCTACACAGGGCTAGTCAGTTTTGCGCCAGCTCATGCTCTTTGAGCCTACTAGGATGCTACATGGGGTAAGGGAACAAATGTTTTCTTGACAAAAGGAGACCTGCCTGCACAAATCCAACATAAATAGAACTTTCATACTCCAGATGCCTTGCAATTTCAGCATAGGAAGACATGATTCACCTAATACAACAATCCTGCTTCTCTTTGCTGGTGTCCAATCAACTCGTTTCTTCGGTGCAATTGCTCTGTTTATTATCTGCACTTAAATTTCAAGACTTCAAATTTCAGTTTCACCAGCTACAGTTTTTTATGGAATCATGTAGTGATAGAAGTTCTGAAAAACTTGGACGAACGAGGCGTTCATCAAATAAAAGGCAATGAATTGAGGTTATAATTGCTTCCTGGCACTATGTAATAGCAAAGGCAGAGCTACAAACACTTGTTGGCTTAATACGACTTGGTTGTTCTGCTGTATTAAACAATAAATGCTACTCTACTAAATAACTGATAGTGTAGATTTGTCATGATTGCAGTATTCACAGCATTACCTTTTTTGTACTGTAGATATTTGAATTTTTTTATATTGAATTCAGCTTTAATTTCCCTTTCAATTGATAAACATTGCATTTAGTGAAACATACTTTCTATATTAAAGTTGCATTTTCAAAAAGAGTCCACAGTTTTGGCCACCACTGTAACTGACAGATTCAGATGAGCAGCTGCACCAATATGTTACCTTTGTCCCATTGAACTGATTGGATACATCTTTGGATGTAGCTCCTTTACTTTGTGGCTGTCAATTCTTATACACTACAAGAGCTTTGATCAGGGTTGAAAACTATAATCTGTGAAGAACCATGTAGGTCATTTTACATATGGCAGACTTTCATCCTTGATATAGTGCTGGTGTCTCCAGGCTCATGTGTGGTTACATCTGCACACCAGATCTGGTGCCTGACCCTGTCCTTGTCTCAAGTAAATAGAGGTTACTGTTCTGCTGTGGAGCCTTCTACCGTATATTGCCTTCAAATAGCACACTGGCCAGCAATGTCTGCGTGGAAATTGGGCACAAAGTCTGATGAGGAAGCGGAAGTTGGCTGTCTGGTGTGCTGTTTGGGGGCAATCAGGAACACAGATAAGAGGCTCCCTAGTGGAACAGTAAGCACTACTTGTGCTGGGGAAGGTATTTTTGTTATGCAGTGGTCTCTAGTTTGGAAATAGCTGATGTAGTGGTTCTCATAACACTGATGTGGGAAATGGTATATAACCTGTATGTCTTTAGATGAGCATTAAACAGTTACTGCATGTGCATGTAATAAAATATGTAAGTTCCTGAATTAGATGGTGGTTCTGTAGTGTATTTGGCCCTGGTTATTTAGTACAAATACTTCAAATTAGTGGTGTGTGTTTTGTGGCATTCGTTTCATTCGTGGTTTGATATCCACTCTCATGGATCAAAAAAGGGTCTATTTGAAATACGAAAGCAAAAGCCATGGTGATAACAGCACTGTAAGTCTGCTTCTATATTCACCTGTAATAGTATAGTAATGTTTTACAAATGACTGTTGTGTATTCTTGATGATGAGAGGAAAGGCTATAAAAGAATGAATGAGGTGTTTCAAGTTTATAAGGTTTTTGAATTGCCATTGTCTTCATATAAAGACTTGAATTAAACTTGCCTTACTTTGTGGTTTAGGGCACAATAGATAGTTTTGCAACCTGATTCTATTGAGTCCTATCACCAGCACTGCATCCTCAGTGTCAGCGCTGAGCACCCAGTGCTGTGTGTTGCAAATGTGCAAGTAGTGCTGGTGGGGAGGCCTCTCTGCCCCGTTGATGCTGCAGTGGGAACTTCATCTGCTGGCGGAAACCAGGTAGACACCGAACAGTGTTTACTGATTCTATCTCCCACGTCGAGTGTGAAACTCTGACATGCGGCTTCTCAAGGTTTGCATCTGCTATTTGTCTGGTGCAGACTCAAGAAGTCCCATTGAGCAGGCTGGGGCTTTACTTGAGGTAAGGGGACAAATGTCCCCTTACCTTGAGGAGATCTCTGGACTGCTTGTATCTAGCACAGGATACAACAGTAGGTGATTGGTGCCACTGCCCTTGGAACGGTTAACTATGGATACTTCAGTATTGGAAAATGGAACTAATTATGCATTTGGGAAATATTAAATGAGTTCGTTTCAGTATTTCAGTTGATACAAACCTATAATTTCAGCATTTTATTACATAGCTCTCTGCTAGTTGGAGGAAAATCTCTGCCTTTTTGCATTTTTTTTCCTTAAAGAAGCATATTCACATTCACTGAAGTTGATCTATTAGGAGTTAATTTCATTTTAGTTGTATATATTGTTTGGTTTGTATGAGTGTTTTTATATTGGTAGTTGGATGATATATGTACAGTTTTGTAAGTGACAACCATGAAACTGCAAATTATTCTTTAAATAGTTTTCAGATTAGCTAGCTAGCTATCTGAAAGCAAATGTCCTGAGTGACTCATTAATGCCCAGTCCAAACCCCTAGACCTAGAAACATGAAATTTGGGGAGTATATTCCTTCCATGCCATAAGCACCCTCTAAGAAGGGATTTTTAGAAATTCAACCCCGAAAGGGGTGAAAAGGGGTAATGTGTTTCATGCAATATCGATTAGGCCCTATGCAATATTTTCTTGGTTTTTGCTTACAAATGGTTTCCTATACAAATGCTTAAAAGCATAATTCAAGATTTTGCCCTATTTAACCCATAACGGAGCAAATCTAGATTTGGGGGTGAATTATAGAACCCTTTCTATTACTTAGGCTTGGCTGGCTTTTTCCCCCCTGTACTACCACCTAAGAAAGGCCTGTGGCCTACATGCCAACTTAGACCAGGCTAGCCCTTTTTCTGTGCTACTGCACGAGGGAGGTCTGTGGCTTATAGACCAACTTAAGCCCTGATAGGGGCTTTGTTTCTTTTTTGGCATATACGTGTCTTTTTAGTAGTAATAAAGTCGTTTATTCTTGTACTTTTATTTTGTGTAGTTACACCTATATTTGCTAGGTGGTGAGTAGACATATCGCGTTAGGTGACAGAGCTCTCACAAGAGAAGTTTTGCCTTCTGTCAAGTAGTGGCTGAGTGGCTAAATCTGTGGATGCATATGAGAATTCTGCAAATAATTTGTCCTTAAGGCTACTTCATGTTACAGGTTTTCTCTATACTTCTGAATCGGTTGTTTTGGGGATGTTTAGTAATAATCAACAATTACATAGGTTATCTTGTAATAGAAAATGCATGTAATTAGTTTGCATTAAATTTGGCGCCCACTCCAAAAAACTTAAATTCATGTATTTAAGAGATTTGATGGAACCATGACTTTCAGTAATTACAGGGTGTTGCCTGACATAGGGTAGTTGTGCTAAGTTTAAATTGTTCATTGCAATCAAAGGAAAGTTTATTGGAGTCAGGATGGATTTAAAGTAGGTTAAATACCGTAACAAAGCATGTGTATCGAGCTAGTTTCTTAATATTGGGTTGGAGTTGCATGAGTGGAAGTCTGTTTGTGGAAGGTACCTCTGTCCAAGTTTCAGAAATTGTCCTACAATTACTCATCCTCTCCAACTTTGAAGACTGGCTTTTGAGGGGAAAAATGGGCTGCTGTAGGTCGAAGGGAAGATCCTGAAACATGAGTGGAAGTCTGCTTGTGAAACGTGACATATGAGCCATAGCTTCTTAGTTGAAATTTGGTAATCTTTGTATGTGTGAAAGCTCTTGATTAGAGCAAAGGAAAGAAATCCTCCCATTTGTAGAATTAATTGGAAGGTGGGATGTAATTTTCTTTCTGCGCAGTTTCTAGAAATGCAGCTGAGCAGCATATGAAATGAAGTTTATGGGAAGGTTATCTTCAGGAAGAACTTTCTGAAGTAGTCGCATGGAATATATTTGACACCTTCATTGACAGATATATTGTTAATATTGCTCCAAATCTAGGTAATGAGTCAAGAATCAGAAATTAGAGGAATGGATCATGGGAAACAAGTTTCTGTGCTTTGGTATGGGAGCTTCTAGCAGGTGAAAGAGCATTCATAAATTTACTAAGCTTAGATAAATCCTTCTAGTCTTTACATTTAAGGGAGAACTTGTTCTGGAAAATTAAAAGATTTTGAGGGGGGAAAAGCATGTAAAGTTGAGTTTGTATTTTTGCCTGCTGATCTGAATGCTGCTAGTAGGATTATCGGAATGCATACATTAACATTAACTTTATACCATGCTGCTTCATTGTAGCAGGCATGTTTGAAGTGGGAGTGTGTGTAATTTTTCTGATGACTGGGTGTTTTTTTAAAACTGCTGTAACTATCTTTGTGATCATATTGATATTAACAGAATTATGGGTAACATGGAAATAGTAGAAAACAAGAATTGCTGCCATTCTTGGAGCTACTTAATGTATTGCGGGAAGTGCCATTATCTATGTATTAGTGGATGATATATCCATCTGGCCCTTCTTTGGATGATCAAAAAGGAAATTGGAAAAAAAATGGGACATGTAGAAATGCATACATAGGCATATCAAGTGGCATATCAAGATATGTAACTATGGGACACCAGGGACCCATAAATTTTTGGCGCCCATCCATGACAATTATTTTCAGTAATACTTATGAACTGAATAGTACTAATAGTCAAAGAAGGAGCGGAGACAGTGAACATGTTCTTTTATTGAATGGTGTGTGTGTGTGTGTGTGTGTGTACACACACACACACACACACACACACACACACGTATACTTATATATAACTTTTTATGCATTATGCAATATACATGCTTTTCTTAAAGTGGCTGCAGTCAGTGCTACCTAAATCGCAACTGAACCCAGGGTCACCCCCCTAATACCACCACCTGCTTGTGCGACCTTAGACACTGCCCCCCCACCATCCTTTCTGTATGCCACTTGCAGAGACTCCCTTTAAACATTATAGGAAAACACTATGTTGCTTGCATATCTGTCCAACAGGATTTCTTTGATGTTGGAAGCTCAGTAAAGAAAACAAAAACTTGTGTTGTCTCCTTAACCCTGTCTCCATATTTTGTGAAAATATGCTGCCTTTTCTGACTTAGTTGACATTCTTCTTGTGGCACATTGATGGTAAATCTTGTCTGAACAATCTATTGTGCCCAAACCATGAAAATATAGCAATTTATGTACTAAAGCTTCCATGGCCAGAATGGTAATAAAAAGAGAAACTCATTTTTGGGATCCCAGGCCACGTGCAAAAGACTAAAAGATTTCCCAACATTTTGCCCCAACTCTGTGAGGCTTTTTAAGGCAGTGATCTAACTAGCCTATGTTGTTGTTGTTCAGTTGCAAAGTCGTGTCCGACTCTTTGCGACCCCATGGACCGCAGCACGCCAGGCCTCCCTGTCCTCCACTAGCTTCCAGAGTTCACTCAATTTCATGTTCATTATAACTAGCCTATACCCAACAGAAACTCAAAATCCATTAATTTATTCTATTAAGTCTATTGCAATTTTTCTGTGTGGCTCTTTAAACAAAAGTTCAGGGGGCACCTTCACATATGCCCAGAAGACTGATGGGCAGCTATTAGTTACATAAAGATCTATAAGGAAGATAAGAGTATAAGGCTATCTGTAGGATTATGTGTACATGTCATATTTATTCTATAATAAGGCAATGGAGTAAGTCCATAGAGGCATAGTTTTGAACAATAGTGTAAAAAAAGATTATAG
This sequence comes from Lerista edwardsae, assembly GCA_029204185.1. Taxonomy (NCBI): domain Eukaryota; kingdom Metazoa; phylum Chordata; class Lepidosauria; order Squamata; family Scincidae; genus Lerista; species Lerista edwardsae. The sequence goes on along the minus strand of JAJKFI010000001.1, from coordinate 31,185,065 downwards.
CACCAAGATTTAAGTACTCTGTACTATACCCAGGTATTAAAATGTTAATTTGTATTGTTTACTAATATTGAATACTTTTTTTTCTCAGAATGTGTTCCGCATACAAAAGGATGTGTGAATTGTGACTGGGGGAGAAAAGCTATGACTACTAGACTTTTTCTCATGTGAGTGTTCATGTTAACTGTTTTTTTATATGACACGTTTATGGGAAGGTGAGTGTTGTGATTAAGAGGGTTGGCTTTAGACCAAGAGGACTTGGTCAACCATGAAGTTTGCTGGGTGACTTAGGGCAATAAATATCTCTTAGCCTAACCTGCCTTTCAGGATTGTTGTGGGGATGAAAAGGAGAATGAGGAGCCATGTGAATGGTTGTGAGCTCTTTGGAAAAAGGGCAATATATGTGAAATGCGTTAATCTTAAGTGCAAACTTAAAAGTTTTGTAGCATTTAGGGCAGCAGTCTCCAAACTAGAGACCTCTGCAGTGGGGGAAAAGTGAACAGCACTTTCCATTCTGCTGGGGAAACTCCAAATGACCCCAACTTCAGCCCGCAGGAATCTTCGTGGCCAGCTGCTTTTGGGGTCTGCACCCCAGCATGCCTCGTTCCCAGCATTCTGTGCAGATGCGGCTGGCCACAAAGACCCCTGCGGGCTGTGGTCAGAGTCTTTTGGAACTTTCCCGGCAGAATGGAACTCCCATTCATGCTGGGGAAGGAACAGGCAGGTATCAAATCCGGCCCGCGGGCTAGAGTGGAGACTGCTGATTTAGCGTAAAAGGAATAAAAACGAACAACCAGCCGATGAGGTAGATTTGTTGTAAAAATGTGAAAGATAAATAGAAGGTGTATGAGTAATAAGTTATGTAATGTTTTCTAAGGACTAAAAACCTTTCTCTGGAGTCTTATGATTTCTGCTCTGCTTATTATATTTTGGTGACTCATTACTGTAGATTTTTTCCTTTCTTTAAATGCCGATTGCTTAGTTGCTCAGCTAGTAGTTTAGCTCGAGTGGTATATGGTATATTATTGATAGTGCATTATACTAATGTTCAGGCATGCTCCCAATCAGAATTGGGATAAGGTTGTTTAAATAGGGCTGAAAACATCCTATATTGTAGCCTTGAGAGTTTTTTTTAGGTACATAGGATTTTTCCAGCTTTTGCTAGAGATGTTTCTGTATATATTTTTTTCTGCACAGGTACATATGATAGCAAATGAGTCTAGTATGAGTCTAGTTCAAATAGGAGGCACTATTAAGGAACTGAACAACGTATTTCCAACTTGATGTTTGAGGACATAGGAAGAATTGGTAGCAGCCTTGTGGATGACATAGAAATGGGGGCAGTTTCATGCTGGCGCCTCGGAACAGGAAAACAAGGCACTGGAGGTATCATGACACAAACGGCTATCACAGTGGCCCAGGTTTAGGGCTTACTTCTATGCCAAGATGTCAGTTTGAACAGTTTGCCAGAATATAGAAGTAAAAAAATTCTACCCAAGCTGTTGTCACAAATACGCACTTATACACTGTTATAGCGTAGTGCATTGTTGTGTAGTGCACAAGGATGTTCTGTGATGTGAATGGGAACATATGCACAGTGTGTTGCTCCATTCAGTTCTGTTTTTATGAAGTGGCTGGCTCCCTTTTTCCAGCTGCACTCTTGTGTGTTGATCTTTCACCAGCTGAACAGATAGTCCTGAGTAGAGCCTGAACCTCTTCCATTCACTTTAATTACTAGCTGCTAACTCAGGTCACGAAGCACAAAGCTAATGGGATGATGGCCATCCTAAACAGAAAAGACACTGGTTCCAGTCACTATAGTAATAAAGATGCATTCCTTTTTCATTTTGTACATGCTTGGTGATATATTTTTCTTTAGATGGTCTTAGAAAGACTTGTCCTCTAGATAGGTGCTTGGCTCTAGATGGCTGGGGTTTGTAAGCAAATACTGTACACCAGCAGTTCTCAAACTGGTGGGTTGCGACCCACCAGGGGAATTGGAAGCGGGGCATTCCCCATTAAGGGGAGTGGCCCTGCTCCAATAGTGACAGCGCTGCTACAATTGCTCCCAAGGGGCTTGTTTCTTACCTGGGAGGCAGTCTCCTGCAGGGTCCTGAAGGCTCACAGCCCCTCTGATGTCCTCCATGGCTGCTATAAATAGCCCTTATCTCTGATCACCAGCTACTTCCAATTTTTGTGCAAAACCCCCAGGGCAACAGGAAACTATGTATTCCTTCTAAAAAGGAGAGGCAGTGCGGTGGTGCAAACCCGTAGGTGCTGTTGCCACCATCACTGCCGAGTTGCCACTCCCCTGAATGGGCATCACAAATACTTAGTGGTTTCCTTAGCTTTGAGTAAAGATTGGGAACCAATGTGTTAAAGGAAGTAAAAAAGCTTGCTTGGCTCTACTGTAAGAAGAAAAATGAAGCTAATGGGTGCAGGGAGGCCCTGGGGCAGGGGCTGTGGAAAACAATAAACAGATTTCACATCTGCAGATACGAGAGGGAAACCTGCATTTGGTAATATTCAACTGGTCATTTTCCAAATATGTTTGTCTTAGAATTTTCTTACACGTATTGTATTTTGGATTGTGTGTATTTGGCAGCTTTATAATGTTAGTATGAAATAGTGCAAATTTATACCACAGTAGTATAAAGCTAAGCATGCCCCCCAGCTTCACAGAACAAATATGGTGAACTATGCAGGGCACTTAGGAAGCAGCTTTATACTGACTCAAACCAATGATCCATCTAGATCAGGGTTGTCAAACCAATGATCCATCTAGATCAGGGTTGTCAGTCTGCACTGACTGACAGCAGTTCTCCAGGATTTCAGGCAGGGGTCCCTCCAGGTCTGTCTGAAGATGCCAGGTGCTGGACCTGGGATATTCTGTCTGCAAAACATGTGCTGTTACCCCTGGCTACAATTCTTCCTTCATGGATGGAGGGCAGTACTGAAACAAATTTGTCACATCATCTGTGTATTAAAATAGTATTTTTAAATAGGTTTTTCAAGTGTATTGTGATATGTTATGGCTGGGATCCCAAGATGCTATTATAGTAGTAGAAGCCCAATTTTTATTGAAACACACAGTACATAGTGTTGCAGCCCACTGTGCTATATGCCATACTGTGTTAGTGTGTGCCTCATTCCTTGTCAGAATATGTGGGGGGTGCTGTGGCATAGAGGGATGGGGGAAATGAGAGAGCATCAATTCCTGAGTGAAACTTCAGACACAGAGTTAGGATCCAAGTGTATATGAAATATAGCTTGATGACGTAAAGTAAAATCTGATAGCTTTGTTACTAGAATAATTTAGTAGTCCAGTCTTTGCAACTTTAGAAGAGCCTGCAAACTCCTGTTGGCAAGATGTGGAAGTGCATATTTTAATTAGGAAGGAGAACACATTTCAATATGTATATCTTTTAGTGTATATGTGATCTGCTCCAAGTGCAGAGATATTGAGTGCAATAAATATGCATAACTTCATATAAGTCTTTTAACCACTTAATACAATATTTTTAATAATATACACACCTGTACTGCATATGATAATTCCTACTTCCTATTTCTCTTTAATACATTTCTGTTGTTGTTGTTACAGAAGCACTTTAAATACTGGTAAATGGTGCTTGTAGAAGATCTACGGAGAATATATTTTGCTCTAACTGCCACCAAGGGGAAAAAACTGCGAATGGGATGAATACACAAGCAGTGACTGCCTACAGCAGCTTGCCAATTCAGAGTAACTAGCTGGACCACTTACCTAGTGATGTTTTCTTTTCTACTTTACCCTATTTGAGTTTGCCTGTCTTGACTGGGAAAAGAAGTTCAAAGTGGAGTACCGTAAACTTGATATGGATAGCAAAAAGAAAGACAAGGACAAACCAGATGAAAGGATGGCACGGCCTAGTGGACGATCGAGTCATAATCCACGGGGCAGCAGTTCTTCAAACTCTGGAGTCTTAATGGTTGGACCTAACTTTAGAGTTGGAAAAAAAATTGGATGTGGCAATTTTGGAGAGCTACGATTAGGTAAGACTGTTTACTGTTCTATTTATCCATCTATTTGTATTCTGCTTTTGTCCTCCAAAGAGGCTCCAATGGCAGGTTAGAACATGTAAAAAATACAGTTATAAATACAGTGTATAGTAATAAAACTTTAAAATATGCAACTATAAACAAATTCCAACCAATGCAGCTGAACAAGAAAAAAAAAACATTAAGAGCAGGGAAAAATGCATACTACAAAAGTGAGGTGAAACTAACATAATGCTGGCCTTAAACAAAAATATTTGTTGTATTAAGCAGCCAGTGGAGGGGTATATGCCAAGGATTCCCAATCCCAGTTCACTGTGCCCTTAGTGTCTCAGTAATTTTTTCACGGCACCCCTAGGCCAAAATAAATACAGGCATCCTCCAGTATTTGCGGAGGATATGTTCCCATTCCCCTTGTGGATACAGATACAGGAAGCAGTGGATAAAAGTGACCTCTACAAAAATAAGTTCACAATCCTCCCATCATGTAAATGACTTACCAGCTTCTGATTGCAGCCCTCTTGTTGCTGTCACCTGTGTGTCTACAAACATTAAAAGGAATCAGGAAGTACAAACAGGAAGCAGGTTGGAGGGCTGAGAAGAATATGATGCTCTGAACTCTATGTTCAATGTCGCATTCTTTTGTACATCCTGCTTCCTGTTATTACTTTCTGATTCTTATTATCATTTAATAGAGAGTACTGAGACATGAGAGAATTGCAACAGAGGGGCTGCAAACAAAAGCTGGTAAGTCATTTGTGTGATGGGGGATTTGTAAATGAATCTGTTTATGTGGGATCTGTGATATGGGGGACACCTATGCCTCAAAAATACTTTCCCCCCTCAAATTTAAACTATTCCATAGCATTCCTGTGAGTTTGCTGTGGTGTCTCAGGGTGCTGTGGTGTACAGTTTTTGAACTGTGGAACGTTTTGATGTAGTTTACAGTGCAACTTGCTGTGTATGTGCTAGTGAAATTGTGTAAAAGTGAATATTTGGTTATTTCAGTAGTGCAGTGGTTCCCAACCTGGTGGTCAGGACCCCTAAGGGGGTTGGGAGCCTATTTTCAGGGGTTTGTAGAGAGTTGGGCGCGACCATCTTGGAAAGCTTGAAAATCTGGGTGCTGCATCTTGAAAACTTATCTTTAATTACCATCTACCACCATCTTAAAAGGCAGAGGCTGTATAAAAACCTGTGCTGGGTGAGAAGGTGAGGTGGGGTGGGAAAGAGAAACTGAACAGAGAGCTCACACTGTAGAACTTATTCTTTAGGTGATTGTTGGAGGTCAGTATGTTTTTTTTCCGTATTCTCTCTCCATATTGAGGGAGTTCAGTACTCAGTCCCCCTGTGATCCCACATGTGTTTTTTTTTCCAGCTGGGACACAGCTGGGAGTGGCTGCCTTTGCCCCTTACTGTGCAGCACTACAACGCAACACAAGCACAGCCTGGTATGAAGGCAGAGATGGGCCCAGGAAAAGACTAATTGGGCTGCCGCCCCTCACTTCCATCTATCCATTTCTCCAAATGGGGCTAGTTATGATTACATTTTTAAAAACGTGATTTATTTAAAAAGTGTTATTTATTTTTTAAAAAGACTTCACTTGCTTTATACCAGGGGGCTGAAAACTCTGGTCCCTCCCTGATCCTTCTCTGGCATGAACAGGTTTGCATTCTACTGGGGAAGCTGCGAATGACCCCAACTATAGCTCCTGGGGTCATGGTGGCCAGCCACTTCTGGGATCTGCTGCCCTAGCAAGCTACACACCTGGTGTTCTGCGCATGGGTGGCTGACTATGACGATCCCTAGAAGCTGTAGGAGCTTATCTGTTCTCCAAAACCTCAAGGCAGCGTCTGAAGCTTAAAGTACTGCACAAGTCTAAAGGACAGTTTTTGATTCTTGCCAATTCTGTTGTTTAAAGTGGGAGAGCTCTTGGCTGTAAACCATGACCAATCCTTTGTAAGGCAGACTTAATGGGCTTTAGGATACAGCCCTGTTAGGAGGCAGCAGCGAAGTGCAGGCTAAGGGGAGGTTTTCTCCTTTCACCCGCATAAGCCCCATTGAGGGTGCTCGGATCTGCACCTGCTGTTTTGCAGGTGCACGTGTGCAGGAGCAGCCTGAATCGGCGTCACCGAGGCTGGGGACATGGTTTAGGATTTGACATTACGGCCGTCCTATGTCACAACCCCCATCTCTGTCCACTGGGCCACCCAGTTATACCCACAGCATGCCTCTGGAATACCCTTGGTGAGGCCCAGCCTTGACTGGCACAAAGCCGGTGCTGCTGGTGGTTGCAGCGGCGCCTGAGTGTTGGCGCTGCTGCTTGCGCCGGTCCAGTGCCATACCACCAACACTGATGCGCTTGACAGCATGTTTGTGACAGCGTTTGGCCAGCGCAACGAGGGTATAGTTTTGCACGCTTAGTGTAGTTTTCTTGGGTAAGGGAGGGAAATAAAAATAGAGAGTAGGAGTGCTTTTTGTTAGGGTTAGCGATCCTAATGACTTCTGGGCACATTACCTGTAATATGCAAAGTATGTTTGCTGGTACATCTGCTTCCCATCAATTTCAGTCTTTGGGAAGTTTTTAAACCACCTGTAGGGTTACTTCCTTAACTTCACTAAGTGTTGTCTAAGCAGTTTCTGGTGCCACGTATGGAAGGTTTGAGTGCCACTGTAATAGTTTTGAACATGCTTTTTCCTCTCTGCCTTCTTTTAAAAAAATGCATCATATTGTGATAATACAAGCTTTGATCAAAAACCTTTAAATGCAATTTTACAGCTTAAGAATGTTTATAGATGTAAGGGTGGCATCCCAACTTCTACTTGCACTTTTGAGAATTTTCTCTGGGAAGGGGTGATCACTGCCTCATTGGAAGGAGCATTTGGCTAATGCAAGGTCTCCTAGTGTGAATTCAACGTTCCCTCTATTCACAGAACAAGTGTCCAAAAGTGAAGTGCTAGTTGGGATGCTATATGAAATCTTGAATGCAACATATTTTGATCATATGTAGGTTTACTAAGCATTACTTTCAGTAATTTTAATAAACATAAGAATTGAAGTGGAGTAAAAGCGCTTGGTATAGTTGGTTAAGCTTCCTGTGATTATATTGTTTTTACATGAGTTGTCAATTGTGTAGTTATGTTAGTTATGTTAATAACATGTTGATATTTACTTTCTAGGTGAGTGTTATAACTCTGAATGGTGTAGCTAAATTGGTCACTGTCATGAGCATACAGTATGGAAGGCTATCCATTTTCAGATAATACACTTTAAATTATTGAAATAGTAAGATACACTAACAGCTTAAAGTAGCAAAAGAAGTTCAGCGTGTTTCCTTATTGGGTATTTTTTTTACTGTTTAAGAGCCCAATCCTATCCAACTTTCCAGCGCTGCTGTACCCACAATGCAGCTCTGAGGTAATGGAACAAACGTTCCTTTACTTTGAGGAGGGCTCCATGACTGCCCCCCAGTTGCAGCCTGCAGCACACACCTTGTTGGCACAGCTGCATTCGTGCTGCAAAAGTTGGATAGGGTTGGGCCCTAAATTATCTTTCTGAGACCGTAATAGTTTGATATTTGTACGGATGAGGTGCGGAGTCTTCGTTGTTTGGTAAGGTGTTTGACAAAGTGAGGCAAATTGCGATTGTATGGCTTCATAAATGTTTAAATGTGGGTTTGGCTAATACTTCGTTTTTAAAAAAAGGTTATAAAGGCTCACATTTCTCTTTTGTCTTTAAGGAAAAAATTTGTATACAAATGAATATGTGGCAATTAAGCTGGTAAGTTGATGTACATCTTGCTATTAAGGAATACAAGATCTTAAGTTTTCATAAGTTAAGTGCTTCCATACAACTAGTCGGGTTGCATTTTTTAACAAATGGTCTACAAACCTGATTCAAACATTATACTGGAATCAAGATAGAGGAAGCAGGTTGTAGGATTTCATCTGTCCCTCATTATTTCATTAGCATGTCTTTCCTAGCTAGATTTTCATGTTGCATATAACAATGGCTAACTCTAGTTTGGTTTATGATTGGTTTGAAATATTCTTTTGAATGCCCTGATGAAAGAGTAGGATATACATATTTTAAATAAGCAAATAATTATAACTCTTCTGGGTTCTTGAGCTCACCTCTCCAATGGCCCTATGAATAAATGACGCTTCCCCAAATTCCCATGGCACACCTGCAGCCCTTATAAAAACCAATTGCCTAACCAGGAAAAAAGGTCAGTTGTTCCCTAACTGAGATCTTGCTATGTCCACATTAAACTGTAGTAATGCAATTTAACAATAGATTAATTTTTCTTTTAAAGTTACAGATTTCAAGAGGAAGAGATTTGGTAGCAGGCAGTCTGTTTTGTTTTTAGCTAATGAAAAACAAGTGTGTCACAGGTATTTCTCTTAGTCCTGACTTCAGTGACAGTTGAACAATAGTGGCTTCCATAATAGGAATGCTCCAGAAAGGCTTTTACTTAGTATTAAGAAAGGTTGGTTGCTCAGGATAAATTATGATGAGGGTGTAACAATCCATTTGCACTGTTTCTAGCTTTTGAGGGCTACTACTGTGTGTTTTCATAGTGGAGCCAGAGTCTAAAATCCCCTATTCAAGATACTGATGGTTTAAATGAAAGTTTAAAAATCATAGTGTGAATTCTTTTTTTAAAAAAGAATCATTTTCCTTCTAGTAAGAGGTATGTTTCTGAATGTTCTGGTCAGGATATTTGGTTACATATTTAGATTTGATACTGTTTATATGAATTTAGAGCCAGACTTAATTGTGTGGGTTAAAACTTGTTTTGGTTTCTGAAAGCCTGATGGGGTTTTGTTTGTCTGGCAAAACTTTCATCAAAGTTAGCCACAGATGTATGATTTAATAAATTTACACACATTAGGTTGAGGCATTAATAAGACATATTATATAGGTAAATAGGAACTGTATTATACTTTCAGAGTACTGATCTGTGTAGATCAGTTTTTTTGCAACGATTGACAGGTACTCTCTAGGATTTCAGACAGCATTCTGTCCCAGCCCTAGTTTGTAATTGTGAGATATTGAATCTGATACCTTTTGCATGCAAAGCATGTGCTCTGCCACTGAACTACAGTACTTTTATCCAGGGATGGGAACTCCAGCCATGTGATTAGAGTCCAAATCACAAAAACATGTGTATTTCACTGACTCCTGTACGCTCGAGTCATTTGTATCAGTGATTCAGACGGGATATATGACTTGGGTCCACTGACCCAGAAATGAGTCATTACATAGAAATACTCAAGTCACAAAGACTTGTGTGTTTTTAAGAACCTAGGAAGAGGATCAGACCAAAGGCCCATCTAGTCCAGTTTCCTGTATCTCACAGTGGCCCACCAGGTGCCTCAGGGAGCACATGAGACAACAAGATGCTTGCATCCTGTTGCCACTCCCTTGCACCTGGCATTCTGAGGTAGCCTACTATTAATGTAAGGAGGTTGTACAACCCATCATGGCCTAGAGCCCATGATGGACTTTTCCTCCAGAAATCTGTCTAGTCCCCTTTTAAAGGCATCTAGGCCAGATGCCATCACCACCTCCTGTGGCAAGGAGTTCCATAGCTTAATTGCCCGCTGGGTAAAAAGGTATTTAATTTCCTTTTATCTGTTTTAACTCTCCCAACACGCAATTTCAGTGGATGTCCCCTGGTTCTGGTATTGTGAGAGGGAAAAGAACATCTGTCTATCGACTCTACCCCTCCCATGCATAATTTTGTATGTTTCAATCATGTTCCCCTTCAGGCGCCTTTTTTCCAGACTGAAGAGCCCCAAATGCTGCAGTCTTTCTTCATAAGGGAGGTGCCCTAGCCCCGTTATCATTTTTGTCGCTCTCTTCTGCATCTTTTCCAGTTCCACCATGTCCTATTTTGAGATATGGTGACCAGAACTGTACCTAATACTCTAGATGTGGCCTTACCATAGATTTGTACAATGGCATAATAATATTGACTGTTTTATTCTCAATCCCTTTTTAAATTATCCCATTACCTCATTGAATTAATTAATTTTTCCGTGAGTCTTTGTGTCTGGTGCTTGTTTACTTTTTTCGCTGCTTCTGCATCATGCGAAAGACCTCGTGCGGCTATCAGGAAGCCAGCATTCAGACCCCTGGAGTTGTGCCTGACTTGGCTGTGATTCACTTCACAAAAAGATTCCTACTTGAGTCAAAATGACTTGGGAATTTCTGGGGGGTCAGTAGAAATTGCCAGGGATTTGTGCTATGACTAGCAGATGAGTCAAGTCTTGGGGGGGTAGGGACTCGCCAATGACTCATGCTCAGTGACTCCAGCCCATATTTTTTGTTATTACCCATATTTTTTACCTTGTTGAAGTCTTTAATATTCAGATATGCACAAATACTGGCTACACAATATAATAGCAACGTCAGTGGAGTTCACCTTCTTATCTGAACCTACGAAATTTTCTTCGGTTTCGTTTTGCTAATCTGCATAGCATATTTTCAATCTGCCTACCATTGGTCAGAATGTTGGCTCAACACTGAAGTATTGATAGCTTCCAGAAACTTCAGCATTTCTGTAAGCAGTTTCTGGCCACCAAAAGAAACAGCATTACAATCCTGTTTTGCTTCCTACAGGAAATAACATTTATTACACTGATGTTGTATATTAAACAATAAACTTTGATATATTATAGATCACATATAAACGGATAGGGACATAGATTGTCTCTGTGGCCTTGTACACTTGTATTTATTGTTACAGCAGATATCTGAGAGATATTGCTTTTAAATATATCATGTGCTAGGAGGAGGGCTCTTAAAACATAAGATGTTCTTGTTGGTTCTGAAAATGCTTATTAAGTCTACCTTTTTTCTGGATTTTTTTTTTTGAAGCAGCATAGTATTGAAACTATTGTTGTGGTTGACTTTTTCCTCCCCTTGCTGGTGGTGAAAATGCTGCTGGAATGCCAGCCTCCGCACTGCTGCTCTAAAGACTTTAACTATCACCATACGTACACTGCTGTGAGCCTAGAGGCCCACACTCTTTTCCATTAGAGGTTCTAATTCCTCACTGTGTCAATTGAACAGTACATTTTTACGAGCAAAGTTGCTAATAAGTCATTTTGCCAGTGAACAATATTACAAAATGTTGCTAGGGGCAACTAGCAATATAACAAGTGCTGAATTTGTTAGGTTTATGATCAGTAGAAGAAAACGAGGTGTGTGGGTGGGTGTGGTTGTGGCAGGCATTTGCACTTACCTGTATAGCTTGAACTTTTAAGTGACCATTCCTGGTGAGTCTTAAATGTGGTGCTTGCATATCTCCTCCTTCGTATACAGTGGGCCCTCATTACCTGTGGGGGTTCCATTCCAAGACCACCCGTGGATAAGGAAAACCAAGGTTGTTCAAATCTGCGGTTTTCTGGGGCCCACCTATCCTCCAAGCCCAGCCGGAGCTGAGCTCCAGTTGAGTCGAGAGGAATTCTGAAGTCCACAGAGGCCATGTGTGTCTGGTAGCAGCCTCTGTGGGCTTCAGAACAAAGCCTTGAGGTAGCAAATCGTAACTTCCAGTTTTCAGTGAAAATCGTATGTCATGTGTTTTGGCCTTCAGGCTTTATTCTGAAGCCCACAGAGGCCACGGGGGGGGGGGGAATGTGTGCAGCCTCTGTGAGCTTCAGAATGCCTCCGAACTGGACCAGAGCTCAGCTGTGTTCAGGCTTGAAGGATGGGGGCGGATGGATTGCCTGGCGTGCACAGTTGGTGTAATCAACTACAGGCCTGCTGTCATTCATCTTGCAAGCCTTTTGATTCACAATCGTGGATCCCACAACTTTTTTTCCTCCTGGTTTCAAAGTTCAGTATATGCCAGCAATTTTGTATTGAATAGAATTGTATCTAAGGCTTTGGTCATGGGCACCCTTTGAAAGAATGTTATGCATTCATGTTTAGAACTGAGGAGAAAGCACAAACAGGCACTCCTTGTGCATCACCTCTCTGCTCCAATATTCCTTGGCATCACTTTTGGAATAAGAGTAGTCCTTTGCACCCCCTCCATCAACTTGGCTGAAGTATTTAAAGATGTATATGTGGTATAAAACCTGATTCCCTGGGGGAAAGCCAACAGGAGCAGAGTGGTGTCCGGTTCGGAACTCCTCATCCCTATGGGAAGAGGGGGGTGGAGGAGTATCACAGAGTAATGGAGGAGTAAGAAATAGAACTTAAAACGTGAGTGTAAGTGACAGTTTGTCCAATAGAAAGAGAGGTGGGGCAAAGGGATCAAATAAGAGTCCCTCCTTAGGGAACCCTGTATATAGGTGTTATTATGCAAATGCCCAAAGTCTCCGAGCAAAGATGGGGGAACTGGAATGTTTGGTGGTTAGGGAATACATTGATATAGTAGGCATAATGGAAACTTGGTGGAATGCGGAGAACCAGTGGGATACTGCAATCCCAGGCTATAAACTCTATAGGAGGGACAGGGAAGGGTGTGTTGGCGGTGGGGTGGCCATCTATATCAAAGAAGAGATAGAATCCAGCACAGTAGAAACTGAATGTGGGCCAGATTCCACCATAGAGTCACTGTGGATTAAATTACCAAGGCATAAGAGCGATGTAATAGTGGGGGTGGGCGTGCTATCGTCCTCCGGATCAAAAAATTGAAGGTGACCTTGAAATGAGGAAACAGATCAGGGCGGTGACCAAGAGAGACATGATTGTAATCATGGGGGACTTCAATTATCCCCATATCGACTGGGTCAACTGGTGCTCTGGTCAAGAAAGAGAGACCGGATTCCTTGACGCGCTGAATGACTGTGCCTTAGAGCAGCTAGTCATGGAGCCGACCAGAGGACAGGTGACTCTGGATTTAATATTGTGTGGTACTCGGGACCTAGTTAGGGATGTGTTACTGAGCCATTGGGGAACAGTGACCATGCTGCGATTGGTTTTGCCATGCATGTCCAGGGAAGAGTGCAGAGCAAATCTGACACAAGAACCCTTGACATTTGAAGGGCAAATTTCCCTCAGATGAGGAGGCTAGTTAGAAAGAAATTGAAAGGGAAGGTAAAAAGTCCAATCCCTCCAGGCTGCATGGAGGCTGTTTAAAATAACAGTGGTAGCGGTCCAGCAGAAGTGTATACCTCAAAGAAAGAAGGGCTCGACAAGGTCCAGAAGGGTGCCCGCATGGCTGATGAACAAAGTTAGAGAAGCTGTAAAGAGCAAGGAAGCTTCTTTCCGTAAATGGAAGTCTTGCCCCAGTGAGGAGAATAAAAAAACAACATAAACTCTGGCAAAAGACAAGTAAGAATGTGATACGGGAGGCCAAGAAAGAGTTGGAGGAACTCATGGCTAGCAACATACAGGGGAATAATAAAAGCTTCTTCAAATATGTTAGAAGCAGGAAACCTGCCAGAGCGTCAGTTGGCCCTCTGGATGGTGAGGGAGGGAAAGAGGAGATAAAAGGGGACTTGGAGATAGCAGAGAAATTAAATGAATTCTTTGCATCTGTCTTCACAGCAGAAGAACTTGGGCAGATACCGCAGCCCGAACAGCCCTTCCTAACTAAGGAACTAAATCAGATCATGGTTAATAAAGAAGATGTTTTAGATCAAATTGATACATTACATATAAATAAGTCACCAGGCCCAGATGGTATGCACCCAAGAGTTATTAAGGAACTAAAGAACAAAGTTGCTGACCTCTTGAGTATGCAACTTGTCCCTTCAAACAGCCATGGTGCCAGAGGATTGGAAGATAGCCTTGTCATGCCAGTCTTTAAAAAAGGGAGAAGGGGGGGACCCTGGAAACTACAGGCCAGTCAGCCTAATGTCTGTTCCGGGTAAGATGGTGGAAAGCCTCATCAAAGATAAAATCCTAAAACACGCAGAGGAGCAAGTACTGCTGAAGGAAAGTCAGCATGGCTTCTGTAAGAGTAAGTCTTGCCTCGCGAACCTTTTGGAATTCTTTGAAAAGGTCTACAGGCACGTGGATGTGGGTGAACCTGTGAATATTATATACCTGGATTTTCAGAAGGCGTTTGACAGTCGCACACCAAAGGCTGCTGAAGAAACTTCACAGTCAGGGAATAAGAGGGCAGTTCCTCTTATGGATTCAGAATTGGTTGAGGGCCAGGAAACTGAGAGTGGGGGTCAATGGGCAATTTTCACAAGGGAGAGAGGTAAAAAGCGGAGTACCCCAGGGATCTTTCTAGGGGCCGGTGCTTTTCAACTGGTTCATAAATGACCTGGAGACAGCGATAAGCAGCGAGGTGACCAAGTTTGTGGGTGACACAAAACGTTTCTGGGTGGTGAAGACCAGAGGGGATTGTGAAGAGCTCCAGAAGGATCTCTCCAAGTTGGGGGAATGGGCAGCAAAATGGAGATGCGTTTCAACGTGTAAAGTGTAAACGAGTGTAAAGTGATGCACATTAGAGCAAAAAACCAAAACTTCACCTATAGGCTTATGGGTTGTGAGCTGTCTGTGACAGCTCAAGAGCTAGATCTTGGGGTGCTGGTGGACAATTCAATGAAGGTATCAACCCAGTGTGCGGCAGCAGTTAAGAGGGCCAATTCCATGCTTGGGGTAGTTAAAAAAGGGGTTGAGAATAAAACAGCCAATATTATCATGCCATTGTACAAATCGATGGTAAGGCCACATCTGGAATATTGTGTATAGTTCTGGTTGCCGCACCTCAAAAAGGACATGGTGGAGTTGGAAAACGTGCAGAAGAGAGCGACGATAATGATTATGGGGCTGGGGCACCTCCCTAATGAAGAAAGGCTGCAGCATTTGGGGCTCTTCAGCTGAGAAAAAAGGCACATGAGGGGGGACATGATTGAGACATACAAAATTATGCACGGAAGGAATAGAGTCGATTGAGGGATGTTCTTTTCCCTCTCTCAAAACACCAGAACCAGGAGGCATCCGCTAAAACTGAGGGTTGGGAGAGTTAAAACAGATAAAAGGAAATACTTTTTTACCCAGCGGGTAGTTAATCTGTAGGGATGTGGTAGCCCAGCGGTTTAAACCCTTGCTGCTGGGCTTTCTGACTGGAAGGTTGGGAGTTCAAGACTGCGTGACGGAGTGAGCTCCCATTGCTTGTCCCATCTCCTGCCAACCTAGCAGTTCGAAAGCACCTAAATGCAAGTAGGTAAATAGGGACCACTTCGGTGGGAAGGGAATGGTGTTCCGTGTGCTACAGTGTGTAGCCATGCTGGCCGCATGACCACAGAAGCTTGTCCTCAGACAAAATGCCGGCTCTGCAGGCTTTGAAACGGAGATGAGCACTGCCCCCTGCAGTCAGTCACGACTAGACCATTTCGTCGTGGGGAAATCTTTACCTTTAGTTAATCTGTGGAACTCTTTGCCACAGGGGTGGTGATAGCATCTGGCCTAGATGCCTTTAAGTGGGGATTGGACAGATTTCTGGAAGAAAAGTCCATCATGGGCTATAGGCCATGATGGATTGTGCAACATCCTTACGTTAGTAGTAGGCTATTTCAGAGTGCCGGGTGCAAGGGAGTGGCAACAGGATGCAAGCATCTTGTTGTCTCATGCCTCCCTGGGGCACCTGGTGGGCCGCTGTGAGGTACAGGAACTAGATGGACTAGATGGGCCTTTGGCCTGATCCAGCAGGGCTCTTCTTATGTTCTTATGTCTATGAGAGCTTCAGGAAAAGTAGAAATTGGTGCCTATTTCTTCAGTGCTTCCTTTTCCTGAATCGGAATTAAAGAACAGAAGAAATACAGTATACATCGTGCTTATTTGGTCATATATCTTAATCTATATTAGGGGAGGTTAAGAAATGTGGTGTTTGCCTTGAAGAATAATTTCTGAAATGGCAGTTGATACCTTGGGGTAGAATTACCAGTGTAATTAAGACATGCCTTTGCACATGATGCCTGCAAATGGCTTGTATTTTCTTCAAAGGTGAGGAATATTTTTGGCCTTGGAAGTGCTAAGTGATGCTTCCAAACATGAAATGCATTTTAATCCCGTCTTTGAATCCTGATGTTTCCTCTTCATGTTTATGTAAGTGAAAGAACTAGTGAAACAGCAGTTACATTGCTGGTCATGGAAAGGGGTAGTCTTATATGTGATATGGAATACTAGTGAGATGAGGTATGAACAACCTATTAATCCTATAGTACTATGATACTTCTATAGAAATAAATATTGTTGATCCCATTATGATAAGACAAGCATATACACATGGGGAGACTGCTCTTAGTTCCATTCTAATGTTTTCTAAATATTGATAAAATTTCCTTAATCTTGATTCACGTTTGTCCTCTTTAATATATGTTTCTTTGAAATCTTAGCTTTTAAAATCTATTGTTTGTTCAGGAGCCAATGAAATCTAGAGCACCACAGCTGCACTTGGAATACAGATTCTACAAGCAGTTAGGATCTGGAGGTAAGTATAATTTAGCCAGTCATAGCAGAATGTGAATTATTACAAGTCATTTCTATATTGGTACAGGATATAGTCAGAATAATACATTTTTGTTTTGTATGTAAACAATCACTAAATGGGATATGTTTTTAATATACCAGATAATGATAGGTTTAATAATGGTCAGGCTGCCCAATCCAACTGAAATACTTGCATGGTGATGCTGCGGTGCCAAGGCATGCTACACTGCATCCTCCGGAGGATTTTTGGCTGTTAGAAGTGTCTTCAAGGTATGGGGATATTTGTCCCCTTGCTCTGGGTTAAGCCCCAGCAGCTGCAATGGTTCAACTCATACCTGTGCCAGTGATATCGCTGGCACAAGTCTGCATTGATTTGTACAACTGGATCAGACCCAGGAATGGGGTTTGGGTAGAGCATGCACTTCTATTGCTACCCTGCTCCACCCTCCCCATGCACTGGACGTACCTGCTCCTGCGGGCCTCCTGATGACAGCTGGTGTCAGTAGAAAGACTCCAGCCTTCTAATTGGCATACCTGTGCCTTCCATTGTTGCAAAGGACTTTACAGTTAGCCTAGTTAGGGTTGGGAAGTTAGTCTTTAACAAGTAATACTGACCATTAATGTAAAATAAAGGCTAAAACTGCATATAAGGGTGCAACCACACATAGTGTTAGTCTGATGTTCCATTCTGTATTGAAATCACCCTCCAAACTGGTCAGAAGCTGCCAGTCTCTGCACCTATGGTCAGGGTTGGCTTCAAACTGATGTGGCTGATTGGCACTGGGCAAGGAGGCCCCTGCCTCTCTTCCTTCTTGCTGACTGCTCCTGGACTGCATTTTTTCACTAGCCACTATTTCCCCTTTAAGGCTCTGACTTAGCTGCACCTGGCAATTGGAACTGTGAGCCAGAAGAGCACAGGGAGGTGCAGGAGTCTTATCTTGCTCCTTTCCACGTGTGGAAGGAGCTTTGGTAAAAAGGCAGGCTGAGCTAAGCCTTTGTAGATGCCAAACCCATTCCATACTCACAAACCCTCATGAAAGCAGACTCGAGGAAGAGAAGGCAGCAGCGACACAGAAACCAGCAGCACTAATGGAGTGGCGAGGCTCCGTGTGAGTCTTCCATTGGGTAGACTCGTTGAGTCTTCCCTGTCTCCATGAGCTGTATGGGCCACAGAGAGATCAAGTGTGTATCTCTCTCATCCCTGCAAGGAATGAAAGGAGGAGAGGGCGATTGTGATGACTGTGAATTGGACATTAATGACCCCTGAATACATCCTGAAAGGGGTGTGTTTGGAAGGGGAGTAATTCGAGGCTTTTGAAGAATTACGTACAGCCATTGGAGAAGAGGTGTGACAGCCTGAAGTGAGGGCAGACTTTGCAGAGGGAAAAAAGCAAGCAATGTTTTTTTACTTTTTTCATACTAGAAGGCAATAATATGAGAAATTAAGAAAAGATTGTTCACAACAATGATGTTCACTTACATTTTGCATTTTTTCTTATAATAAAATAAAATTAATATATTTAATTTCACATTTCACAGTCCTTGAAACAAGTGGTTTTGTAACTACAGTATTTATTTTTCAAAGGTTACCTACACATTTTGTTTTGATTCTGCAGACTTTGGCTATGCCCTTGGGGCCCCTGAAAAAACCTTTCTAATTGAGACCTGCAACTCCTAAGGCTGGCCCTGCCTATGGTTACTGAGCCCGAGCCTATGGTTCAGAAAAAAAAGCAACTTGGTTAAGCACATCTTTCCCCATGCCACCTCCTGACAGTGTTTTGCAGTAGAGAAAATAATGTTGGTTGATTATTACATGATGTTAGGTTTGGATGACTTGGGGTTTTTTTACTTGATGACAGAATATGGAAATTTTCCCTGTTTTCCAGATGGAATACCTCAGGTTTACTATTTTGGCCCTTGTGGCAAGTATAATGCCATGGTGCTGGAACTACTGGGACCTAGTTTGGAAGACTTATTTGACTTGTGTGATAGAACGTTTTCTCTGAAAACTGTTCTTATGATAGCCATACAATTGGTAAGTATAACTTTAATATTTTTAAGTGGTCTTTGGACATTAGTTGGAGCATATGTTTGGAGAACAGTCATGTATTTTTTGTAAGTCCCACTTTTCTATGTAGCAGCTTTGTAGGTGCCAATTTTCTGAAATATCCATCAGAAACCATGCAGAAGTAGGCAGCTTGCCTCCATAGTTAGCCTTGCAAAAGAAAAAAGAAAAAAAAAGAGTTTTCTGGTTGTTTGTGTCTGGGTCTCTTTTCTAGTCTGCACCCTCTTTGATCAACCCAGCTGCACAGTTGCACCTTAACTGCTGGTGCTCTGCTGTCCCAGCCCACTATTGGGTGAGTCAAGTCATGCAGACTGGTGTTATGCAATATCTATTGCAGTGAGGGCAAGTTTCACCTGAAATGTTGTGAAATAACCCCTGAAATAAGCGATATTTATACTACTAGTTTCAGCATAAAATTACTCACTTTCATAACAGTGTATACTTGTTGTAGTCCGCTACGGATAGCATTTCAATCGCAAACAATAAGGCCAGAAG